>CM056376.1:26135812-26148312 GCA_029718625.1 Synaphobranchus kaupii | reverse complement strand
GCTGGCCAGGGGGTATATTATGAAGCAGGATTACTGATTTAGCTGGATAACTGCACTGATTAAAATGTGGATCCCTCCCAATTGTGGAACATGGGCTGAAATAAAAAGAGCTGTTCCGGCGGGTGCAGTTATCCAGCTAACTCAGTAATCCTGCTTCGTAGTATACCGCCCCCCCCCCCCCCCCCCCGGGTCAGATTTTTGCAAAGTGAAAGAGCGCAAGAATGGCCCACAGCACTGGCAATGACCGGGAGGGAAGAAAAAAAAAAAAGAAAAAAAACTTTCCCAGACGATATTCGATTAAATATATGTGGATGAGCTCTGATAAAAACAGGAATTTGGAGGTCTGGCAGGTATTTCCATCTGTAGTTTACAGACAAAGCAAACAAGTGGGGTTAACAGCGCGGGCACGCTCTATTTACGTTTAAAGCCCTGGGGCGTGTCTGGTGTGAACCTCCACACCGCACATGCATTAACTCCAGTGTAAGAAAAACAAATGAAAATGATGAATAATTCTGATGGCTACTCAGGCATAGGAGATGCTGGCTGTCTTTCCAGGGCTCCTGTCGTGTTGCCACAGAGAAATGGAGAAATGAATGTCAGCGAGGCCTTATTCAGAATGAATAGCTCCAAGCATTATACAGACACGTGATGGACAATATGCTACATGTACCAAAACTCCTGCATATCATTTTAATCAGTTATACGAGAGGGGGGGGGGGGGGTGCCTTAAAGTCCTGCACCGGCTCGAAACGCTCCCATGGCGACATCTGTCATGGGGTTTCTGGGAAGTATTCCAATCATCTGGATCCATGGTGCTGAAAAAGTTTTTTTTTTTCTTCATCCATCTCTTTTATCTTCAAAACATCTAAGCTCGCAAATGAAAGTTAGCAATTAAAGGCCATAGTTAGAATCGTCCATGCTTTTTATTTTATCCCTTTGTTCACTCTAAGGGCCTGATTTACTAAGCCCTTTGGCATGTGCAAAATCTTTTAGCGCACGCAAAACCAATAACACGACCAGTGATTGGTCGTGGCATTTGTCTTGCGCCAATCATTGGTTGTGATATTAGTTTTCCGTGTTCTGAAGGGTCTTAGTGAATCAGGCCATACGTTCTGTGGCCCTTCTGCAAAGGAGACTAGTTCAGGTTTCCGTTGGCATACAGGAGAATTTCATCAACCCTGGGGTTGTTTTTCAGTCACTTTCACATGTAATCTACCTTCATAAGACCCTCATTAAATATGCACCACTCTTCATATATTTATAATTATTCAAACAGAAGAGTGGTTTATGAAGTTTTACGCTAACAAAGAGTGATATAGCACATTTTGTTTTGCAATATCTTTTTGTAGTTTCCAATTTTTAAAAGAGCTAAAATCACTGAATGACGGTATTTTTCTCTATCAACAAATTTTAATTTTTTCATCCTGAAATCCAATATCCATTTTGTTTCTGCTTTGGTGATTTTTCCATTGCAGAATTTGTTCCGAGTGTGCAGTGTATTACCAAAATACATTTCTCTCATCAATCCATATAGCTAAACCATAATCACACAGTGAGACATTGATGAAAGTCATTCTGAACATGCCAGCTTTGAGAATCCTAGACTTTATAGAATGTAGCCCCCCGCTACACAACCAGTCAAAAGTATACCAAGCACAAATCAATTTGCATGGGCGAATAGTTCTGTTTCTGTCAAGGAGATGCAAATTCATAATTCATCATTTGTTTAATAGCACAATTTTTTTTTTTTTTTTTATACAAGATACAACAGACAGACAATGTTGTCCTTACTTATCTCACCTCTTCTTACGGTATTAATTCTATTAACTGTAGATAGTATTCCAGATAGAGGAGGGTAAAATGCAAGACTTGTCTAATGCTCATCTACATTATCTTTCATGTCAAAGGTAATTTTCCCCCACGTCTATTACCTTGTACTTGCATGGGAGAGTGTACACATCAAATATTGCACCCATGTGCTTTTTGCAGCTTCTGTCAATATGAGGTAATGGGAGGGCATTTCCAGAAATCTTACACATTTTCAACGTGTAATACTATAGCAATTTTGAATGTGGAATTGAGAACAGAGCACTATTTCACGTACAGAACCTATTTGGCATTACATTCACATAGATGCAGACCAAGTTATCTGCTACTCACTCTAACCTATTCTCTTCGCAGAGGCAATCAAATCCCATTGTGTCATGCAACCCAGGAATTTGAGTGCAGAACCATTGTCATGCCAGTGTCTGAGTGCGGCAGCAGTAGCCTTCAGTGAATGGAACGATTCTTTCCGTAAAACAGGAAATTCTCTGTTTAAACTGGGAGCCTTTTTTCTTTTTTTTTCTTTTTTTAGTTGCATAACCGGAGTTATTAACTTGACAAAGAGTTAATCGCTCGTTGGAAGGAAATTTATCCGGACTGGACACTGTGACGTGTCTCACACTAGCTACATCATCGTTGGTTAGATTTCGCAAAAGCACTCGGGCTGTTTGTGCCATATAAAAGACTGTTTATTTTCTGCAGTAATGCAGTTTGAGGTTGTTTTAAAAATGACGTTTGCTTGTAATGCAAACTGTGTCCAAATAGTCCAAATATTTTACACTGTTGCTTCCTCGTTAAAAAATGAGGAAAACACAAAAGCTGAAAGTGCCCTCATTCAGTACACATGCCTGATTGATTTCAGTCCCGTGAAGAGTATGGAGCTGACAGGCTTCTGGCCATTCTTCTCTCCTCAGGGCCCCACAGTGTTATCTAAATCTCTCTCTCTCACTCTCTCTCTATCTCTCTCGCTCCCACTCTGTCTCTCGCTCACTTGCGCTGTCTCCCTCTGTGACTCTGTCTCAGTCTCTCTTTTTCTCTCTGGCTCTCTCTCTCTCTCTCTCTCGCTCGCTCTTTCTCTCTTCCTCAGTCCTATAATCATACCGTCCCCAGTACCAGAAAAGCCAAACTGTTGTACACACATGCCCCAGAGAGCAGTGCGCGTCCGCCTAAAAACCACTCTTACAATTAACATTCCTCACATGCCAATAAACCTTAGCAAAAACAGGGCCGATGTAAAACAGGTGTGAGCGCACTACGTGCTACGTGCTACGCAGTACGTGCTATGCGACGGGCCCTCTGTTAAGCCAACCGGTCGCTGACTTTGATCCGGCACCGTCCTGCTTCGTGTCGAACGCAGTGACCGCGCTCTTTCTTAGCGGACGGATTGAGGGCCCGCAGTTGGATGCACGTTAAGATCATGTGGAATTTCACTGGCTGCCGCTGCTGCTCCTGGTGTTGTTGATGGTGGGGGGGGGGGGGGGGGGGTGGCTCTTTGAAGTTGTGAATAATACCCATCATGCCGCATGGCTCATACATAATTTTAGAGGCCATTTTGGTTGCATGCTTATTTGTCAAGCAAATGGTGTTTGTGAATCAACATTGAATGCAACTTGGTTTAACATTAATTTTTTATGTAATATGTACAGTATACATACAGTGTGTGTGTGTGTGTGTGTGTGTGTGTGTGTATATATATATATACATACATACACACATTTATGTTGAATACATTACATTGACTGGGGAGCCATAAATACATTCTTTGTTTTATACATCGCACGCTATCCATTCATTGTTTAATGGACTAAGGGAAGAGCAACAGTGTAATACCTGTAGGGTTCAAACGTGCAACCCTCTGGTATCAAGGCCGAGTGGCTGAACTTCTACACGGTGCTGCCCTGTAATTAGCCGCGTACGCTTAGCTTGTAAGGATCCAGTGGATGACTTCAAAGTCACCTGCGTAGACACTGGAACTTTGAATGGCCCTCTTTGATGCTGTCCTCAAATTGCTGCCTTCTACAGCAAGTTAAAGACTAGGCAAAATACATGACCGCCGAGACCAAAATAACCGAATGACAGAAAGCGGGCGGGGGGGGGGGGGGGGGGGGTGCTGGCTGCACATCCGGTGATGAATTGCTGTTGGGGGCTGGATGAGTGGGTGAAAATAGCCAGCGCAATGCCGTGGGCCTGAACCTCGGAACAATGGGGGCTTGTGTTTGGCGTTCCCGACATCGGATGCATCCCAAAACATAACTGTGGTTTTGCCGATTAAAATGACGCCCCTTCCCCCTTTCATTCTTAAGTGCCGTAAGTGCCGCACAAACGCGGAAGAATGCAGTGGGCACGCATCGATTGACGCATGTTTCGTTGCCGCGTGTGTTTTATCAGCGATCTTAAAGTGGTAGTTATCGTACGGATGGTTTTGAAAGATTGCACTGTACGAAATCACCCGCATGTGCAGCTTGAGCGTCCCTTAGATACAGAGAACCGCTATGTCGCATATCATAGCCCATATGTTGCGCGGTTGTCAAGCCTTGATAGTGTTTTATGCAATCACGAGAGCCCATATGCACTCCTCTCCAGTAAACACATTAGCGGAGCTTTTAACAAAACTATTTTCTCCGGCTTCTGGTTGTTCGTTTGCTTTTTGTTGAATGAGGGCCCAGCAGGCAGCTGGAACCGCACAACCGCACAACAAAAAGAGGCCGCTGGAATGATTGTGGAAATCTAAAGGCCGCCTTTGTTTTGGCCTTATCTCTGCCTTCGCTGTTAATTTTATGAGCGTTAACTTTACGACCTCTCTATCACAAAAGGAAATGTCAATTAAACCAACTGTTACTCCGCTGGCGAAAGCCTCGTTGCCGAGAAAATCGCAGCAACTTAAAAGGAAACTCAGTTTTTGGGCATCCTAAAGTGACCCCCCCCCCCCCCCCCCCCTCTTTCTGCACCAGAATTTTATTGGGGGAGTTTATGATATGTTGTGGATCTGTCCCAAACCCTCTAATTGTGTACCTTGAAGTCTCAAGATGAAGTAAGAGCTACGCTCTCCCACCAGGCCGGAGGGAATTGTGTACTTTGCTGCCAGAAACTGGATTAATGCACATTTGCCCCTGTGTGCCGAGATGGTAGAGGTTTTCTGTATTATTTGTTTACCTTAAAAATCTTGAATACTTACAGTAAAAACCTGTAAAATAGCAGATTATATAACAGTATGCCGATGGAAATGTCATAGGATATTAGGGCTTAGCAGGTCTCAGATGAAATTCTGATCACTGGAGTGTCTTGATTTATATATATATTTTTTAACCAGTGTTTATGAATAGGTCAAGCGGACAAGCCCACAGGAAGTTATTATGTGAGCTGTTAAAGGGAGAAGGCGAATTGGGTAAACCGTAAGCCCAAACCTAGCGAAACTCATTTCCGCTACATAAAGGAGTGTGCTTCACCTCGACACCCAGGAGACAGTGTTCTGGTGGAGCGTGGGAGATTGGGAGAGGCGGTGAACCAGCAAATCTTTCCCTGCGTTTTCAATAAAACAGAGGTATTCCTTCAGAGTGAACAATTTATAATAATAATAATAATAATGCCTGGCATTTATATAGCGCCTTTCTCAACGTTCAAAGCGCTTTACAATGATGAGGGGGGAACTCGCCTCAACCACCACCAATGTGTAGCGCCCACCTGAGTGATGCAACAGCAGCCATTTTGCGCCTGAATGCTCACCACACATCAGCTGAGGTGATGAGGGAGAGAATAATTTTTTAGCCAATTAAACTGGGGGATGGTTAGGTGGCAGATTGAAAGGAGTTTAGCCAGGACACCGGTGAAACCCGGAGCCCGGGACACTGGGTGATTTTACTGAGCTTCCGTGTATGTGGGATTCCTGTGTTTTACGGGCTGACATACCATACAGTGTCTCTGCAGTCTTCCCCTTAAATAACTGAGTATTTCCTAATTTTTCAGTGTCCGGCTTCCCGTCAATGACACTCGGTTGAAAGAAAGTGGGCATGGCTAAAACACAACTGCTTGTTGTTGTGACATTCTTGGTCTCATCATTTCCAACGTCTTCCTGGAAGGGCAAAGCTTCCCAGTAGGGGTACTTTATGAAAGAGAGGTGGGGGGGGGGGGGGTTAGGATGATTTCAAGGGTTCTGACTGACAGGGGCCTTCAAATATTATGCTGTAATTGTGCAGGGAATGGGTGGTCTGGGGTGGTGGGGCCCAATGTGAGATCTTTTCATGGGGCCCAAAATCCCTGGCAGCAGCCCCTGCTCCCCAGTGCTTTCAAAGCAGGGTACCTGACCTGTATTGTTTAGTCCCTACACTCCCCTGTAGGGACTTCCAGAAAGGCATGTGTGGTTGTCTTTTTTTTCCTGCCTTTTAAATATCTTTATTTGATTAATTAGATTACATCAGCACTGCACTGTCATTTTGAGCCAGATAGGAGCTAAGGGCAATTTTTTGTTTTTTCCTTTTAAAAAAAAAGAAAAAGAGGAAAAACACAAGAAGCAGAACTTTTTGGCAACATGCATCCGCTTGTTTTTTGGCAACACGACCACTTTAGTCTTTTTCTGTTAAAGAGAGAGAAAAAAAAAAGAATAATCATGAAATAAAACTGCTGGAATGAGGAGTCCATCAGACTCGTGGCAAACCTGGCAGGTGTGTGTGTGTGTGTGTGTGTGTGTGTGTGTGTGTGTGTGTGTGTGTGTGTGTGTGTGTGTGTGTGTGTGTGTGTGTGTGTGTGTGTGTGTGTGTGTGTGTGTGTGTGTGTGTGTGTGTGTGTGTGTGTGTGTGTGTGTGTGTGTGTGTGTGTGTGTGTGTGTGTGTGTGTGTGGGTGGGTGGGTGGGTGGGTGTGAGGGGGGGGGTTTATTTTTATTTTTGACCTCAGATGGAACTCCCTGCCTCTACTTTGGTTTCAGTTGGTCTACCACAAGAAAGCCGGTCGGTCACCAGGGTCTGACGCTGGAACCGTGTGGGACTTCAGCATTGGAACCCTTCGGTTTTTTAATTGTAATGTCCCCTGCCTTGCTGTTATTATTTAGCATTAGCAAGTAGCCACTTTTGAGCTAAGGATTTGCCCTCAGACATATCATACCTGGCGCCCCAGTGCGTAGCGTTAGCGTATCTAATTTAGCATGATTACCCTTTGGATGGGATGTGGCAGAGAAAGGCCAACTGACACATTGATTGTTACGTGCCACTCTGCAGGAGGCCATGTTGTGCCACTATCACTTTCACATCCAGTGCCAGTCGTTTGTGCCAAATGCCCCCAGGCCCAGGCTTTTCACACTGGCAAACAAGAAACCGGGTTGAACCAGACCGGACTGGTTTGCAGTCCCTGAAGTGAACACGTAGCCTAATTGTTTGGATGTATTGGCTTTTCTGGCGCCGTGCCAGGCCTCTGTAGGGGATGTGGCAGTTTGAGGTGTTATTATCTATGTTATTATCTTATAAAGTGCCCATTTAAAGAAATTTTAAGCTTCGCAAGATTTGGAACTTCCCAGCTGAACTTCCCAGTTTGGTGAAGAGATGTAATGCTCTCTTTTGCTCACTTTTGTACGGACAAACACACGTCGGAAACAATACAAAGAAAAAGGCTTTTGAAAAGAACAGTCTCGAGTACTTAGCCAGTGATTAAACTCAAATGGTGCTTATTGGACCCAGTATCCACTAACTGAGGAGATGGTAAAGTGTAGCTATACCTCCACTATCCTTACTGATTGTTGTATTGACCCTAAAATAATAATAAATATTATACAATTAATATATAATTAAAACAATATTTAAAAAAAACAAGATGATAATAAAAACAAAAACAAATAGAAAATATAGTTCATTTCCTGATTTAGTACTTTTGTTGGAGGCCTGCTCAAAAGCATGGTCAGACTGGATAAGTGACAGAACCTTGGCTCTACGTAAGGGGCGCAGGAGGTAAAAAAAATAAAATAAAAAATTGTTTGTTAAAAACTGAAAGGCAACTTGAGTAGTGCTTGATCAGCCATAGAAACCAAGGCTCTCTTATGTACCAGAGGCAAATAATTGATTATACAATACACTGTACACTGTATTTATTATAGAGGACTGGTGCAGTTAATAGGGTGCAATAAAATTAGTGAAACACACATTTACTGTCACCCCTCAACTTCTCCTCCATTATCCTTTGGCTTTTCTTTCAGCAGTTTATGGCCTAGCACCGTAAAGTATGGGAAACATTAACTTATTTCAACAGGATATTTAAAGTGTAGACATTTATGGTTACATGTAGTGATGCTGTTGACTGCAAATTAGGTTCATAGGCATTATCTGTGTTTGATGCAGACATTATTGTTTATTTAATACATTTTTCAGTAAAAAGTAACAAAACAGTCATTCCCTGGCCTTTATTTGTTGGCTGTTTGGATCTTTATTTTTTTAAAGATATCTAGTTTTAAGGGGTTATTGCTATTTAATCAAGAGACAATGGCCCTGTAAACACCTTTAATTGGCATAAACACAGCCGCACATTTTGTTTATGTGATATTTAATGGCTATAAATGTGCACAATCCTTATCAAATTAACACCCTTCAAACAATAGCTACATGTGCACTGAGTTTGATAGAACTGGCAAAAATGAGTGCCTCTGTGTTTTCTCCCTGGGAGAATACACATATTTTATATTCACAGCACTGCAAAAGATGGGGCCTGGCAGTAGAGAAATACAGTAAATCCGTCATGTTTTGCTTTTTGAATATGCTTCTATATCTATTCCCTCAGTGTCTATTTACTGTCAGGCACCTTCCTACTGTGCTCATTTTATAGGATGTGAAAGAAACTGAGACCAAAACAATTGAGCCTCAGCTGATTCTTCTCCAGACCACTTGAAAATTACCCGCAAGGTAGTTTAGCATCAGCAGACGGTTTCAAAGTGCATGAACTCTCAGGGGGAAAAAAGGGTTCTTTGGCTTGTCTCCATAGAGGAACCCGTTTTAGTTCTTTATGGAACCCTCTATGGTAGGTGTGAAAAGTGTGAAAGGCCCCAGATTGAACCATTTCGCCCGACAATGAACCCTCAAACTAGATAGGGTTCCTCTGTGGAGACACTGAGGAGCCTTTTGGAACCCTTTCTTCTGAGAGCGTGGGTAAGCACTTAGTTTCGGCCGAAAGTGGCGTAGCGTAGCGTAGCACGACATGGATCTGGGCTGAGGCCTTTTGCTTGTCTGCTTGTTTGTTTTTGTTCTAAAGGGATCACGTGACCACGGGCCTCTTCTCCCGATTTCCATGCTACGCGAGAGCGTTTGAAGCTGTAACGTGGAAGTAATTTAGGGAGCAGGCCCAGCCTGTGTAATTACCAGGGAATGAAGTCGTGGTGAATAATCCACTTTGCTTTTATTTCTTCTTATTTTAGCGTTACTGCCTGGTGTTACGGCATTTTGAAAATGTGCGATTGGGGATGGGGGGGCAGCGGGGTAACTGTGCTGTGGGGTAGGTGCTTTATTTACCCCCACCCTTTCCTATTTTTGGATTTGGATTTCGGGTCCCAGGGCTGAGGGCTCTTTAATGCGGTGGCAGTTCTGTTTCCAATCATGGTCTCTGATTGGGCCGCAGGAAAGGGCTGCCGTGGCAACAGAGCGGGGTGATCGGGGAACCGAGGACGGGACGGCCGGGCAGCGCTTCGGCACCCCTCCCAAAAGAGCCACCCTTTTAGGGGAAAAACCCCTGAAATCTGCTGAGTTCTTTAATGAGGCTTTGTCATCGTCATGATTATACACCCCCCCCCCACACACACACCCCCCATCCAAGACTTCCAACCACTGCCACCACAAGAAGCCTTTTTCCTTCCATTTTTTTTACATTTCTCAGACCACATCTGTTTTTGGCTCTAGCAAAACATAGACGGCCCATAACCCCCTTTTTATTTTATTTTTTAAAATTATTTTATTATTTTTTCTTATACCGTCAACTTCCTCCATGCCGCAAGCCCCATTGCCCAACTTTGCCACAGGGCAGAGACTATTGCCAGCACGCAGTGTGTGTGTAAGCCATAATAGAATGCTTTGCAGTATTTAAAGATGAGTAAACATTCACAAAGTCATGGAGCCCTCTTTGATCTTTGATCTATTGCGCTGAACCGGAGCAGCCAGCGCTGAAGTCATTCGATCTGCCTTTCTGCAAGGTGGCCCTGTTTGAATGCCATCTCGCAAGGGCTGTTCTGTGAGAAATAAAACTCTGTGAAAACAATGCTGGACATTTATAAACGGGTCATGTAGAGGGCATTTCCTTCGTGGGTGCTTATTATTTTACATTCTGCCCAACATTTTTCCTTCAATCCGAGTGATTCTAAACTCATCGGTTTACCGTAAAACTAAAAAACACAAAGTATATCCAATGTCTATTTATCATTTCTCGGAAAGCAGGCATCCACAGTTGTCTTTAAGGGACACAAGTCCCATTTACATTGTAAGTGCTTTGTCACAATAAGCAGTGCAGTCTGAGGTTACACAGAATGGAGATTACCCAGAATACCCCAGGATCGCTCAAGGAGCTGGGTGAGTCATAGGCACGTCGTGACTCTCCCCCCACCCCAAACATCCAGATTAAACATTCTCTTTTGATGCATGACTGCCCTTCAATTGTCCTGCGTGTAGCATGACACGACAAGCATTTCTGCATTATTTAAATGGCTTTGCCCTGAAAAACCGCGCTAGGTTTACACAAAGGGCGGGCCTCGCCTGATGCGTTCTGTAATGCCATTGAACCGCATTGCTACTTTGCAAAAGTCGCATTTCGAGTATCTTCATTAACGCTCCCTGACGGGCTTTTCTGCATTGACGTGGAATTAAATCGCTAAACAGAAGAGCCGTTTAGGGAAAACGGGAGCGCCGCCGGAATCGCAGAAATTCAATACCGTCGTCTCCTAACCAGCGGCGCCCCTGCCAGGCAAGGCATGACTCAGGGGAAGGAAAAACATTAGAAGAAGAAGAGTGCCTAAGTGGGTTTAATTTAAATCTTAAAGGAATCTCTCATAAGGGTTGTTGGCGGGAAATTGATTGAGCGGTCAAAACCGCTAAAGGTGTTAGGCTTTACTTATATGGTTACTCAATTAACACTTAATTGAAGTGTTAGTAAAGAGCCCCAGAAAGAGATACAGAATCAGAGTGGCTACCTCTCAGGATCAAGTACAGAAAAAGACCTTTCTCTTCCCTCGCAGCACTGCATTATTATTTATTTATTTTTATTTAGTGAATTGGGGGGGGGGGGGGGTTCTTCCATTGAAATGCACAGAGTAAGAAGTGGAATTCACTCTTCAGCAAAAACTTAGCAGGATGATCTATTATGTACTCTTCTACAAACCATATTTATCAATAACAGGCTACATCTATGTGTTTAGCAGAAGTAAAAATGAACATCTCATTAAAAATCAGGATGGACATGCTGGCAAGCGTGTCTGCCTCTGACAAGACTGGTGAGATATTAAAGATATTAAACTTTTACCTCACAGCTCATAATAAAAGAAATGTATAAAACGCATAAAAAGAGAAACAATAAATAATAACAATAACATGAAGAGAAACAATAAAAATACTACTGCCAGTCTCACAAAAAATGCACAGAGCCTGGTAGAGACCGAGACGGTGTGTCTCACTCTGTCAAAGATTTCAGTGAGATGTGATTTATGTTTTAATGATGGCCGACTCTGGGGGATTTGAGAGTAAAAACAGAATGTACTGTACCAAAGGTACTTTTTTTTCCAGAAAAATCTGGAGTTGTAAAAAGCATCGGGAATCCTGTGGGAAACCCTGGAAACCTTGCTTAATTAGATTTATCTGTGGCTTCTTTTGAGCTACACTTGGGTTTCATTCTCTCCCGCTGTTTGAGGCATCCCCAAAGACCAGGGAGGCATCGGAGCCAAGCATGTGGCGCTGTCCCCCGTACCAAACAAACAACTCCAACATATACTTACTATTTCATTTATTCTTTTTTAAATATTTTGGGGCTTTACAGCTTTATTGGACAGCATAGTATAGATAGACAGGAAGAATGGGGAGCGAGAGAGACGGAAAGACAATTGACAAAGGTCGTGCGGGCGTATCCGAACCACCGACGTTGCAGCTCGCAATGAGCATGTGGACGGTGCTCTTACAGGCTACCAGAGACACCCCGATAATTACTGTTTGTTTATTCTAAGGTCCACTCTATACAATAACTTTTTCTTGTCAACCCGCAGTAGTTTCATGGACAGGAGTTTAAGGGTTTCCCATGGAGAAAGCAGGCAGCTCAACAACCTTTTTAAGCGAGGAGGGCTAATTGGTGCCTCCCAGGGACTTGCGCCTCGCGCGCAGCTTGGGAATCGGTTGCGACGTGGACGAGGCTGACCGCTGGGCTCGCTCTTCAAGCGGCCTGTTCCGAGGCAGCCCGCTAATGAGCCCGCTAAAACCCCGTTCCTAGCCTGCCCACTAACGAGCCCGCTAACGGCCCGTTCCGAGCCTACCCGCTAATGAGCCGCTCGCAGCTGCTGCAGTAGCTGGCCTCCAGGATGAAGTTAAAAGGGCTTTTTCTTCTTCAGAGGAAAGGAGGCTCAGGCGTAAAGCCGGTTAGGAACAGTCATCCCCCCCCCCCCCCCCCCCCCCCTTCTGTGGAGACGTACGCAAAAAATGGCGGGATTAGTCTGCCCCTGCACGATTGCACACAGGTGTGT
>CM056376.1:26058312-26130812 GCA_029718625.1 Synaphobranchus kaupii | reverse complement strand
AAGTTGTTAAGTAGGAAAAAAAATTCTAAATGTAGTATACTTAAAACCCCTGTATGATATACAGTGAGAACCGTCATTCATTGGACAGTGACACATTTTTCTGTAGAGCTGTTTTGCGGCGCCACAAACTTATTCGCTCTGACCCTGCAACACATGCGCTCAGCACTGACGCCGCTGGCCGGGGTTGTATTTTAGGAATCACTAGTTTATATTGAAATTATTGGATATAGCTCGATAAAAGTATGGATTACGGGCAAACCCTTCATAGCCTCTAAACGTCCGCACTGCACCACCGTTGTGGCTACTAGCTAAGATACTGTATCTGGCTACGAGCGGAATTTTGCTGAGCCTGCTAGGAAAACGCTGCTTAACCCAACTGCACTCAATTCTCTCAAAATGAATAACAGCTAGGAGCATTAACTTACCATTCAGGTTTAGGAACAGTTCTGCCAAGTTATCCAAGTTATTAATTCTGCGGTTGAAGTTTTTGAAACGTATTAAAAGTAGCCTACCTATAAAATCACTTCACATCCTTAAATAAATTGTGACTATCATTTCACGTCACTTAACTTTGAGTCCTTTCAACTTGGAAGTTCAACATAACCGCTGCATTAGTAATAAATAACTACTCATGTTTATTTCTTGACGGACAAAATGGAGAATGCGAGGACAGTGAATAGGCTTGTTTCCTCGAACATGCAGGACGGCAGCTGCTTAGGCTAATTGCAAGAAATTGTCCGCAGGTGGGTTTCTCTGCACTCAGCCTTGGGATGTAGACGAGACGGAGTGATGTCAACTAATTGTTTTCATTAGCGTCTTAATTAGCAACTCCAATTGCATAATTTATTTATTTTTTCCTCTCAATTGGATAATTAGTATTAAAAAATGAATAACAGCTAGGAGCATTAACTTCCCATTTCCAAGTTGTCCCAAGTTATTCATTCTGTGGTTGAAGTTTTTGAAACCTATTAAAAGTAGCCTACCTATAAAATCTCTGCACATCCTTAAATAAATTAAGTGACCATCATTTCACCTGATTTATATTTTACTTCTCTCAACTTGTTGGAAGTTCAACATAACCGCTGCGTTCGTAATAAATAACTACTCACGTTTACTTCTTGATGCACGAAATAAAGAATGTTAGGGAGACAGCAGTTGCGGACGAGATGGAGCTGGGCTTTTTCAGCCTCCACATGTACTATGTGAACTAATTGTTTTTATCAGTATTTTAATTAGCAACTCCAATTGCATAATTTTTTAATTTTTTCCTCTCATTTGGATAATTATTCACTTGATTGTGCCATTTGAGTGCCTACAGAGCCCCACTGGAGGATAACAGTTGAATTACGAGTTTAAATCCCTGCGAGTCATGTGGTTAAGATAAACTGGTGGCCCCGGTGATAGGTCATGGTCAATTTCATAAATTCCAGCCCTGGACCATGTATACAGAATTTTAGGATTGCATTGAGCCATTAATTAGAAATATTTTTTTAAGGTTTATATCAGCCACCGTGGACATACTTTAGCCTGCATCCTCAGTGGTATCTCACAAACGTTATTCTCGAGTTTCGTTCAAATTGGATGAACGGTCAGTGAGTTATGGCCATTTATTTGATAGGCCACGCCCAATCTAACATTGATTGGCTCACAGTTCCTGTAGTTATTGTCCGATATAGCTGGATTATAGCGCCACCATGAGGCTGATTGAGGTGAAATTTGAAACACTCTTCATTTCATAGATTTATGACGAGTGTGCCAAGTTTCAAGTCTGTAAGATGTACCTTCTCACAGGAAATTTAGCAAACATAATAACAAATAATAATAATATCTCTGTGAGGCACTAATACTAATAATATCTCTGTAAGGCACTAATAAAAATATTAATAATTAATATTATATTTCTAAGGCAGTAATCATAATAATCATAGTAATCATAATAATAATAATAATAATAATAATAATAATATTGTGAACAAAGTGTGCAGAGACGCACTCAGCTAGCATCCACACATCTCATATTCAACCAATCACATGCACACACCTCACTGCTCCCCTAACTCTAACCCTCCCAGTGCTGCTCACTGCTCCCCTAACCCTCCCTGTGCTGCTCACTGCTCCCCTAACCCTCCCTGTGTTGCTCACTGCTGCTCTAACCCTCCCTGTGTTGCTCACTGCTCCCCTAACCCTCCCTGTGCTGCTCACTGCTCCCCTAATCCTAACCCTCCCTGTGCTGCTCACTGCTCCCCTAACCCTAACCCTCCCTGTGCTGCTCACTGCTCCCCTAACCCTCCCTGTGCTGCTCACTGCTCCCCTAATCCTAACCCTCCCTGTGCTGCTCACTGCTCCCCTAACCCTAACCCTCCCTGTGCTGCTCACTGCTCCCCTAACCCTCCCTGTGCTGCTCACTGCTCCCCTAACCCTCCCTGTGTTGCTCACTGCTCCCCTAACCCTAACCCTCCCTGTGCTGCTCACTGCTCCCCTAACCCTCCCTGTGCTGCTCCCTGCTCCTCTAACCCTAACCCTCCCTGTGCTGCTCACTGCTGCCCTAACCCTCCCTGTGCTGCTCACTGCTGCCCTAACCCTAACCCTCCCTGTGCTGCTCACTGCTCCCCTAACCCTAACCCTCCCTGTGCTGCTCACTGCTCCCCTAACCCTCCCTGTGCTGCTCACTGCTCCCCTAACCCTCCCTGTGCTGCTCACTGCTGCCCTAACCCTCCCTGTGCTGCTCACTGCTGCCCTAATCCTCCCTGTGCTGCTCACTGCTGCCCTAACCCTCCCTGTGTTGCTCACTGCTGCCCTAACCCTCTCTGTGCTGCTCACTGCTGCCCTAACCCTCCCTGTGTTGCTCACTGCTGCCCTAACCCTCCCTGTGCTGCTCACTGCTGCCCTAACCCTCCCTGTGCTGCTCACTGCTGCCCTAACCCTAACCCTCCCTGTGCTGCTCACTGCTGCCCTAACCCTCCCTGTGCTGCTCACTGCTCCCCTAACCCTCCCTGTGCTGCTCACTGCTCCCCTAACCCTAACCCTCACTGTGCTGCTCACTGCACAATGTAATGTAAAATGTAATGTAATGCTGTGTTGCCTTTTGTTTGCTTTGCTGTTCTACGTAAAAGAAAATCACAATCACCCTCCACCGCCCCGGCTTCCACCTGTTCTTTGGTTCTGCTTTTGGTACAGGGGGTTTCTGCTCATCTCCTATTTAGCAGAGAGATGCCCGTGCTCCAGAGTAATACCTAAAGCAGATCCATTCAGCACCAAACCAAAATAATTGCACAGCGCATTCATTAAAACATTATTTACATACGTGAGTTGTCCTGACAGAAATACTAATTTATTAATATTGTTATTATTAGTATTAGTATTATTATTAGTACCTTACAGAGATTCAATATTAGGGGCTGCAACAAAAACAGGTCGTACACATTAACAAGAGTTTATGTTTAAACAGAACCAGGACTGGGGTACACCATACATGAGAAAACTGAGAGCATTAGTTTACTTAACCTGGCTGGATTTGTTTGAAGTACGGCCTTGTCTCCGTGGGAGTAACAGTATGATACTGGCCTTTTAAATGTGTTCTTCTCAGCTCCTGTAGATTACCAATATATACGACCTGGGATTTGATTTGAGTGGGAACAGAACCCAGAGAAAGTCGGACGTACCCAGCATAAATCTGCCATCTATGGGTCATTTTTGAGTGCCACAGGATAACCCACGGAAACAGAATATACTGCAATATATTTGAAATATATATTGAAAATTCACAATATTTCACAGCAGCATAATAATACATTGCAATAAATAAAAAGGGTAAATAATTTGCATATTTGCACATATATTGTCAAGTGTTGCTACATGCTTGATGCTACATCATACACACACAACCACATACACACATATATGTATATATGTGTGTGTGTGTGTGTGTATGTGTGTGTGTGTGTGTGCGTGTGTGATGATATATGTATATAAACACATAGTATACCTGTTAACCTGGCATCCCTATGAGCTCCACGTGTACTGTAACAGTCTCAGAGCTGCTGGATCATAGTTAAATCTAAAGAGGCTCCTTTTTTGGCCTGCTGTGATCACTCTGTGGGGACTCACTGGCATTAGGGCAGAGCTTTTTTTTGTCCCTCCGATTCAGTCACCCAGTGGGGATTTTCATCCCCGGGAGAAGGCCTCGATCCAGGCACAGGTGGATGCTTTTCAAGCCAGGAACCTGCATTGTCTTTGCAGCCTTTTACTGCCAGGATTGGGTGTAGAGGGAAGGGTATTTTCACCCAGAGCCGGGGTTGTTAAACTCCACATCCCATTGTTGGCTTTCCGCACACTGCTTCACTTTAAAGGGAAGACTGGCAGTATGCAAAAAGGCCTAATAGCCTTCATATTTCATCTTTATTGCAGCCTGTAAAATACATTGAGGAATTGGGGCTGATTGGGGGGGAGATCACATTAAACATCAGAAAGGCAGCCACGTCTTCTGTAGAGGCAAGAGACCTCGACCCCCAATTAAATTGCATTGTCTTCCTTACTCGACTCACCTGAAATATGGCCTACACCGATTCAGAAAGAATAACACATTGCTACCGTGTGGGACTTTTTTTGGTGTTGTTGTTGCCAGTTTTGAATTACATTTTTTAATAACAAAATAACCAGAAGCCAAAAACGTAATGATATGAGTGACATTTTTAATTACGGATCAATGGAAAACCACAGAGGTAGTAATAGCTACTGAAAAGATCCCTTGCGTGTGTTGGCACTGCAGTCAGGACTCAGCTTAATACAGTTGAGCTGAGTGTGTAGTATGAGAGAGAGGGATAGGGAAGTGCGAGAGTGAAAGAGCGAGAGTGAAAGAGCGAGTGTGACAGAGCGAGTGTGAAAGAGCGAGTGTGAAAGAGAGAGTGTGAGAGAGCGAGTGTGAGAGAGCGAGTGTGAGAGAGCGAGTGTGAGAGAGCGAGTGTGAGAGAGTGAGCTAGAGTGACAGAGCGAGTGTGAGAGAGCGAGTGTGACAGTGAGCGAGAGTGACAGAGCGAGAGTGACAGAGCGAATGTGGGAGAGCGAGAGTGACAGAGCGAGAGTGACAGAGCGAGAGTGACAGAGCGAGAGTGACAGAGCGAGTGTGAAAGAGCGAGTGTGACAGAGCGAGAGTGACAGAGCGAGTGTGAGAGAGCGAATGTGAGAGAGTGAGTGTGAGAGAGCGAGTGTGACAGAGTGAGCGAGAGTGACAGAGCGAGTGTAACAGAGGGAAAGAGCGAGTGTGACAGAGCGAGTGTGACAGAGCGAGAGTGACAGAGCGAGAGTGACAGAGCGGGTGTGACAGAGCGAGTGTGACAGAGCGAGTGTGACAGAGCGAGAGTGACAGAGCGAGTGTGAGAGAGCGAGTGTGAGAGAGCGAGTGTGAGAGAGCGAGTGTGAGAGAGCGAGTGTAACAGAGTGAGCGAGAGTGACAGAGCGAGTGTAACAGAGTGAGAGAGTGAGTGTGAAAGAGCGAGAGTGACAGAGCGAGTGTGACAGAGCGAGAGTGACAGAGCGAGAGTGACAGAGCGAGAGAGCGAGAGTGACAGAGCGAGAGTGACAGAGCGGGTGTGACAGAGCGGGTGTGACAGAGCGAGAGTGACAGAGCGAGAGTGACAGAGCGAGTGTGAGAGAGTGAGTGTGACAGAGTGAGCGAGAGTGACAGAGCGAGTGTGACAGAGCGAGAGTGACAGAGCGAGTGTGACAGAGCGAGTGTGAGAGAGCGAGTGTGACAGAGCGAGAGTGACAGAGCGAGAGTGACAGAGCGGGTGTGACAGAGTGAGTGTGACAGAGCGAGAGTGACAGAGCGAGAGTGACAGAGCGAGAGTGAGAGAGCGAGTGACAGAGCGAGTGACAGAGCGAGAGTGAGAGAGCGAGTGACAGAGCGAGAATGAGAGAGCGAGTGTGACAGAGCGAGTGTGAGAGAGCGAGAGTGACAGAGCGAGTGTGACAGAGTGAGCGAGAGTGAGAGAGCGAGAGTGAGAGAGCGAGTGTGACAGAGCGAGAGTGACAGAGCGAGTGTGACAGCGAATGACAGAACATACAAGTTAAGACTTAAGACTCAATGGTTGCCTGTTGTAGACTCTGAAGAGACTGTGTGACTAAATTGTGTCTGCTGTCAAATGATAGGGTTGATAGTTTTGATTGATAGAAAGATACTGTGGAAGTAAGCTGTTCTGTAGGCCCAAGAAAGCCAGACTAAGATGCCTTTTTTGCATTCTTCAAACACCTGTTTATATGTCGGTGATGTATATATACACAAATCAAATCATGCATGGCACGTTTGCCGTAATGTGATCCTGTGGCTCTGTTGTCACATATGAATGAATGTAAAATTAAGCAATGGGGGAGAAATGATATTTGGTTTCAACAAACATTTCAACAGTCCCTAGTGATTGATTTGCTTTGTTGTTTGTGGGGGAATTCATTTGCATATATGCAATTCCAGTATTCAGTGAACTTCATACCTTCTTTGTCAACGGGCCAATATTTGTGAAGTCATTTTTCTGTTGATTCAAAACTGAATAGTGTCTTTCAGTCTTATTATGTCCCATGTGACTGACAGCACTTAATTGTTGTATGATTCATTGTGGTTTTGTGTAATTTTGAGGACAAAACAGGCGCCGTTTAATATCAGGCCTAATGTGAGAATCTTAGAGTCATTGATGCCATTTCTCCAAAATGGACAGGTACATTATTCATATTTATCTTAACCTTCATATTATCCTCTGGGTCAATTTGATTCAGTGTTTGATGTCTCACTAGTTTTCTCATCTAGGCATTTATGTCTTCCTAATTTGTTGGGATTAAATAGTAAACATGCAATAAACATGTTTTCAAAAGTTCTGTGCTAATTTTGTATACAAATGTGTTGTGTGGGGTCATTTGTGGGGCAGCTGTATAAAATGTAAGAAAATATACAATCATTTTTATTTTTTACCTCAGATTTTTTTGTGGGTTATTCTGGTGGCACTTTCCCATACAGGTTCACAAACTTTACAAAACAGGTTAATGGTGCCTTCACAGATGTGCAAGTTACCCATGCCATGGGCGCTAACACACCCCCATACCATGACATACGCTGGCTTTTGAACCTTTCATCAGTAACAATCGGGGAAGGTCCGATTGTTACTAACACACACAAAGTGTTCCCGAGCCCATGTGGTTATATTCATTACAAAAGCATGTTGGTTTTTAATGCAGTGCCGTCTGTGGGATCGAAGGTCACGGGCATTCAATATTGGTTTTCGGCCTTGCCCTTTACGCCCAGAGATTTCTCCAGATTCTCTGAATCTTTTAATAATATTATGGACTTTAGATGGTGAAATTTCCTTGCAATCGTGCGTTGAGAAACGTTGTTCTTAAACTGTTGGACTGTTGTTAAAAATTTGGAATTAGCGTATATTTACAAAAATGAATAAAGTTGATAAGGTAAAACATTAAATATCTTTTCTTTGTACTGTTTTCAATTAAATTTTGAAATCTTGATAAGCCAGTGTAAGGATAACCTGACTTTATCACTCCACTATAATGTGTGATCTGACCATTTCATTCTCTTCTGACCTCAAAGTCTGAATCCTGGGCAAGATTTTCAAAATAATCACACTGTCATCTGGCTTAACTCATTTTGGCAAGTCTGTCTTTTCCCATTCTGGCTCCTCTTAATGAAAATCGGGAGGCTTGTGTGGAAAGTCGTTGGAAAGACGCACAATATTGGCAGCTTTTATTTTTCCCTTCTGTGTACACTCTAACGTTTCAGAATCTGGAATTTTATAGTTCCTCCGTGCCAGATTAAAAGTTAATCATAAATTTTATGGTTAGGGCAGTCTGAAAATGGCTTATTTAAGATGATGTTGGAAAGGGGCAATTATGGACAGATGTTTCTCTGATGTAAGCTTGTGCAGTCTGCTGTTCCTCAAGCAGACAGGCCGATGTCCATCGTTGAGCTCGTCGGCGGACAGGCTTGAAGGCTTGAGAGATGAAAGCGCCTTGAACGGGCCTGTGGCGACGAAGCAAACGCTCCCACGGCGTCCGCGTTCCAGACCCGGCGATTCGGCAATCTGCTCGGGTCTCACGGTTGTCTCTTCTCTCTCTCGCTCACCTCCAGAGATGGCTTCAATCGCTTCCAGTCTGGCCCCTCCTCTAACCCGTATTAAAGACGGATTTTTTTTTGACTCCGAAAAAAGACAGATTTTCTTCTCCGGTAGCGCTCAAGTTAAATCTCAGCTAATCTCAACCTGCTTCTGTCGTTCCCCTGAAACGAAGTGTCTACCGACACCCAAAGGTAGAGGCTGCTTCCCCTTTCATGTGCGCGTACCTATTCATATCGGCATTATGCGGTGTTCCGCAGGTCACAGTAGCACATGAAAGCAAAAGCCTCTTTGTCACCGAAACCCATCATTGGCGGGCTAGAGGCAAAAATGGAGCATTTAGTGATCAAAGTCTTTACTCTATTAGATTGGAGTCATTCAACTTCTATTCTATGTTCTGCCCCCCCCCCCCCCCCCCCTCCCTCCATGCCGGGGGGGTAATTATTGCTGAAATGAGAAATGAGGAGATAAATGAGCGGAGGGGCTCAAGGTGAACACCCTCCAGGTACCGGTGTCAAATGTAGCCGGGTCGACTGCAGGCGCTATGTTTATGTCATGTTTTTTTTTTTCCTCCTCTAAAGTGCCTTCTAATGCATGTATGTTGAGTAATGTTGAGAAATCATCACTTTGCCCCAGTGCGCACACTTACACAGCTTACACTGGTACTCAGTGTTGAGTGAACGGGTGGAAGGAACCCTTCAACAAAGTTCTTTGGTATGCAAGTGCAGATTGTGTTTCCGCAAAATTTCCACACACAGTTTGCCTGGAGTATTTAGTCTGGCTAATAATTATTATTATTATTTTATTTTTTTTACTTTATGAAAGACAATGCTTGTTTTTAATGGCTCGACGTTGAACATTTTGCCAAATGTGTTCCAAAATCAAAATAGAAAATGGCGTCAAATGAATCGCACTGAAGATTTACCGGGGCAGAAAAAGAGCAAAATGTTCACGCTTAACTTCATTCATTCAGGATTAAGTTTCTCTTTGCAAAAAAAGGCCATTCTTAAAAAGACATGTGGATCAATAACCCTTTCTGTTTAGAAAGAGAGAGGGAGAGAATCTGGAAAGTGTTTTTTGAAAGGAGAAGAAAAGAGATGGAAACACCCATCAAATTCTTCACGACAAAAGGCGAAATAGGATCTCAGTGGCCACGGGGGAATATGGAGGCGCTACTTTATATCGCAGCTCATCTGAGGGTCGGGGGGGGGGGGGGGGGGGGGGGGGGTGCGGATGTAATGAATTCCAGTAGGCTTTAATAAGTGACTGGTAGGCTGTCCAAGGGAAGATGGTTTTTTGGCGATATCCGTGGTTAACCTCTGCCGGTCCCCGCCCATACCCCGGCATGCCCAACCGAAATGTCAAGCAAGGCACAGGCAGGACCCTCAGATCTTCAAGGGTTAAATGAAGTGGGTGAGGTCAAAGGCGTCCCTCTTTCACAGATGTATTGTTACTCCCAAGGTCCCCCTCTGCACCAGAACAAAGCGTCTCCCGGTTTGATGCGGCTAGTCTTTCTCAGCCCCCCCCCCCCCTCCCCCCAGGTCTCGTGGTGGACATGGCTCAATGAGCCGCTCAAGAGTTGGGAGACGGTGCCAGGCTAGAGCAAGGGTTTGTGGGAAGGGGGGAGGGGTTTGCATGAGACTGACAGCACAGAAAGAACCTTTACTCTTTGCCATTGTTTTCTTGGGTAATAATGTCTTTGGTGGTTTTTTTTTCTCGTACCTCCTAACTCCCCCCGCCCCCAATCAGGAACCCAGACGGTGACGTCCGGCCTTGGTGCTACATCACGGATCACGACGACGGTATCTACTGGAAATACTGCGATATTCCCACCTGTCAGAGTAAGTGCTACCCTTATCCCCCCCCCCATCCACACAACGTCAACCGAAGCTCCCACTACATCTTCATTTAAACGCTGGAAGTCTACTGGTGTTTCAACTGCTGAGTGCCTTTCCATGAATTATGGTTCCTTTATGTGCCTCTGCTGGCATGTCACTGAGCTATTATCCAGAGGAAAGAAGTCTATCACGATTGCAATTACGCTTCCTGATATGTCCGGACGTGTCTGAGCTACACGTCTGCTGTCGGGTGTGCTATTTCCATGAAAAACGATACTCGCACATTTTCCTGTCTTTGTGTGCATGTACTGTGAGGTGTGTACATGTGTCTGGGTGAGTGTGTGTGTGTGTTTGTGTGCGTGTGTGTGTGCGTCAGAAGCACCGGCTTCGAGCCCCTTCCGTCCTGAATAAAGTCGTGTTACGTTTTCCAGTCATGTATAATTGCTGTCTGGCTTTGGAAGGACTTGGGTGGGGATCCCACTTTCTGTAATCTGATCGGTGGACCAGCCTGAGAAACGTCTCTGGAATATCCCCTGAATTCCTTTCATTCAGTGGACTGCAACACTCATAAGATTACCTTCCACTCCAGGATCCCTGCTTTAACGTATTTGATTGAATTGAATTAATTTGAGTGACCACATTTTGTAGCCAGAGTAGATTAGCGAGAGCAGTTTTAGTCATCTGCTAGTGTTCCGGTGCCCTGCAAATGTAGAGCCATGCAAGAAACTGGGGAGTGGAAACTGAAATGTGATTGGGGCAGAAGGGGTCACATGATGTAGTAAAGGGCTGGCCTTAAACAAGCCGCTATGAACATTCAGGAAGCTGGGAGGTGTATCCTATCATCAGCCAGTGGTTCTGAAACCTTTGGCACACTTAATGAGCGAATAAATCTTCTGAGCCGACCCCTTATTAAAATTTAGCCGGATATGTTTTAAAACATGGAACCAAAATGTATTGGCGTAAAAACAAGTTCATGGACGCTGTGACTAGTGCACCGTGAGTAACAGGGCAGTGTATAAGACTTGTGAATGTCGACATAAAGCTTCTTGTGTCTTGTGTGTCATCTCGTGACCTGGCTCAATCCCTCCCACAACCCACTAGTGTGTTCTTACTCCTGACCCACTGTATTGGAACCACCGCATTAGGCCATCCTTACCTTGGGCAGGTCACATGACTTCCCCCTTCAGGGCTCTACTGATGACGGGCAACAGCAGAGCCCCAGGACTGCTAGTTGACACAACCGTGCGGAGCGCTAACAAGGGCTGGTGGCAAAAGGAGGCCAAGCCCCTGCCAACCCCCCCCCCCCCCCCCGCACTGCCCGTAACTGAACTTACGAGTGACCTACTTCACACAAGTGGCCTTTTCACATCGCCTCTGGATCCCTGCAGCTCATCTGAATACAAGGTCAGCTCCACCTACCCCCCTCCGCCCGCCCCCCATGGAGCAGGCCGCGGCTCGCCTTGTCGCCCTCGGATTAAGCCTGAATATGCCAACCAGTGCCCGATTTAGGCCATCCATTGCTGGCAGCGCCTAGCTGCCGTGTGCTGGCCGTTGCGTGTCGTCTGGTTCCGCATCGGGGCCCCCGCTCACTGTAGCCCACCCCATGGTCGTGTGTCCCAGGTCTAACGGCTTTGATTTCTTATCCAAAATCCACATCTTGAAACCTGCAGTTTACTGGAAGCCATTGCTAAGCGTGGATTAAGCCTTGGCCCTTTGACTTTTGTGTTTCTGACAGAAGGAGCATTCGCAAACAAAATCACACCCAGAGCTCTCTGCTAATGTGGGCCGCATTTAGTTTGCGTTTGGGGCCTGGGACGCCATCGAAAGAGACGTCCTTCAGTGTCTGCCTGCTCTTTGTAGCCTGTCATCTCAGGTCATGCTTTCACACCCTCTGTTACAGAATAGGGCAGGATAAGACTTCTAAAAGAAAACAGGGTGGGGTCAAGGTGATCAGGTATACTCAAGACTGAGTCCAAGAGCAGGCATACTATTGAATACATTTTATGTTAAGTTCAACTCTTAAGTTCAATCTTTCTCTCTCGCTCTCTCCCTCTCTCCCTCCCTCCCTCTCTCTCTCTCTCTCTCTCTCTCTCTCTCTCTCTCTCTCATTTCCTCCCTCCTGTCTTTGTAAGTTTGCTTTTGTTCTCCTGTGGCTTCTCAAGCATCCGCTCCCATGAGCTTAGACAAGTTCCCATTGGTTACCCACAGTATGTCCTCACTGGACTGTCTCTCTCATTGGTCAGTATTGGCTGGGCTATCCCATCATTCCTAGCTCGGCCCCTGTCCCCAGGCCATTGGCCCTGTGGCCCCTGTAGTGCCTTTAATGATGTTGTGTCTGGCTCCCCCACTCTAAAGGAAATGACTCCTCTGCTATCGCGCTGTTCTCCCGTTGCTTTATCCCCTTAGCAACGGCCCGGCAAAAGTAGCTTCCGCTGGCTTTGAGGCATCTGCTAAAGCCGCCAAAAACCCCCATGTGCTCCCGCCACGAATCTAATGGCAGACGTCTCATTCCAACGGGAAACGCACATGTGGCTCACCCCATCCTGGACCTATCTGCCAGGGCCCGTATATGTAGCGGTTTTTATCGACGGCGATATTGTGGGCCGTCGAGGCGAACGGCGGCCTGCCCAACGGCTTGTGTCTGCGAGCGGTGTTTCAGTTCGCCGGCTGATTTATTGGGACGCAGTCCCCCGCTCTTTGTCTCTTTTTGGAGGGTGCTGGATTGTCTCCCCACCAGGCACCGGTGGGTAATGGGGTGTAAAGAATGCCTCTCATAAATCACTGTACCCTCCTGCACACCCCCCCCCCCCCCCCTCGCTACACTTCAGCCAAAATTACTGAAGAGCCTCATCAAAACCCGGCGCAGAATTTCCCCCAGGGTCTGCTCTCTGCTGTGCGTGTGTGTGTGTGTGTGTGTGTGTGTGCGCCTGTGCTTGTGTGTGCGTGTGTCTGTGTGTGCCTGTGTTTGTGTTTGTATGTGCGTGTGCGTGTGTGTTAGCATATCGGTCTTTGCCTTTGCTTGACCTTGATTTTCCCTAGAATATAGTCTAAACTAATAACCTTTTTTCATCCTGGGACCCCCATCCAGACTCAAAGGCATCCTGGGGACTCCCATCATGAGTTAAAAAGGGTTATATTAATATATGTATATTAATTATATTTTGAAATATTTTCCTATATATATATATATATATAGTCACTGCATATCAGGTCTGGCCAGGGACCCCCTACAGTACCATCAAGGACACCCTGTTGAAAATCTAGAGTCTAAACTTTTGGATTCACCTGAAGTAGAGGCTTGATCAGTTATCTGGCGCACCTCTGAATGAACTTTGTGAGGGTGAAACAGGTGAGCAGCTCGGCACGAAGGCCCTGGGGAGTGGTGAGCGTCTCTCTGTCTGTCTCTCTCTCCCTCTCTCTCTCACTCTCTCTATCTCTCTCTCTCCGCAAGCAATAGAAGGAAAACCTGCTGTGCTAGTTTGGGGCATTCCATCCCCATGGAGTCTTTCCAGGTCTCCACACCGCTAAATTACAGCTCTCCCAACTGTATATTTATGGAGGGAGAGTGAGAGATTGGGATAGATTGAGAGAGAGAAAGTGAGTGTGAGAGAGAGAAATAGAGAGAGAGAAAGAGAGAGAGTGAAAAGATTGAGATGGAAAGTGCGAAAGACTGAGATCGAGAGAGATGGAGAGAGATGGGGGAGGGGGGAGGGGGGAGAGATGGAGAGAAAGTGAGTGAGTGAGTGAGTGAGTGAGTGAGTGAGTGAGTGAGTGAGTGAGTGAGTGAGTGAGTGAGTGAGTGACAGTCAGATCTCCAGCACATTCCACACAAAGGTGAGTGTGGGACTTTTCATTGTGGTGCTTTATTTTCAGGGAGTCTCGTTGATAGCTTCCCCAGCGCTCCCGGGTGTCTGTAAAGCAGCCATCTTTTTCACAATCCAGTCTCAATCAGTTGGAGCTCTGTTGACAAGCCCCCCCACTCCAATCTACCTGTCCAGCTTTCTGTGAACAATAAGGGCCGTCCAACTACATGTTCATTTCATGGTCCAGACTAGCAGGTTGAAAGCTCATTTTCATTAGACTTTTCTGTTCTTCTGTCCGTTGTGCATTTAATAGGCTGTTTAATAGGCTTTAATGGACTCGTTTCTGATCACGCGTAACTGAAATGATGACGTCGTGTTGTTGTATCGCCCAGCTGTTCTGGGCGTACGCCTGATCATGTTTTGATTTTGACACACCGCGTGCGTGAGGCATACACCACGGGACCTCAGCTCCAACAGAACGTTCCTTACGTCTGAGTGGCGGTTAGGAGAAACACACATCTGTGTCGCCGTTTCAGGAGCATGTGGCTTTCTTACCCTTTTCCCAGTGGGACCTGGAGGCAGATGACCTTCTGTCTCTAAGGGGGTTGTCATGGTTGTCTCAGGGTCAAAGGTCAGATGCTGCCGTTGTAACAGGAGCAAGTCGTTATATTTTACCCCAGTTAGCCCAATAAATTAAGTTTGAATGTGACAATGATGGCACATTTGCAATATAAAATGAATTACCAATATATGTTTATGTATATGTAATAATAGTAAAAAAACAATAATGCTTTAAATAGTAGTCATGATAATAAGTATTATTATTATTATTACTAGTGCAGTGCCCGTTCAAAACGTGCCAGTTCGGAATGGGCCGATTGCTTGGCCCCCGGTATTTCTGCTTGCAGCTTTCTCAAGAACCGCTCATCCAATCAACTTCACACTCGACACTGCACTTCCTTGGGTCCTGAGCAACACCTAGCGAATTTCAACTTCATACAGTGCTTGGTTGTCGAGCAAATACAGACACACAGCAGACAGGACTTCTGCCTTCATAGTTAGATTATTATTATTAGTAGTAGTAGTATTACAGTAGTATTGTTGTTGCAATGTTGGCTTGTTGCCATTGTTGTTTCTAACAGTTAAGACAGTAGCATAATCTGTTGTGTCATAGATTTGCTTATCTGGTGGATAAATTAGAAAAATGCTTTTCGGTAATGCAACATTAATCCTGGTGATGGATAAAAATTGGAAGCTTAATCAAAAACTGTTTCAGAGTGTCCCCTTACCACTTGAAATTACCACTAATTAGATTCATTAATTTGACACGTCAACCATTTTTCATTTCGCCTCTTGAGACAGAAATGGACACAAGAGCCAAAGGCAAACCCCACAAAAGGTACAAGACTTCAAGCGTGCCGTACTGAGGCAGTTCACCCGTAGAGCATGAAAATGATAACTATTGAAATAAATACCCCGTCACAACTGCCATCAATGTACAAGGACTGAAACGTTCAAGGTTGAATGTGGATTGATTTACAGGGGTGAGGGTACGCTCCAGCAGACAACACACTCATTTCCATTACAGGGGTGCATGTAGACGAGATAAGGCATCTCTGCGAGAAACCCAATTACGGGTGAGTGTGCCAAGCTTGGTCCCTGTGAGAGAGAGGTGGGTGGGGGGGGGGTCACTTTGCACCACTGAAAGTCTTCTCCTCGTGAGTGAAACAGTTCCCTCTTTCACGGGACACATTAAATCTCACCCCCATGCGACACACGAGAACACCCAGCGACCGAGGGGGGGGGGCGCACCGCCGCCCGCGGCTAACGGCGCTCGCTAGTCGAGCTAACGGCACAGACCCTACAGGCTCAACAGAGGCTCATCCTGCCTTTCATCCACTCAGACTCTTAACTGCAGGAGGTTCTTGTTGTTAGCATGAGTTTCTGCTGCTGTGTTACAAAAACTATATATATATGTTTTTTTATTCAATGTCTGTTGAATGTCTGTTGTAGTGTAGGCTTCAGTATCGGACAATATATCATTCTTGAGATTAAGACCAGAGACTCATGTTCCCTACAGGGGACACAAATTAATTGCTGTATTGCCATTAGCTAGGGTCTTAGGAGGTTAATGAATGTACCAGAAGATTCTTAAAATTGTTTCAGGTTCAGTGTTCAGCAGAAAGGGCTTTAAACATGAAGAATATTGAGCTGGGAATCTATTGTGTCTACAGAATATGTGATGATCGTAAGTGGGGAGCCCTTGTTCTAAGATATGCCCCATACTCCTACCACACAGGCATCACATGAGTGTTTTCCTCAGGGTCAGAAGGGAAGTAAACAAATGCAAGCGTATCGCTCAGCCATGCAGACCGACAGGGAGATACATTCCTTACTTTGGCTCTTTGTGAAACCGGGGGCGGGCGGCAGTATAGCATAATGGGTAGGGAACTGGGCTTATATCCCAAACGGTTGCAAGTTTGATTCCCAGGTAGGACACTGCCGTTGTGCCCTTGAGCAAGAAGGATATTTAACCCGAATAGCTTCAGTAGGCCTATAGATCCATCCAGCTGTATACTATGTATAAAAAAAAATGCAAACATTTGGATATCTGGATAAGAGCGTCTGCTAAATGCCATGTAATGTAATGAAACATGGTAGAGTTCCACGTCAAGCTAAGTTGACACCAAGTCAAAGCCAGTGATTCGTTACTCTGACTTAGTCTTGAAATTGGGTGTTGGGTCTCATTCCTTGCAGAATCCCAGAGAAGTACATCCCTTAATTTGTAAAACGAGTTTTGTAAAATGAGGTAACGTTTCGGACATTTTTTTCTGGCCATGCACTGTTGACGCAAAGCCTGTTAACCAGCGACCCTCTCAAGCTTAAGGTCTTAATGTTGGATGGTCGCGTAAAGGCCGTCGCTGTCTTTGTTTTTCTCTGGCAGTCCAGACTGCTGGATGCTTTATGCCGTGGGCCTCACGCAAAACCGGCACGACGGAACAGGTTGGGCCCCCCCCCCTCAAGGGGCATGGGACAGTGTTGGGGGTGAGCACAGGCTCCCGAATCTGATCCCTTTTAACAAGCCTCACTCACCTGTCAGAGGCCCCTCCCCCTTTGCAGGTGATCTGAGCTGGTTTCTGTCAGGCCTCCGTGACCTTTACCTGGCTGCCCTGAGGGAGACATTCCTCCTCCTGTTTACGCACAGGTACAAACGGGCAGTAAGGTATGGTTCTATCGAGGGGAGGGGGCGACTCCAGGGGAGGCACAGGGAAGACCCCTGTCGCATTTGGGGGCTGCAGCAGTATAACGGAGAACCTTGCGACACTGGAGTTGCGAGGGGTCCGTAAGCGAACGTCGCCGAAGTCTCCACTGTCTCGGTGCGCTGTGTGTTTTCGCAAGAGGACCTGGATTCCTGCCACGTCCAACATTCTTGCGCAAGGTTACTGCGAGACTAAAATGATGGGGCATGACAGTGACAGGCGAATATGTCTGTTAAACAGCATTAATGGAGACGAGACTTCAGGCCTCCCTTGGGAACAACAACATAAAAATATGGTACAGTTCCCTCCCAATTGTTATTCTGGTAATTCTTAACAGCTTAGAAAGATATGATCAAAATCTTTTACATAAGCCAGTGTGGACCCATTGAGAACATTGTGCTTATAAGAACCAGCCTGACCTGGGGAAATATATAATCATTTTTAATAGTTTAACTGTAATTGTAAGTGTGCTGTTGCAGTGCTGCGCATAAGTAGCTTGACGGACGTACTTTCGATACTTTACTTCTCTCATGGTTTCCTCCACACGGGTTGACATTGCCAGGGGAAGCTCGGTCTGCCACTTGTTAAAATCCTTCAAGATATTTCCATATTTTGTATATCAGTATGTATGTCAAACTGAACCATAGAAAATGTAGAAAATGAGAAGATACCAAGTCTACTGTTTGGATGCCGTCTGTGTAAATCCACACTGGAGGCTGAAGTAACCATACTCCTCAGTCAGTGAGCTGAGGAACGAGGCCGCCTGCCTTTCGATCGCAGCGGTGGCAAAGAGCTGTTTGTTTTGCTATACTCCACCCCCCCCCCCCCCCCAGAAAACAAAAACTCCTCGATGACTAAGCCCCTCTCCATTGTCAGAGAAAGTGCACGAGTGACCACGGGCAGTGCCTCTCTTAGCGTGAGCGTATAAACAAATTACCTGAGCTCTGCCGTTTGGGCACCTGTCGAACGAGGCGCTTTTAACGGCTGCGCTGGGCGAGGTTTCTGCTATAGCCCAACGTGTGTTCCTCAGCTTTCGCAAATTCTTAACGCTGCAACGTGACAGTGCTACCAAACAGTCCGCCTCATTTTTTTTTTTTTGATTTTCTAAGGGGAAAAAATTCCAAATGTGTATATTTTCAGTTTTGGGAGCAGGTGGTGAAGGATGGAAGCGACTCTTTAAGGAGCTGTTAACCCCAGTGGGATAAAATTCCACCGGGAGTTTTCCCATCTGTACGAGTCCAGGACACAGCTTTCCCTAACCCCGGGCTGATGCGGATGGGAACGTTGTGGGATCTCCCCACGCTGGTGACAATTTCTCACCACTTTTATTGCAGGGCCCGGCTCTAGAAAGCTTCTAATTATTCATTCAAAGTAAAATTCCTTCCTCCTTTAATTAGGCAGTTAGTCATTGTGCGGGAGCCTCAGGCAGAGGCATTGATCAGCTCGCGCTCGATCGTGTTGTAACACGGCCCCAGAAGGGCACAGACGATTCAAACCTCTTTTGAAATTTTATCCCGTAAGATGAGTGGACGTCTCTGAAGTCTAGGCCTGCTCCTATTTTTCTCAACGGTAACGAAGACCAGTAATTTGAAAGCATAGAAAGAAAGAATGTGTTTTAGTTCTCACCAAAGTGAAAATAATGAGGTAATTTGTAATGTGACATTTTATTCAGTTTTAATACAGTGCTTTGCAATGAGCACGTCTAAAACAATGATAAAATTACATTAGTTATCCAAATATTTTGCTTGAGAAGTCTTCTGCTACTAAATCATTTAGCATTCTAAGGAATCTGTGCCAAAGAAAAGTACTCTTGTAAAAATAATATTCCTTCAAGCTAATATTTATTTTATAGCACTGTGAAGCAAAGGGGTGTGCTGTTTACCTATCCCCTGGAAACACACACGCAAGCACACACACATGCAGGCACACACACTCAAACACACACACACACACACACAAACAAATACATGCTCATTTATAATTTAAGAGAACTTGTTATGGTGACTGAACTCACAATAATGAATCCAGCAAGCAGCTTTCAGAAGATTGTGGTAAACGGACAAGTGCAAAACATCTTTTGATTATTAGATAATAAAAGCAAATACAGGCGCATAAACATCCCTTGCTCTTACACGGATGAGGAATTATGGTGCATAAATATGTCCGTTTCATGTATTACTCCCCACTCTAAATCATTTTGCATGCACAATTTGTAAATGGGAAACACAGTGACTTTAAAAGTTATTGATGCATAACTATTGCCAGTGACAAACCAATCATCTTTTTAATAATGGGACGGCGACTAACTCTCGGTATTATAGTATTGTTTTTTCTGTTATCCAATGGTGGGCCTTTTTCTATGGCTGTGGACAGTGCCTTAAACGATCATTCTTCTGTAAGGACAGAATAGAATTTTAAAAGGCTTTGTGTGACATTAGCAGTCAGATGTTTGGCTGCTACTAATGAAGTTAAAGCTATAAGCTTAGTAAAAAAAAAAACTGCGTAGATGAACCTGCGGCAGAAGAAGCCTTCATGCTGGGCCTCGGACCCGCACAACAATGTGGCGGGAGGCACAAATATTGTTTACTAACCCACTTGAGATTTATACCCAGCTTGTTAGCTGACCTTTATTTGTTCTTTTCTAATGAATTCTGACTTCCGACTGGGGAGATAAATACAGAGAATGACCCAGAAAACAACCTTCCTTATTCTCTGTCAAAGAAAAGCTTTATTATGTTGCCCGTACTCTGCAGAGACAGAATTTATCTCTTTTTTTCCTTACGCTTGAATGAGCCGAAGGTTCATTATCTGTAGGTAGCTACTTGGCCAAGAGGGACACATATTGTTTGGAAAGATCCAGAGGGTACGACTCCTTATTATCCATGACAAGTCATCCTCTCTTTCCCCCTTCACATCCCCCTCTCTCCCTCCCTCCCCTCTTTCGTTTTCCCCCCTCTTCTCTCTCCTTTCAACTAAAAATGGCCCTGGCAGAGCAGTTCGGGGCGTGGCGCGGCGAAGGCCGCCTGTTTAGCGCAAATGTGTTTCGAAAGAGAGAGACGCCCACAGTCCTTCCGCAAACTCTCTCCAGATGTCATCACAATTTATGTCTGTAATTTACCTTCTTTAATAATACTGAGAGGAGGCCTTCGGCAGACATGCTCAGCCCGCCGGCCCTGCCAAGTGCGCTCGCCAAGACCACGCCGTTTGATGTTGTTTGTTTGTTATCCCCGCTCTCTCTCTTCTTTCTTCCTCCGCCGCTCCCTCACACCCCCCTCTGATCTGTTCAGCAGGTCTACAAGATTTATTTATGTTTTCCGGAAGTTTCTTGGCCCTTGCTGTGCTGTCTCCTCGGTGCTGGACCCTCACCGCGCCCTCACTTCCTGCGGTCCTGCTCGTGACCCCAACTCCGCTACGCAACTTTTTTTGGGGGGGGGGGGTTTGGGTGTTGGGCGGTGAATTCCAGAACCCTCTGTCACACTCTGAAACCACACACACACCACACACACACCCCTCAGCTTGTTAAAACTGATCTCACGCTGCAAAGTGGGATTTTTGGACCCGCTGCGACCGCCTTCATTCGGGGAAAGGAATTTTTTTTATGTAAGTGGCAGAAAATATTAACGCTTTTCCCACCTGTGCCGCAGATGTTTAAGGAACGCTCCGCTTCTGCGGCAGTCATGTTTTCTGTTGATAAAAGTAACATTTTTGCAAACCGAATGCGTCCTGGCCGCTCGCACCATCATCTTTGTCCCACCGGCAGTCGCAGAGCTGGCTCACCTTGCATTTCACCTGCTGCCCATTTTAAAGCAGGCCTCCTGGACAATGGGAGGATGAAGGCAGATCCACTGACAGCAGTGTGAAGTCTTCCTGTCAAGAAAAAAAATTATAATTCTGGTGCCTTTCATCTCTCCAGTGCCCTGGGGAAGCACTTCCCTTGCTTTGAAAGCACTGGGGAAATGTTTTTGAAGAAGAACCTGCATGGCTTGGTGTAGTAGTGGGGGGGGGGAGGGGGGGAGGGGGGCAAGGAGGGGGGGGGGGCTGCCCTCTCTGCATGGCCAGGTGTATGTCTGTATCAGTCCAAAACAATATACACCCTCTTTAATGGCTCAGGGCCGTGCACCACCAACAAGACCCGTCGGGAAACATCTGCCTTATGCTCATGTAAGCCCTGTGTTAAAAGACCCCCAAGCTCCCTCATCAGTGCCATAGTTTCTGTGCTGCGCGCCACTTAATGTCTGAGAAAGCCTTACCACAGCAAACCGCCGTCACCCCCGGAAGCACTGTAGTCCATTAATCCCTCATAAAGCGCCTGTGTTTAATGTCGCCGTAAAAAAACCATAACTGAAGTGATTTACTATCGGGCGGAGTGACTTGTCACGTACGGGTTGTGATGAACGACATAATTGGGATCATTTGAATGTATATGCCCTTCATAAATCTGCGTCGCTGTCATAACCGAGTGATCTTCCGCGACTGGCTGATGTGTCCGTCTGTCGGCGAGGCTTTCGCGGATCCCTCGCGGTTGACCTTTTGAACCCCGCGGATCCCCTCACACCGCTGGCAGCTCTTCCTCGCGCAAACACTCGAGTCGGCGGCGCGCGCGGTATTTACGCGAAGAAGCCGTCGCATCGGGCAGATGTTTACGTTGGCGGCGGCCGACGAGGCGCGCGTGTGGTCTTCGTCCTACTCCGCTGAGATCATCCGAACAAGACGGCGAGCGAGCTCTATCTGCGTCCAACGCGTGCGGAGACCGGCGATTTGCAAGTGCAGGCACGACAGGCGCCCGAGAGCGTTCCAGCTCTCCAAACGCTCGCGGCGAGAGAGCAACCCGCCTCGCCGCTGTCATCGTTGACTACGGTTACCTCAGGTTTTGACGGTTGCCTCTGTACCCCTTTGATCCGGGGATTGATGTTTCTCCTTTACGGGGGATGTTTTGAAGCTTAAAGATTGACATATTTTTTTGTGGTCTGTTGAAATGAGTTGCCCCCGCCCCACCCCCCCCCCCCCCCCCTTCACACCTCCTCCTGAACTTCTCTTAAGACGTAGCAAACTAAATTACCGTCTTTCTTGGAATCCGCTGTTCCCACTTTGGGCAGTCCTCATCGATTCTCCGCTCTTTCAGTCATTCGTCTCCTACCCCGCTCCCCGCACTGCTTGACATACTAATTTGGCTTGAGGTGCTATACGCTGGCAGAGAATAGAGAGTAGGTGTGATTCTCCATTTTATTTTATGTCACTCAAGTGCACCGAGATATGAAAACATAATCAAGGTAATGTGACAGAAGTCATATTAATGCGTTTGCTTAGAATTCCACCGGAGGTTCCCGCCCCCCCCCTCCCCCCCCCCCCCCGACTGACGGACAAAGGTTTTGGAACAAAGCGATGCTTTCTTTGCTTGTTTTTTGTCTTCTCTTCAAACACACGCACCATTGAATGCCCTCAGTAAGGTGTGCATAGCTCCTTACCGAAAACCGCGGTGACTCAGAAACGTCGTGTCTGCCCTCGCGCGTACCGCCGGGTGCGCGCGCTTCGTCCCTGATGGCGTCGGAGTAAAAGTCGGTACCTGATGGCGGGCGCGTAAAGTCGGTACAGTCGTCGACCCCCGCGGGTTCGCGCCGAAGTCGATGCTCGGGTCCTGTTTTCAGAAGTCGTGCCCTGGCTGAGCATCCAGAGGGTGTCCTGCCCCCTCCCCCTTTAATATCTGTCCCACCGCGGGGCGTCGCCATCTTGCCCATTTGTCTGGGAGCGGGGGGGCACTGCTGCAGCACACTCGAACCCGCAGCCGCCTGCACCAGAAGGGTATGAGCTCACACAGTACAGACCTCACAGGAGGGAGGGTAATAAGTTCAATCTCCCGTTCGCACACGACACATCTCTCTGGGACCAGAGGGAAATTTGCCCCAGACATTGCACATTCTGCAGATTCCAACACCCTCTGTCTCCTCTTCCCTGCGCACACACACACACGCACATACACACACACACACATACACACACACACATACACACATACACACGCACGCATACACACACACACACACACGCACACACACATACACACGCACGCATGTGCACACACACACACGCACACATACACACACACACACATACACACGCACACACGCATGTGCACACACACACACGCACACATACACACACACATACACACGCACACACACACACACATACACACGCACACGCAAGTGCACGCATACACGCACACACACACACACATACACACGCACAAACAAGTGCACGCATACACACACACTCACACGCATGCATACTCACACACACACACTCACGCATGCATACACGCACACATATACACACACACACACACACACACACACACGTATGCACGCACACTTTCTCTGGGACCTCCTTTTGTCTGGGTGACAATTAGCGCGATTTTCAGCATTGGGGCCGGAACATTCCATGCCCGGGTTGTATATCCACTCTCACATTCCAGTGAGCCCCCCCCAATCTGACAGTGTGTGTCCCTGGAAGGGAGAGGCTCTGGGGGCCGGCCAGCGGAGGAGCACACATTTGTCACATGGGGAAAAACTCCACAATACCCCCTGATAGGAACTCTAGAGCCTGGGTTTTCAACAGGGGGTCCTTGAAGGTACTGTAGGGGGTCCCTGGCCAGACCTGATATGCAGTGACTATATATACATTTTGGGAATTTATTTTTATTTTTTAAACATAACCCTTTTTAACTTACGATGGAGTCTCCTGGATCTGAAAAGGTTAACCCCCCCCCCCCCCCCCCCCCCCCGCTCTCGAGGAAGTTGGCCATCTTGGACAGGGGAAAATCGGCCATCTTGGACAGGGGTTTTTCCTGTTGCGGTCCCTGGTCCCGTGCCTTCACCTGGAAAGCCGCTGTACCTGTGCGAACACCAGACCCCTGCACCCAAACCTCGGTGTTTTAAACCCCCTCCCTCCCTCCCTCCCTCCCTCTCTCCTCCTCTTTCCTCAGTGCCTGGAAACCTGGGCCTGCTTCAAGGACAGCGGCGATCCCCCTACACTGACTGGGAGCAGCGAGACATCTAACAAGCTCACCATACAGAACTGCATCAGCTTGTGCAGGAAGCAGAGGTACAAGGTAAGTGTGGCCTTGCGAGGAAAAACTGGAAGCACACACACTTTGTGTTGCAGTGGTTTTCAAACTCGGTCCTGGGGACCCACTGCGTTTTGCTGGGTTTTATTACAGCCAATCTCTCACCAATTAATGGAATGGGAATTTATTTTTGAATTAATCATTTGCCATACATCAAATTACAAAAAATGAAAGCAAAAAGTCCCCAGGATGTAAATACGGAGCATTTATTATTTATAATGTGCTGGTAGCTTTAGGCAGGTAACTTTGTACAGGTAGCATTTTGTAGGTAACTTTGTACAGGTAGTTTGTGCTCTTGTGACCTTTCTAATTATCATTGATCAGAAGCTCCATTGTCCTACATGACTTGTTTATTTAAAAAATAAGCACAACCATTCACAGGTCTTTAAAAGGTGTATTTAAAAAAAAAAACACTTCCTTAGCAATATGAATTATTAATTATACAAAAATATATATATCTGATAATATCACATTTTTACATAATGTGCCTGTGGGAATTCATCTAGTATGGCATAGAACACTGAAGTGGATTTGACAAGATAACTTTATGATCGAGAAACATAATGACTTGTTTGATACGCCCTACGGGCCCATTGTCTTTATCGTTTAAGTCATTAAAAGTTCCGCAGTAGAAGATGAGAAAGGGGGTGTTAACTGCCACACATCATATTTTTGTACATATTTTGAGACCAATTTCAGAGAAAAACTGTTGGATCTTCAGCTGATATCTCCAGTGTGTAAACAGCATGTCACTACTGTACTCTAATTATGCTTGACAAGGGGGACTTTGTGACACGGGAAACTTTGAAAGCCTCGCTAAAACCTCACAATAAATCCTTTGAAGGCTTTCAGCAAAAATTCTCAAAAAAATGTGTGAAACTACTTGAGCTTAAGCACAAAGACCATCTGCACGGTCTGTGCAGGCAGATATTTAATATTAATTTAATAATATTTCTAGACTGAAAAGCGCACACCCTCCCCAATCATTTAATATTTAAACACTTGCTTTTTATTTGATTCATCAATCATTCATATGGAAGTACCCTTTATTTTAATGAGTGGTTATCCGAGTAAACCAACAAGAAGCTGCCTGTTCAAGGGCGTTGTAGTGATGTAGCTCCAAACGTTCTCTTGGCTGTTGGAAGCAAGTATGGAGGTGGGGGGGGGGGGGGGGGGGGGGGGGGGGGTGGAGTTAGGACAATTCCAATGGCCCTGACTGACAGGGACCCTAAATTAAATGTGCTGTATTTGTGCAAGGATGGGGGATGGCCTGGGGTTGTGGGGCCCAATATGAAATCTTTTCATGGGGCCCAAAAGCCCTGGCAGCGCCCCTGGCTGTCGGCGATCACTTCCCATGAGCGCCGTATGAAATCAGGATTTTAGGAGAAGGAGGCGGTTGGAGGAGGATGGGGGGTGTGGGAGGAGGTGGGGGGGGGGGGGGGTGTCGTGTCTGTTCCCTTAGCATTCTGAAAGGGGGAAAGAGAGTTTGGGGGTGAAGCAGAGTGCAGGGGAGCGAGATCGCATTGTGAGCCGCGAGGGACGGCCCATTCCATCCCGACGGCGCCACCGCTAACGTTTTCACCCCACTGTAGCTCGCGGGAATGGAGTCGGGATACGCCTGTTTCTGCGGCAACGACCCGGACTACCGTCGCCACGGGGAGGCGGCCAGCACCGAGTGCAACCACGTGTGCTTCGGCGACCACACCCAGCCTGCGGCGGAGACGGACGCGTTATCATCTTTGACAGTGAGTGGGGGATTATTCAACAAAAAAAATTTTAAATAACGGACAAATGCGCATTCAGGCCCAGGCAGGCTTCATCTCCCCTGACAACCTCTGCTGCTGAACTGGCCTCTGATGTTAATCTCCCCTGATTCTCAGCGTGGCTGGGAGATATCGATTCCCCCCACGCACGCACACACACACACACACACACAAGTGTCAAACGCTCCTGTCATGATAGATGTTGATGCTGAGGAGCTTACGGAGAAGGGAAACTTTTTTCCCCCTAAACTTTTTAGGACAGATCACTATGAAGTAATCGGAGCTATAGATATAGATTTTCTGCTTTTGTATGTGTTATAAAGGGAGAGTAAATCTTACCGGTTTGTTGACCCATTTTCTAGCTGTCGTATGTGTTTGACTTTGCGATTTATTTATTTCTATTTTTATTATTTCTTTTTGTTCCCGCTTTTTTTTTTTGTGTTACGACTGCAGCACGGGTGGGCGCCTGTGGCGGGGTAACTACACCCAACCGTCTGCCGTGGTGTACTCCCCCGGATTTCCCCGACAACTACGGGACGGGACGCGTCTGCTATTGGACGATCCAGGTGACCGGCGCCTCCGGCATTCTCTTCAACTTCACCTTCTTTGACATTGTGGACCAGACGGACATGGTGGGAGCTGCTCAACGGCTACACCAACCAGGTGGTGGCCCGCTTTGATGGGCGGAACCCGCCGCGGGATACCATCAACGTCACCGTCGACTTCGTCATCCTGTACTTCTACTCAGACAGGACCAATCAAGCGCAAGGATTTGCTGTCCAGTACCAAGGTAGGGACACTCCCTATCTCAGCTATCTATTTCAGCTCTTTTACCCATATCATGACTTGTGAGAATTACAGGGTTTTAAGTCACATATAAATAAATGCTGTATTTATCATTCTTTACATGTGTGTGGTGTTAAAAAATGTAAAAGGTTTAAAATCTGGGTGTAATTCCCATTTTGAGTTATGAAGAGATGAAATCCAATGAACTGACAATAATTTTAAAGCTCAATATCTTCGAACTGTAGAAATGGCGGATAGAAGCCTGTAATTCTCAGGTCTCGAACCAGGAAAAATTTGATTTCCGAACATTCTCAGAAAGTTAGGGTAAATGACATCAACGTTCCCGTTGGACTAGTTCCCTTCTGCGCTAGTTCTCTGCATCAAGCTGGTGACGTTTGGCTGGAAAATTAACTTCATTGGGTTTGGCTGATCTCCGCTCTAACTCAGCTCAAGTAAAATTGTTTACACATTTCCCCATTATCTGATCCCTCAGTAAGAGGAGATGGGCGTGCCTCACGCCTCTGTCAATCCCAATCCTGAACCTGATGTTTGGAGCTTAAAAATCATCTTGCGGTTCACATATTATATTCTTCATACCCCTTGCAGATGTGTTTTCTTGGAAAATGTTACCCGAGCAGAATAATGTAGTAGCTCGCAAAGTTGCCCCCAAAATCGAAAAGGTTTCTACAGAACAAGGTTCCTAAGGTCTTTAAGGAAAGGATCAGGGTATTTCTGGGAGTAGTTTCGGTCCTATATTGCAGACATGCTGTGCATGGGTGTGTCCTGTAATTGTATAAAGTAAGTATAGCCAAGCATTTGAATGAGCAAATATGTAAATACATCTTGGAACCTTTTAAAGCAGGGCTTAATGAGAAGGAACGCCACAAAACAAGTTCTTCATATTATTATCATTTTTTTTAAAATGTGGGTCGTAAATTACGAAGGTACGTCTTGAAATGGGTTTTGGGTTTCAGCCGACATATTTGTTCGCTTGACTGAACCAAGCCCTGATGAAATCGTCCGCGATGGTCGTATCTGCGGTCGGCTGCAACTGAAATATTTAAAATGCTTTTACAGAGCCGCCAGTGCTCGCACTTTAAATCGCACCATTTTACGACCCCCTGATGGGACCCGAGGAACGATCCCTTCTCTTTGTGCACGCGCGGGCAATACATCACGACCCGTTGTGTGAAAGTATGAGCAGATATACGGTTCTCAGCTGCAAAACCGTGCTAACCAGCTAGCCACCCACTGGCCACTCTTTCAGCTCCACACGCTCTTGTTTGAATGTCTCCAAATCCAAATGTCCATCCTCTGATTGGATGTATGGCTGGATGCTTGAACAAACCAATCATGACACGAGGGGGCGTGGCTTCCTATTATGTGGACATAGCACCAGAGACTTTGTTGCTCGGTCAGATGTGCAGTCATCAAGGCTTGGGTCTCTCAGACCTGCAGTTTACTCCTGCTCCTAGAGTCGTTTCCCGAGCTTGCTCTCCTTAATAATTAAAAAAACGAACAAAAATAAGCAGGTCACTTCCGAAATTCATTTCATGTAAGCCTCGTCTGAGGGGAGACGTTCCTCCTACGTGGTTTTTCAAGGCCGCCCCAGACGCACTCACCAGATGGCGTGATGTATTCATGCAACGCTGAATTTCTCAGTGGTATTTTCAGTGGAGATAAACACTTTCAGATGACATGTTTGGAAATGGCTCTACTGCTGGTTTGAGAATGCTGGAGTTTTATTTGTGTATGGAGAACATCTGTGAATGCCCATTTTTAAACTTCTTTTTTATTTGAAAGAAATGGACTATTAAAAATAATTAATTTTGCCTATTTTGCCAAGTTTATACATATTCTGAAACAAAACTGAAATAAGTGAAATTATGGCAATGTTAACTGACCTGCTTGTATATTACAGATATTAACAGTCCACCCCAATGCATGTGCCATGCACACGCGCGCACACACACACAGACACACACACACACACACACACACACACAGGAAGTAACAGTTTTCAGGCACTAAACTTCTCACCAGGAAGCAGAGGGCCTGTTTATGTCGTAAGCACGCTGACAGCTAATAACTGCAAAACAATCATTCCAAATGCTACTGATTAATCGAAGAAAATCCCAGATTTTTATTGTCAGTCATTCTGAAACTGTTTAAGACTGTTTCTGTTCAGCAGGGCGGGCCTGACAGAAATGTTGACTGCACTGATGTTTTATTTTTTTGTCCTTACGTGTTTTAAACTCATCCCAGCATAATGGGGGCTGACAGTACTGAGCCTTGCCGTGACAGCGCTGACATTTTCACGCTCTCTCTCTCTCTCTCTGCGCAGCGCTGAAGGGACCGGGGCGGCGGCTGGCTGACGAAGACGCTGCGGAGGAAGAGGAGGATGCCGGCACGGTGGAGCCCCCTTACGAGGGCGTGACGGAGAAGTCCAACGGCAGCCTGGACAGCCGTTCCTCCCAGATCCTCTACGTCATCACGTCTAGCCCCGGCAAGCCGGACCACAATATGCCAGGTCAGTGGCTCGGCCACAGCAGGACCAGCGGCCCCAGCGCTAGTACGTGTTTTCCGCCACAAGCTGTTCCTTCGCCCCCCCCCCCCCCCCCCCCCCCCCCATAGGGGGCAGCGTTATATAATGGTTAGGGAACTGGGCTTGTAATGAAGAGGTTGCAGGTTCAATTCCCAGATGGGGCACTGCCATTGTACCCTTCAGTGGGCAGTGAGGTTCTTAACCTGACCTGCTTCAGTAAATATCCAGCTGTATGACTTTATTTTATGTAGCGACGAAACAACCAGCTGTTTGATTCGCTCTGGATAAGAGTTCCCACTAAACGCTTAAGGGAAAATGTTAAATATTCTGGCGTCTGCGGCTACTGTGACTTAAATAGGCCCACCAGTCTGCTCCCACAATCCACTTAGGCCCCCCCTCCGTTTTATGTCCCTCCCCTTTCATCTTCATTTCTCTGGTAATTACGGGCACCATGAGGGGGGGGGGGGGTCGGGGACAATGTGGGGTGTGTGGTTGGGTTTTACTATGGCTGAGCCTAATATTACGTCTCCTGTTCCCACAGTTTGGACCATCTACACCCTAGCCGCTCTCCTGACACTCACAGTCATCGCCATGGTGGCAAAATTGCTCTTGCACATCACAGTAAAGTAAGTTTCAGGAGCCCAGAAAAGATCCCTGAAAGATTTGCAGACTATCCCACCTGTGGTGTACAATTGTGTGCAGGGATTTTCTATATACAGCTCTGGAAAAACTTAAGACACCACCCCATATTTTTTGAGGAAGAATCGGGGTTACTCCCCCAAATATCGTATGTTGAACCCTTCCTGAAGTGAAGCAGAAACATTATTTGTTTATGGGTATGAATTTGTTTACTTTGCATTATTCAATGTATAACAACATTGTGTTTTTAGTATTTTTACCAGTTGTTATTTTCTGCAAATAAATGTTCTCAATGACAATATTTTTGTTTGGAATTAAAATCAAATGTGGCCAATAGTTAATAAAAGGATATCAAGTTAGATTTTACACATACCATAAACTGTGAATCTGAAAATTTGATGTGGTCTCTTAAAAATTTCCAGAGCTGAATATATCCATGATAGTCTAATGTGTTTTGTTTTTGCTCCTCTCTCCCCTACCCTTTCTTCCTCCCTCTTTTTGTTTACTCATTCTTTCTTTCTTCCTTCCCCCTGCATTCTTGTACATCTCTCTTTCCCTTCTTTCTTTTTTCTGTCCCTCTGTCTGTCTGTCGGTCTGTGCCCATCTCTCTGGTCACTCTTTCAGATCTCCGACCATACCCTCCATCAGTGGCTCGGAGGCCTGCGGCCAGAGCCCGGCTTCGGAGCCCTGGATCATCTTCTATCGACCGTCCACCATTTCCTTCTTCAAGAAGAAGCTAAAGAATCACCACGGTGACCTCAGCCCCCTGGTGGGCAACTAGGACGCCCCGCCCACCAATCGTCCTCAGCAGGAAGCGAGATCGAGGTTGCGCTGGCCCGTCACTTCAGACTTTTGAGAGGAGAGGGGAGGAGCTAAAAGCAAGCTAACAAAATGACTGAACAGCTAACTGCCGCAAGGGGAGGGGGGGTTAAGGCCTGGCCCAGACTTGCATATGACACCAATCAGGACCACGACCGCACCTGGCAGAGAGGGAGGCGAGGCGGCAACGTTTCGGGTCGCCCCCCGTTTACCTTCCCGTCGGCGTCAGTGCCTTAGACTGCAAACGGAGTCCGCGGCGGGAGGGGTCTATTCCCCCTAAAGGCACACCTGCCCAGTTCTACTGACGGAGGTTCTACTTCCTGGAGCTTCCCTCTGTTTATTACTAAAAACTAAAACATAAAAACACTTGTTTTGTACCACAAGGGTACAGGAGACTAGGGACGCGACCCACAGCGGCGCACGTATGAAACGGCTTCCCAAGATCCTCCTCCGGCAAGCCACGGTCATACTGAAACAGTGTTCCACACTGTGGCTTCACGCCCTGGCAAGGGGAAACGGTCCCCTATCATATCTCACCCCAAAACGGTTCACATACCTCTCCAAGGGCCAGTCCGGACAATCAGGCGACAGCCGAAAATGACCCTGTACGGGTACAGCGGAAAAAAGGACCCTGCAGAAAAGTTTTTCTTATGTAGGTCAAGCTCTCGCTCCCTATGCAGACACAAACTCCCTAGGTGAAGCACCTATTGGGGATGAGGACTCGTTAATACATAAAAGAGAGACTGAGACAGAGAGAGAGATTGTGATCTTGATGCTCTCAAGAGCGAATAACCAAATTGAAAAGACTTGCGTGGGTTAAAGGGTCCACCTCTGTCGGAGAATCTGAGTGAGCCAGTGCCAGAGGGTGCGCAGTGTACTTAAATAATTGCCATTTAAAATCCCTTCAGATGTCGCTAAACTGTCTGCTTTTCCTGTCTGCTAGGGGCTCCGATCTTTCCGGTTGAACCACGTTCAAGTGCCTTAAGAATTAAAAAGCAAATGTGGGCTTTTTCTTCTTCTTCTTTTTTTTTTTTTTAATAATCTGGACATTTTCTTTTGTCTCCTAATTTATTTCTTTTAGAACCCATCTCTGACAGTGCTTACAAAAAATGCAAAGATATGTTAATGGAACAAATCCATTATATATTTCCTTATATATTTTTTACCCTGTGGTCTTAAATAGAAAAATTCTATCCGTGGAATTTAGGCTGCTAAATTAGCTCTTCATATTGATGCTGTTGGTACTACAGGAAAAACCTTTCTGCTCCAAAAGCCGACTGTGTGACTGATTAGAAAAGCAAGCCTTTGCATTTAATTGACTGGCAGCGTAGCCATGAATGAACATGCATAAGGCCTGAATGTGTTACATAAAGCATCGAAAACTTTAAAAAAAATGGGCGTTGGCACACTCACATGGAATTATCACATGTTCACATGTTAAAAATTGTGTGTTCTTTAGATGTTCTTTTACTGTAGCTTAGGGTATCAAAGCACTTTCTTTTATCACCAGCAACCTGATTTTCCTGATTTCAAAAGCTTGCCGGAGCAAAACACGCTAAGCTTCCCGCAGACGCCAACATTAGGCTTCAAGGTCGCTGACAGACAGCACTGGAATTAATGGAATTTTAGGCCGTTCAAATTAATTACCGGGTCCATATTAGCGAACACATCACTGCTTGGTGCAAGGCAAAAAGAGCGGTAAACTGTCAGTTTTGACGTGTTTACGAGAAACGTCGATGGAGCAAATCCTGTTTTTTTTCTTCTTCTTTTTTCTCGAACCAACCCTTTCCTGGCGATTGCATGAAGGAGAACACGGGAGGCTGGGCGCCTGGTGAGGGTATGGGAGAAGCGCGCCATTAACCTTGATGACAAAACAGAATTATACAGTCAAATATGACAATGTAATTTGTAAGCAATCATTCATAGTGCTGAGAGGGAGAGAGAGAGAGGGAGAGAGAGAGAGAGAGAGAGAGAGAGAGAGAGAGAGAGAGAGAGAGAGAGAGAGAGAGAACTTGTACAAGAAAGTACTTGTATTGTTTTTGAACTTTTATACAAGTTAAGTAAAGATCAAAGAGGAAAAATGTGCACTTAAAAATACCATTTACACGTCTGTTATTGGTACTTATTCAGTTTGTTTGTGTCTCTTTGAATCAAGTAATTTATACCCTCTGGAAAGAAAATAAATATTCAGTGAAAACCTGAGACAAATGCAAAAATGCATGAAGCATACTGCCAAGAATGCAGAGTCCACGTGCACTTGTATCAAAGGCATACAGACATATTTTATGCAAAAAGACATTGGAACCACATCAACAAAAAAAAAAAACAATATTCAGATTGATCTGTAATAGATCGCCTACCTAACATGCTTATTTCAGGATTCATTTTGCACGCCCAACTTTGAGTGATGTAACGTCTTGCTTTGGCAACCTGATATGTTGTAATCTATGATAATGTTTGCAAGTCAATTGAAATACATTTTAAAAAAAACAAAAAACTTTTGAATAGAATTTGGCATATAGAACAGACCATGCATAAGTACTGTTGCTGTATTTTACAGAAGAGGTTGAGAAAAAGGCGCCATAATCAAATGTGAAAAAGTCACAATGCAGACCAGTTTAAATTAATCAGGCTAGCCTATAACTATTTTGGATAGTATAGTGATAAGCGCAAATTCACATATCCAGTCCCTTAGTTAACCCAAACTGAGAATGCCATGGTATTGTGAGCAATCAAGGTGCAGTGTTTTCTGTATGTGTGTCTTGGAAATTCTCATATTGCCATTTATGTTGTGCAAATGCCCAGATGGGAAATGCTACGATTGGGAGAATATGAGATCGTAAGATATTGTTTTCATGTAATTGTACATAAAATAGTGAAATTTTAATTTATACAGTAAATTATTGTTATTTTGGATGTGAATGGGATATAATCTATCTTTTGTATAAGTGAAGTGCATTTGTAGTCTTATTTAATGTGTCCTGTAAAATAAATATGCATGTTTCTTATGTTGGCATCTTGCTTTTATGTGTGTGTGTGTGTGTGTGTGTGTGTGTGTGTGTGTGTGTGTGTGTGTGTGTGTGTGTGTGTGTGTGTGTGTGTGTGTGTGTGGGTGTGTCTGCCTGTGTGTGTTGCCAGACTTTTATCATGGACTGTGGTCAGTTTTGGTGATAGGAAATGGATGAAATTATTTGGTACGAACTGCAATGCAAAGCGACTGACAACCAGTGTTCTCAAACTTGGTCCTGGAATATCCATGGTTTTCCTTACAAATTTAATTACAATTGCAGTATAAAGAGTTGTTTATAATTTTTAATTCCACATTTTTAATGTCTAATGTGGGATGACTTATCCTCTTAATGAACATTATGGCTGTGAATGAACACTTGTCCTTAACTTTGACTATCGAATAAAAGTAAGAATCGTTTTGTTCTCTTCAGACGCGGTTTGCCGAGTTGAGCGATCACTAAAACAAACTCCCCATACTGACTTTGGAAAGAAAAAGTGGAATGCTTGCATTTCCTTGTAAGTTAAGGAGAGATGTTCATTGACACAGGCCTATGTCAGCAACAGATATTTACTTTACAAATAATTAATAGTCCATATTAAGGATATTTAAGGACTTTTAATCAGTCAGATTAATTCTCAGACAACTATTGCTTAAATATTCTGCAATGTGCTACGGCAAATAATTGAAATGAAGTTGTACATGCTATACGTGTGGACACCTGGTCATTGAAATTAAATAATTTGTGGAAAAAAAAGACCTCAAAGACAAAGAAAATGGCAATGAGCCAAACCTGCATTGTTTTAAAAATTTCAGCATAAAATTATGGAGATCAACTTCAACTCATATTTTCAATAGCTTTCAATAAAGTCGGTGAAACGCAGTCTAGGTGAAAACCCGGTTATATTTAGCTGAAAAGTGAAAGTTTTGTAGACGACTAGGTTGTAGCCAGGCTATATCCAGGTAAAACTTGAGCTACACTACCAGTTAAAAGTTTTAGTATACCCGCAATTTTCAAGCAATCAGAGATTTAAAAAATCAAATAAATAAACACATTTTATTTTAAAAAATATTTAAAAATCTAAATCTTAGATTCATCAAATAGCCATCTTTGCAGTTGCAGTAATAACTGCTGAGCATATTCATGCCATTTGTTTCTACAAGGGCAGTCATATGGTTATGAAAGTTCACACCAATACAACCCCTGGCAAAAATGATGGAATCGCCGCACTTGTTCACCCATCTTTTTTACTTTGTAGCAAATAAACAAATCACAGATATCACACAAAACTATTTTTGTTTAATAGCTGAACATTCTGACTTCGTGAATCATACCTCAAACAAATGAAATAAAATAATTTTAATGGCATATTTTTTTCCAGATCAAGTAGAAGAAAAAATTATGGAATTACTCAATGTCATTCAATCATCAACAAAAAAAATCACAATTAGTACTTGCTCCTCCTCTGGTTTTATGACGGCCTGAATTCTTTGAGGCGTGGACTTCACTAATGAAAAACAATATTCCCGATCAAGCTGGTTCCAACTTTTTCGAATAGCGGTTGACAGATCAGCTTTGCAGGATGGAGCCTTGTCATAGACCAATTTTTTTAATTTCCACCATAAATTTTCAATCGGATTGAGATCCGGACTGTTTGCTGGCCATGTCATTGAGTTGATATGCCTTTCCTGAAGAAAAGCTTTAACACTCTTTGCTCTGTGGCAAGATGCATTATCATCTTGAAAAATGACTTCATCACCAAACCTATTTTCTATCGATGGAATGAGAAAAGTGTTGAAAATTTCAATGTACACCTATGCATTGACTGTTGAGGTAATGATTGCCATCTCCCCTGGTCCTTTACCTGACATGGAACCCCATATCATAAATGATTGATTGTTTTCTCCAGGCAGTCATCTTTATATGTTTCATTAGAACGGCACCAGACAAAAGTTCTAGCATCATCTCCTTGGCCAATGCAGATTTGTGATTCATCACTGAATATCACTTTCATCCAATCATCCACACTCCATGATTGCTTCTCTTTAGCCCACTGTAACCTTGTTTTCTTCTGTTTAGGTGTTAGTGCTGGTTTTCGTTTGGCTTTTCTGTATGTAAATCCCATTTCATTCAGCCAATTTCTTAGTTCTGTCACAAACATTGACTACTGTTTCCGCCTGTTTGTTTTTCATTTGTTTTGTTGTGCATTATCTATTTTCAAGGCATATTGCTTTGAGTTTTCTATCCTGACGCTTTGACGTCTTCCTTGGTCTACCCGTATGTTTTCCTTTTATAACCTTCATATTTTGTTCATACTTGCACCAAAATTTAGAGACAGCTGACTGGGAACAACCAACATCTTTTGCCACACTCCGTGTTGGATTTCCTTCTTGAAGGAATTTTATAATCCCTTCCATTGTTTCAATTGACAATTCTCTTGTTGGGCCATGTTTCCTTTCAATTAGCCAAGTCCAACAGCTCGTTATGTCTGTAAGCACTCTCTTTTAACTGCAGACTAATTTGCATTTTTAGACTTGTGCCGGTATTTGTTTTAGAAATGCAAATTACAAGGTGATTCAATAAATTTTTTCTCAACATTGAGTGATTCCATAATTTTCTCCTCTACTTGATCTGGAAAAAAATATGCCATTAATTAAAATAATTGAATTGAATTTGTTTGAGGTATGTTTCACAAAGCCAGAATGTTCAGCTATTAAACAAAAATTGTTTTGTGTCATATCTGATTTGTTTTGATTTGCTACAAAGTAAAAAAGCTGGGTGAACATCCTCTAAGTGGTGATTCCATCATTTTTGCCAGGGGTTGTACTTGCAGAAGTTCCCACACTCGTACTGCACTTGTGGGTTGCTTCTCTTTGACCTTTCTGTCCAATTCATCCCAAACTAGCTTGATTTTACTTACCTTGTTGGAAAATGGAAAGGATTTGTTAATCTGTTTACTTTATTCTGTTTATTATTTATTTTTTTATGAAATACAATATGTATGTCACTATAAGTTATGTTATATTCACTTCTTACCTTGTGCAATCTAAGGTTATTTACAAAGGCTGCTTAAATTACACAAAAAATACTACTGAAACACAAGTAAAGTGTACTAAAACTTCTGACCGGTAGTGTATATTGGGGTGAACCTAGTAAATTTATGTCATCTCTCAACCTAGATTTCCACCCCTCTAGATGTCTAGATTCCGGCTTTTTCTCACTGGGTATGCATGGGTTGAATGTTCTGTAAAAATAGAGAAAATATTTGGGAATTTAAAACTGTTTCTATTCTTCTTCGGAAATGCTTATCAGATATTCATAAATCACTCCCAGGTTTGCCTTGGATGCACAAACAATCAGGCTATTTGAGCGACTCCATGTGCAACCTATTGCTTGCCTTTGTGCTGAGGTCAGTTTAGTAACCTGCAGATTTGGGGCCAGGCAGAAGCAGGGGACATGTGGTCAGGATTTCAATTGAAACAACATGGAAAAAAACCTGGGTAGGTTGTTTTATAATATGAAACACTTGTATGTGGAAATTTATCAACGAGATGTTTGCACACACACACACACACACACACACACACACACACACACACACACACACACACACACACACACACACACACACACACACACTGCCCTTTCGTACACATGAGTCTAATTTTTTGAGTCCCAAATCTTTCATAGCCACATGAATAGATAGACTGATAAAGGCATATTCATCACAAAACTTACATCACCGCCACAAAGCTCTGATCCAAAATCCACAGTTCACACAGAACCAAAATGTGATTGTGAATATTTATTATGGATGTCATGAGGATAATAGTAAAAATGTCAAAGGAAATCCTGTGAACATTTTGTATCATCTTTAGTTGAGAACGGGGAAAAATACTACTCTGGAACCCAGTGCTCTGTTTCCCCCTACTGGTGGAATACTGTAATTGCACAACATCGAGGCCTTATATTTTTGTGCACCAACGTCTGCTCTGCTCGATGCGGATTACTGTGCACACAACATAAAAATCTGATGCAGCAGATGCAAATAATTAAGGTGTCCTTGACAGACGTCTGTCCTTTTTATGGTAAACTCAGTTGGCAGAAGCTAGGCTGTTTATTTTGTGAGAGCAATTATCACAGGAAATGAAGTTGGAGCAATCAATGCTGCAGAGTGTCTGCACGTACGACTCTGCTGTTCACGGCTGTGTACGCTGCTCGGGGAGTGCTCCCACCCCACCACCCCCATAAAATTGCCAGCACTCCAGTTACCAGATCTGCCAGTCTGAACCGATGAAAGCCAGCGAGGGAACAAACACACTCCAGGGTCTATTCATCCGGGACGACGGCGGAGAAACGATACCTCCAGCGGTAAAGATGGAGACACAGGGCCAGCCAGAGCTGCAGACTACACCCTGCCTTTGACTCGGCCGGGGCTGATCTTTTACACATGTCCACTGGGGCCTGCCATTATTTGCCGCTGTAATATGAGTCCTTGAGATTCGGCTCCTTGCTCCCTGTGACACAGAGAATGGTGGGACCTTCGCGTCCTCCACTTCACTGAGCCAAACTGGTATCGCAGGTTCCCATTGGAATTGTGGGGATCTCTCTCTCGCTCTCCTTCTCCCTTTATATCCTTGCCCCCCCCCCCCCCCCCCCCTCGCTCCCACCCCCACAGGAAAGAGCATGAGAAAAGGTTGGTGCAAGGTTATCCTTCTAAGACCAAACTACTGTGTGATTAGTCTGACAATGGTGACAATGTGCTGGGTTTCTGGTGTCACTAAGGAGATGAGGGCTTTCCAATCAATGAACAAGTTGGAAGACAAAACCTGTCACTTTCAGTGCTCAGGGAAAACAAGTCAGTACTGGTGAGAATGAAGGTGTTCCCAAGCCTTGTGTGTGTGTGTGTGTGTGTGTGGGTGCGTGTGTGTGTGTGTGTGTGTGTGTGTGTGTGTGTGTGTGTGTGTGTGTGTGTGTGTGTGTGTGTGTGTGTGTGTGTGTGTATGTGTGATATAGAGAGAGAGAGAGAGAGAGAGAGAATTTTGAATTTAAAAACCAGCTTTATTGTTACATCTCATTACATATTCAAAAGACGCTTAAAATTTACTCACAAGAGCTATAAAAAATTGAGAGGACAGAGAAGGAAAAGAAAGAGCGAGACAGACAGAGAGAGAGGAAAGAAATTACAGTCCCACAACATGTACTTTTTCAAGGAGAAAAACAAAAATAAAAGCAGTAAGCTACTAAAAATTTATGTCTAAAACCCCCCTCCCCATCTACATGACACAGGGCCCCGTTAATCCTCCACAAATGCACAAACTTTGGGAGATCATGGACAAGACCATAGTATGCAAATTCAACTCGCAGCCTTGCTGCCACCAGCCCCCTCAAAACATCACCTGCCTCAACAGACCCCGTGCCTAGCCTCTTCTTTTTTCTGCTGAGCCAAGTAGCCATCTTAGCCTGGCCAAAAATATAATTGAGCAAGCATACTTTTGCCTTCTCTGACACCTTGTACCTTGGCCCCCCGATATACACCTGCCAAGAGAAATAAGTTCCCAACCCCCTACACCATCCCCTCAGTATCCCCAGCAGACCCTCCAATCTACCACACTCCAGAAAAAGGTGCTTAACTGTTTCTCCCTCCCCACAGAATAAGCAACCCTCCCTATTGAGAGAGAGAGAGAGAGAGAGAGAGAGAGAGAGAGAGAGAGAGAGAGAGAGAGAAAGAGAGGGAAGTATGCAGATGCTTCTTTATTGGTAGAGGACATTCTTATATCTGTTTGTAAACTCTTGAACTTGTGTAAAAAAATTAAATAAAAAAGGAAAATCATTACATTACACATTACAAACAAAACTACTAGAAAAAAACCTTGCTGCAAAGAAGTGCAAAAGGTGTGATTCACAGTCCAAACTGTATATAGTTTGTATTGTAAGATAATACTATTAGCTAGAGCGTCTGATTATTTCTGTGTCCCATTGATAAAATAGAACTACAAAATGGCACCAGGGTAGTTGATACAGTCGCAGAGAAATTACGGCGTTAAACGTTACGTCATTAAGTAACATACAGCCATAGCAAGATGGCGGCCCCCTTAAGGACAGTAACTAGCAAGCTCTTATGTCGTTCTAGTCGTATACTGCACGCAAGACTGAGAAGTCAAATCGTCGTATCGAGTCCAAGTTGTTCTACTTCAGTCCATCGCGGCTATAGTGTTGGTTCCGAGGACAAAAGCACGCATTTCGGTTTCGAGACGGTTCCTGAGGGACAGAAAGCGGAGAAAGGTAACTTAGATAACGTAACGTCATTAGCTACCAACCGAACTTGCTAGTCGGCTGGCTAACGTTAGGTCACTAGCCAGACAACAAGCTTGAATCTTGCCAACTAGACAATTTGCTTGCAATAATAATTAATTTTATTTCAAAATATTAGGTTATAGACTAGCGCTGATCTGACTTTGACGTTTGTCGTCCTCTTTAACACCCGCAGATGCTTGTTTGAAAACACGTTATGCATGGACACCAAACTATTTTGTATGAGGTCGAGTAAATCATATCACCGGGGTCCACAACGGGTTGATGGTTTCAGTGTAATTGAATATCTGTATGGTAAGCTGTGTTGTAGAAGACTTCGCTAGCAGTTACTTGAATTGAATTAGACAGGGCCATGTGTGGTGGCGCTGGCAAAGCAGGGTGTATGTCCAAATTTTGACATTGTGTGAAAGGGGTGTGTCCAAATTTTGATAGCAGATTGATTTTAAATATTGTTTTTGGTTAGTGCAGTCCGCCTGCCAACAGATATAGACAGTGCAAGTTGGTGACGGTTCACAAGGAGCATAAAAAAATACATTGGATAAGCAATATTTTCCCAACCATATCAGACTTGTGTTTATATGAGCCAGTCACAGAACCATGAGTGTGGTGAGCTCAAAGATATTATAGATCGATTCAAACAGATCATTACTAATTTACATGACTTGTGTTAAAAAAAAAGAAAAAGAAAGCACTTCCCTAAATGATCATTAATTTATATAATTACAGAACTACTGGTGTGCAGTTAATGGACCGGGGAGCTACAAAATTGATAGCTAATGCACATATAATAAAGTTTTTATTTTCTTTATGATACTGTTTTCTTACTTTAGTTAAAGATTTGATTTTACATGGTGAAGCCACTCCTAACAGTGATACCACCAACCCCCACACCAGTGTCTCACTACCCAATTTTACAATAAATTCATCATGAAATATTCCAGGCGAGATAAGGCGGGCAGACAGACAAGGCGTACAAACAGACAAAACTGGCTAACCGGAGAGTTTGTGAAGTTGAACTGACCCTTCGTGTCTCTCAGTGTATAAGGTTTTCCAGAGCGTGGCTGAGAACTATGACGTAATGAACGATGCCATGAGCATGGGGGTCCACCGACTGTGGAAGGACTCGCTGCTACGCATAATGAATCCCCAGCCTGGAGCTCGCTTGCTGGACACAGCTGGGGGTACAGGTATGCTACCTGCATTTTCCGCTCACGGCCTCTTGCAATGGCAGACGTATAGAGAGACCGACTGTTCTCTCTAAACTCCTAAACTGAAAAGTAACAGTATGTGCATACAAATGTAGATTTTATTGTCATCTCACTGAGGTGTCGTATCGGGAAGGAAATGGCTAAGGTGTTCCTGCTCTGTACATCATTCGATATTAAAAAAATGACAAATGGCTACCACAGCCTGTAATGAAACCTTGGATAATGTTGAAGCGTATAGCTACAGATTATGAATTATGGGGTATAGTTGTCAAGGGTAGCACTCCTGTGCAACATTAGCAACAGGCTGTTATGTGTGTGTGTGTGTCTGTGTCTGTGTGTATGTGTGTGTTTTAAGTGATGCATCATTGAGTTCTCAATGCTAAATTGAAACTGGTGTGCAAGACAAAAGCGCCCAACTCAATTTGAATGTTAAGACGTCTACTGAAATGGCAAGCAGGCCTCACTGAATTACCTGCCAACAGAAAGCTGCGTTTGGCAGCCTGGCAGGTGTTGGGGCCGAAACATACCTCACGCAAATATGTGAACGTGGACGCTTCGAGCTACGCAAACAGTTTTTCTTTTGCCATGACATTTATGAAAGACAAGCCAGAGCGTTGCTGCGAGGGCCGCTATAGCAGGCAACAACAGTGAACAACTTTCTTGTTCGATCTGTGCTTTCCTCTGGTTTGTCTTTCACAAATGTCAGGCGAAAAGAAAAACTGTTCGCGTAGCTCGAAGCGTCCACGTTCGCGTATTTGCGTGAGGTATGTTTTGGCCCTTACAGTCAGACTGTGTCATGAGGAGTTAATATCCCTCCTTTGTTTGTGAACCTATAGCCAGTTTTCATCCTCAGACCACTTTGATTTGTTTATCTGTAGTAACTTGTGTTCATCAGACAAGGCTTGCAGTTTATATCTGTGGTCAGTTTATTCCCTGTCTGGTCTTGTGTTGTCTCTGTGTGTTGATATTAAGATTCTCCACGTACACTTCCTGTGTGGTCCTGTCTGCTCTGTGTAGAAGTTTTATTTCTTGTTTGGTCCTTGTCTCTGTGTGTATGAGAGATGTCCGTTACTATCCATCTGGTCTTGTGTCTCTGTTTCTATGTACTGTTGCTATGTACTCTGCTGACATCAAACGTCCTTTGTGGGACAGCCTTGTCTGTGGGAACTCTTGCGTCGGCCAATTAGAATGTGTCTCCCCAGGTGACATCTCTTTTCGTTTCCTGGACTACGTGCGGTCCCAGCGTGGCCTGCAGGACAGGCGCGCGGCGCGCTCCAACCAGACCCTCTCCTGGCAGCAGATCTCGGACAGCTACACGAGCGGCGAGCCGGACCAGGGGGCATCGAGGGCGGTGGTGTGTGACATCAACAAGGAGATGCTGAAAGTGGGGAAACAGAGAGCGGAGGAGCGGGGCTACAGCACAGGTACTAGAGTACAGGTACCACAGCACAGAGTACTAGAGTACAGGTACAGCACAGGTACCACAGCACAGAGTACTAGAGTACAGGTACAGCACAGGTACCACAGCACAGAGTACTAGAGTACAGGTACCACAGCATAGAGTACTAGAGTACAGGTACCACAGCACAGAGTACTAGAGTACAGGTACAGCACAGGTACTAGAGTACAGGTACCACAGCACAGAGTACTAGAGTACAGGTACAGCACAGGTACCACAGCACAGAGTACTAGAGTACAGGTACCACAGCATAGAGTACTAGAGTACAGGTACCACAGCACAGAGTACTAGAGTACAGGTACAGCACAGGTACTAGAGTATAGGTACCACAGCACAGAGTACTAGAGTACAGGTACAGCACAGGTACTAGAGCACAGGTACCACAGCACAGAGTACTAGAGTACAGGTACAGCACAGGTACCACAGCACAGAGTACTAGAGTACAGGTACCACAGCACAGAGTACTAGAGTACAGGTACAGCACAGGTACCGCAGCACAGAGTACTAGAGTACAGGTACCACAGCACAGAGTACTAGAGTACAGGTACCACAGCACAGAGTACTAGAGTACAGGTACCACAGCACAGAGTACTAGAGTACAGGTACAGCACAGGTACCGCAGCACAGGTACTAGAGCACAGGTTCCACAGCACAGGTACTAGAGTACAGGTACAGCACAGGTACTAGAGTACAGGAACAGCACAGGTACCACAGCACAGAGTACTAGAGTACAGGTACAGCTCAGGTACCACAGCACAGGTACTAGAGTACAGGCACAGCACAGGTACCACAGCACAGAGTCTGCAGGCTGGTCAGATACTCATTATATTACATTTCAGTATTTAGCAGGCACTCTTATTACATTTCTAAGTGTTATCCATTAGTACTATCGTATCCAATATACAGCTGGACATTTCACCGCAGTGAAGTAACGTGCTCAAGGGTACAACATTGGCATCACTGTGGGTGCCATTGAGTGAGCTTGTCTGTGTGTCTCAGTCCTAGGTTAAAATACATAGTTGAAATGGCTAAACAATTTAGGTGCCGACAACACTACCGCAAATCCTTGAGAATTATCAAAGTGCTAAACCAAGACGTGCACACAGATGAAATAAGTTTATTCTTAAAATGTTTGAAATAGATGCTTCTTTTTAACTTGTTGGTAATCTGCAGGAATTGCGTGTAAAGGGTTAAAATAAGTGACACAGGTCTGTGGTGTGTGTGTGTGTGTGTGTGTCCAGGTCTGTCCTGGGTTGTGGGTGATGCTGAGGAGCTGCCTATTGACGATGACCAGTTTGACCTGTACACCATAGCTTTCGGGATCCGCAACGTCACTCACATCGAGAAGGTAAGACCCCCCCCCCCCCTCCCCCTGTTTACTGTTAAAATTCCCCTTCCTCGTACATTGAATGTGTCCAATATCACCTCTTTCTGTTCTATATCTGCCTGTGACTGTTCAGTGGCGTTTCATGGATAGGCGTTTCCGTGGAAACTATGTGCAATGTAGTTCAGTTGCTTCCAGCGGAATTGTCAGTTACCCAGGGCCAGTAGATAATGTTATCTCATAAAATAGACTGCATTTATATCATGCCTTTCATCCCATGATCCCTAGCACTGGGCTGTAAAGGGGGAAACTGCTCAATCTCCACCATTCTATAGCACCCAACATGGGTGACGTGGGGCAGCCATTTTGTTTCATAGTGTTCACCATGCAGCTGAGGTGGAGTGGAGTTATTTTGAGATAAAGATCCTAGCCTGAGTCTCCTGACTGTGTGCGTGTGCGTGTGCGTGTGCCTGTGTGTGTTTCAGGTTCTACAGGAGGCTTACCGGGTCCTTAAGCCAGGCGGCAGATTCATGTGTCTGGAGTTCAGCAAAGTTTCAAACCCCCTGCTGTCCAGGTGAGAGAAGAGAAGACTGCTTTTCTGTGAGAGAAAGATCAGCACAATTAACCTGCTGTTTATCACAAGATCAATGGGGCAAAGTCCTCTTTGTAGAATGACACACTTTCTACGCCTTTTGACGTCACAGTGCCATTAGGCATTGCGTTGTTCCAATTTTGTAATTGGAAAATATTAATGAAATATTGTAATTGTATGTATGGGCCACACAATCTTTGTTATTAAATTAACACATACATTTGTTTTGTAATGACTAAAGCGGTTATTGTCATTTGTGCTTAGTTTGGGTAGGGTAAATGGTGCACTGTATCCCCTCAGAATGGGGCTTATTTTAGTGAGTACTGTACAGTACTGTGGTGTTCATATACAAAAAGAGCTACAATTGCTACGTGGTTCACCTGAGTACAGAGCCAAAACAACAAAAATCGTGTCACTGTCCGAATACTTTTGGACTAGACTGTAGGTGGTTAAACACCTAATTGCTACTCTGACATCTTCAGGACTTCAGGGTGTATTTGAGAGGCGTAGCAGTACAGATCTGTAGAGGTGGTTTAGGCTGTGGCAGTAACGCTGTTCCACCCCTGCCCCAGTCTCTATGATGCCTACAGCTTCCAGGTGATTCCTGTCCTTGGGGAGATCATCGCCAAGGACTGGAAGTCCTACCAGTATCTGGTGGAGAGTATCCGGCGTTTTTCCCGACCAGGTAAGTGTGCGGAGCAAGTTATGGTCCCATCTACTCAAACTGAGGGAAAACAACACTTCCCCTTCTCTTTACCTGAATTGAATCTAATATTTTTAGGATAGCCCCCCCCAAAAAAATAAATTGCTTGTAAGAAATAAAACTGTGATTGGAGCTCTCCGATCTTAAAAGTATCCTCAATAATTTTGCGTATCTTCTTTATGTTGATTCTGTACTGATTATTCAGTTTCCTTTTACAGGAAACATTCAAAGGCATGATTGAAGATGCTGGATTCTTCCGGGTCCAGTACTTTAACATGACGGGGGGTGTGGTCGCCATCCACTCCGGCTTCAAACTCTGAGAGGCGCTTTCGTCCAATCCGCTGGCAGAATGAGGGTCAGCTGACGAGGCCTACCTGTCGCCTGGGAACAGACTGGCTCCGCCCTCAAGAGGGGAGAAGCGCCAATCCATCAGTGTCACATGACAGAATAGAACCGCCAGGGGAACCTGCTGTGGCCTGTGGAAGGAAATGTGCACCTGGGAACATGCACTTCGATTGTGTAGTAACAATGGCATGTGAGATTTTGGTGTTTGATAAAAATATTTATCCGTTCTTCTGATAAGTCAGGGGTGCATAACGAGGCCTGATCTTTTTTGGGATCCCACCTCAGCTCCTGCTCTTTATTGTTTAACAAGAAGAGCCATTTATTTGCGCTGGCATTGTACATAAAGTTATAAGATACAGCTGCAGGGGGAACATGCATCCCTCATGAAAATGTGTTGCTGTATTCTCCTGTTGGAGTGAACCAGCATTGGTTTATACAGAATATATATATACAAAAATGAAGCGAGAATAACTGGCTGGCACGAAAACCAGGGAACATACTTCAGAACTTGAGTTGTGTATCCCTGTGATAGAGGTTATTGAGAACCTCTATCTTTTTTTTTTTTTTTCTTTGTGGGTAGATCAGCACATCAAGAGCACAAACGAAAAGTATTTGTCCATTTTGGATTCATCGGGTTGCTGAAAGCCAGATTTGGCTTCAGAAGCTTTTCCAGGAACGGAGAATGAGGTTTTGGACATGGAGAGGAGCGTAGTACTCTGCGGCCTGTAAACAGTCATGCAAATCAAAGGCTATGTTGTCAAACCCTTCTGCTCACCTGCTTTTCAATAAAAACAATTTATATTCTAAAAATGGCACTTGCTTTCATTTATATCTCCCCCTTGAGTTATGATGGTAACAATTGCTTCAAGTCCAAATCTAGGCTGCTGTATATGGGTAAAATTCAGGACTGTTGGTTTAAATGTCCAAGGTTGTTTAAAATATATTTTAATGTGTATCTGGATACGATCTTTGACTGAATACAATTTTTTTTAATCCTCAGTATTCAAAAGCTAATATCTTGTAATATGCTCAATTTTATTGAACATGTGTTTAAATATTAATAGGTTGGTTTAATAATGTGTCTGTAAGCTGTAACCAGAGATGATGTATATATTACATTTAATGTTTAACTTAAACTATAAATATAGGGTGGTAGCCTGATGGTTATAGAACCGAGTTTGAACTCCCAGGTTGTAGGTTTGATTTCATGGCATTTCAAAGGATATGCAACCAAATATGACTACTTTAAGTTTATTAATTTGTCCAATTACCTTTGGTCCCCTAAAATGGAGGGAGAATGTATAAAGACTACAATTGCTACTCGGTTCACCTGATATGTGTTGCGACATTTATTAAAAATGGAAATATTGTAAAGAAAATAGTCACTAGAAAAAAATTGTAATATATTAACTTACCTAAAAATCTCACCCATATTTATACATGAGTATATGACTTACCAAGAAGTGTAAAATTCATCCCAAAAGAAAACATTTTTGCACTGACCCTAATGTCAGCTCCTGAATATAACCCAATTACTAACCTTAACTCAAACTCTAACCGCAGTCTCAGCCATGTTAATATTTGACTAGAAGACAACTCTAAAAAGTGCATTAAAATGTGTATATAACTGTATAATGTGTTTCATATTAATGTGTGTCTGTGCAACATTCTAAATCTGTCCCTGAACACATTGCACACTACATCAGGTGGATAAAATGCTACTGACATTTTAATACATTTAAATTAAATGGAAATTTCATCACCTTGTTTGTGCTGTGCTATACACAAAGTTATTATTGTTATTATTATTACCCAATTGTAAAATGCATTTTTTTGGGTAAACAAAGATAGTGTAATGTTCTTCTTGTGCTCTTATATCCCTACAGTAAACACAGTCCAGTTGGTTTAAGGTCTCTATATCATGTGGACAAAACCCTCTTAAAATCTTAAAACATTTTAATAGAACAAAAATTGAAATTTGTAGAATAAAGTTCTGGGGAAAACAAAAACTGTGCAACCTTGTAAATGAATCCCAGAACAGTAGTAGTATTTGGACAGTGCAGTATAACTATACCGTGAATATTGTGGTTCACACCGTTTGCAAGACATTACTTTTCCTGACATTTCCAGGACACTTAACGTGAGCAACACCTGTAATATATAGAAGGGGAGATTGTGATCGCAGACTGGGGTCGGGTGGGGTTGAGGGGGAGATGAAAACCGCGGGGGGGGGGGGGGCACGGACGCTGGAGAGGTTGAAGAGATTGATTGTGTGCGATCACAGACTGTGGCACCTGTGGTTTTGGCCTATAATGTATAACATTACGCAAAAAAATATTTTCCAGGACAACTAATTGTTTTCCAGGACATTTAGGCAATTTTCTCATTTTCCATGATTTTTCCATGACTGGAAACCGCATCAAAAAATTCCAGGTTTTCCAGCACACGTGGGAAACATGACTATGGATTGCACTTTCCTGACGGTCCATTACCAGAGACACAGGATTAATTATTACACATTTATGAGTTGAATTTATCGTTAATTAACTATTCAGATTTGCAGAGCTGAACGTCTGGCCAATATCCAAAGGAAACAACTTTACTGCCGTAGTGTGCAATTTGTCACACATTCAGTGTCAGTTTGAATCATACTTTCTACAAGTCATTGTAGTCCACTGACAGAAAATGACCCATCAACAAGTTTACATTTAGTAATTAGGTCAATATGCACTGAGGAGATAAGGCTTGATAAGCCACAAGCTCAGAGGGGTATTCCACAAAGCAGGTTTACTGAGTTAGCTGGATAACTGCACTGAGTAAAACCTGGAACAGCTCTTTTTACTTGAGTCCATGTTCCAGATTTGGGAGCGTTCTGGGTTTTACTCACTGCAGTTATCCAGCTAACTCGGTAATCCTGTTTTGTGGAATACCCCTCAGGTAGTCAGGGATTTGGTTGAGTTTTCCTAATTTCAGAATTTAACAAGAAGCACTGAAGCCATTCCTGATTAAAACAGGGATCAACATTACTTTTGCAACCCACCAACAGGTCTTGGCGGGGATCGAACCCCTATCCATGCAGGGCGGCTCATAAAAGGCTTGGGACCCAAGAACCCTACAGACTGTCGCCCATCTCACTATCACCAATTATACTCTTGATTACCAGTATAAGGTAGTGTATTACGTTCAGTGTGTTGTGCGCCATAGTTTGAGTTGTGCCAAACAATGGCCCAGGACCAGGGGGGTATACTACGAAGCAGGATTACTGAGTTAGCCGGATAACTGCACTAAGTAAAACCTGGAACCCTTCCAAATCTGGAACATGGACTGAAGTAAAAAGAGCTGTTCCGGGGTTTATTCAGTGCAGTTATCCAGCTAACTCCGTAATCCTGCTTCATAGTATACCCCCCAGGGGTGAGCAATCTTATCCAGAAAGGGCCAATGTGGGTGCAGGTTTTTGTTTTAGCCCAGCACTAAGACACCTGATTCTGCTTATCAAGATCTTCTTGATTGAAGAACACAATTAGTTAATTAGTAGAACAAGGTGTCTTAGTGCTGGGCTAAAACAAAAACCTGCACCCAAACCGGCCCTTTCTGGATAAGATTGCCCACCCCTGGGGGGTATACTATGAAGCAGGATTACTGAGTTAGCTGGATAACTGCACTGAATAAACCCTCTCAGCATAATGCATCAGAAGTAATGTAATGTCTTCATTTGTAAAATTAACATCACATGTTAAAGACGTGGACAAAAAACACACCACAATTTTGTTTTACTTGAATAAAACTGTATATTTTTTACAGAACTTTGTACACTTTGTTACAAAACTGTATTGTACTAAAATTTTTAAATCAGTTTTTGGTCAGAGAATATTTAATCTTTGTGTGCAATTACCATGTATTTACAAAGTCTCATGTTAGTGATTTCTCAAAAAAAAAAAAAAAAAAAAAAAAAAAAAACACCTCAAACATTCATACACTCTGAACATAAGACATGGCTTAGAGATAAATATATTAGTAAATAAATATTCAGAGAACATATTTCCATAAATGAAATGTGCTGTTATACAGATACAGAAATATACACAGATTGATTTCTAGCCTTTTAAACATTGTAAAATGGTAATGACGGATAATTATATTTAGAAAATTAAAAAATATTAATTTTTGTACACCAAGTTTTCTTTTTATACAATCCTTTTTTAAGTGCTACAAATGATAAAAAAAATTAAATAGTGACTCGCGTACCCCAAAAATGCCGTCTGGGGTATAAGATCTCTATGCAAAGGCAGATTAGATTTTCCTCTTCATGATTTACGGCTCTGGGTTACTGTCCACATATAAATAAGGTTATTTTAAAACTGTAGACTCTTAGCAGTATGGAAATATTTCATAGAAACAGTATTAAACCGTCTGTAAAACAAACAAAAAGGCATATTGACAACATCAGATTTGTGAGAGTACAAAATCAGAGACACTTCACTCCGAAACCCACTGAGATTCGGTCGAGTTCAAACGCCTCCCAACCAACTTTACTTTGGCCTTTTTTCTGACACACAAAGTGTAAAAATTGCCTTGGAAAACTGCTTATGTGAGAACAAGTGCACCGGACACAAATAAGTGGTTAGGGCAGAGGTGGGCAACTCCAGTCCTCGAGGGCCGTATCCGTTTCTGGATTTCAGACTAACTTCTGCTCTTAATTATTTAATTAGCCCAATCATTGATGTTAGCTGATATTTTAGCTACATTCTGCGATACGAACAACAGCTGATGAACGTTCTTGTGCCTGTATGCATTTTAGTGCTTTATTGTGGTCTAATCTGCGAGTGAATCTGTGTTGTTGTGTATGAATAATTCGCTGATTGAGGCAGGTTAAGTGGTGGCAGCAAAAACCTGCGTACACACCGGCCCTCCAAGACTGGGGTTGCCCACCCCTGGGTAAAGGGCTGTTGAAGAGTTGTCTGTGTAAGTAAGTACGTACGTTAATAAGAGGAGGTATTGCGGGGGTGAAGAAGAAGACGCTTTTCCATCCAAAGTGGAGGACCTAAACTTGCAAGAGAGCCAAGTTCTCTAAACCCAAACACAAACTTCACTTCAACCCAAACAGCTGTACTCTCTCCCAGAGTGCTGAAAACAACAAAAGAGCCATCGTCTTAAAAGTCTGGTTTGCTACTAAGGCATAAGTAGTCCTGAGAGTGAAAAAAAGGGCGTGGCCAGGTAGAGACCACCCGCGGAGCAGAGACAGGTGTGGGCTTGATCGGCCCGATTAAAGAGAACTCGTAAAATAGGTTCTCCGGTTGACAGGGTCCACAGAGATCAATGGGGGGCGTGGTGATGGCGGCCCGGGAGATGGTGGTTGTATCTAATTTCGGACAGAGGAAAACGTGTTGTGTTTTGGTAGCTCTCCAAATGACCACATTTTTTTCTTGTTTGTTGAAGCTTAATATTCCATACACACATATGTACGCATGTACACACATGCATACTTTTTTTTAATAAGTAAGAATATATTATAAAAACACCCTCAAAAGTCTTGCTCAAACTGGAGTCTTAATATTTTAAAAAAAGAAAATCAGCGATTCCCGTATATCCGAACATGAGAAGATCACAAGCAGGGCTTTGCTACACAGTCTTTCTCCATAGGTTGCAATGGTCCTGACCCTGCAAGACAGAGATATGCTTTAGAGCAATGCCAGCTGGGTATTTATTTGCATAACAGACTTGGAACGAGGCATTCCAATGACATGAGAAATGCATGGATAACTATGGTCACAATAAAACATCATGCCAAAGTTGAGAGAGGGTGACATCAAAACCTGGTTGAGGGTTGATGAGGAGTGGGGGTACAAAGTTGAATAAGCAAATATGCATGCATGTACACACACTTTTCTGCATGAGCTGTGAAGCTTTTAGACCCAGAATTCCTATTGGGTCTGTGGTTTAACCCCCACCGCCAACTTCTAGCAATCAGGATTGTAGTAAGGAGTGGTATGACAACCACCAGACTCTGGTCAACAAATTCTCTGAAATACTTCAGACAAATTCCTCCATATTATTGGCCAGTATTAAAACAAAAACCCAATTTTGCCTGTATATTCACAAACTCCTTTCATATGATCATACGGTGCTGTCAGTAATTCTGAGGCTCTGCAGGAGTGTTTGTCAAACTTTACCAGCATCGAATGAGCGTTAAAGCATTCCCAAGACCTGCTTGACTGTAGCCTGTGGCGGACACCATTTTGTTTCAGTGTGACCTCACGTGGAGACATTCCGGCTCGAGCCCTCACCTGCAGCTTTGCCGTTTCCCTGTGCTTCATGGAAACTGGGGCACTGGGTGTGGAAGAGAGCGTGCACCTCCTCCTCCTCGTGCAGAAACGTTTGACCTCTGAACTGTCCCGGGGGGAAGTACAGCTCTCTGGGCTCCTCCCTCTCCCCAGTCCTCCCGCCCTCGTCTCCGGGGACCCCTGTTGACAGGAGGCTGACCTGCGGTCCGGGGCCCAGGCCCAGCTCGCAGTCCGTGTCCTCTGGGATTATGGGTATGCGCTGTCCGAGCTCGCAGCAGCCCTGCGCCTCCCCGCTGTCCGTCTGTGCGTACTGCACGTTCACTGCGCAGTCCTCGGCGTAGCGCGCCCCACTGTTCCTGTGTACATGCAGCTCCTTATAGAAACAGCAAGGCAGGCTGTCGTAGCCTCCCGCCTGCTCCGAGGGGCACAAGTGGTCCACGCTCACGCCGTACGAGTTCTGGGAGCCCGGCGACCGCGCCTCGGGCCCCCGGACGCAGCGTCGTGACGCCAGGAAGGCGGCCCCACCCAAATCCTGCCCCTGCCCAGCGTTCTCCAGGGAGGCGGGCGGGACCTCGAAGCAACAGGTGCAGGACGCCCCCTGCTGGTCTCCGGCCTCCTCCTGCGCCCTGCCCCTGAGTCGCAGGTCTGCTACGGCGCCCTCTAGGGGCCCGGGTGAGGTAGTGCTATTAGTTTCCCTGGTTTCCAGTGAGGAGCAGCCGCCGTAGCCGCCGGGCTCCAGGTCCCCCGAGCCGAAGGGGGCTCCCGTGGGGGGCAGGAGACAGTCCTGGCCGGGGGTGTGCGCCGCCGAGTGGGGTGAGTCGTCCGACGAGGGGGCGAGGCCGGGGGCGGGGCAGCTGGGACCCGCCCCCGTTGGCTCGCCGGCGGACCCCCGGCAGGGGCTGCGGCTGCGGTAGACGTAGGGGTCGTAGTCGCTGCTCAGCGAGCTGCGGAAGGTGGAGCAGCTCCCGTACACGCCCTGGTTGCTGACCTCGGTGCAGTCCAGCATGGAGTCGCTGGAGGAACAGTGGCACTGACCCGAACTGCTGCTGCTGCTGTCGCTGCCGGGGCAGTCCGCCAGGTACCCGCTGCACACCGACCGGTGTCCGTGGTAACAGCCGAACCCCGACGCGCTCCCCGCCTCCCCCAGCCGCGAGGTGGAGGTGGGCGTCATGTGGACCACGGCGGGGTACAGTAAACCCTGCTGGAAGGCCCGCCCCCCGCCGTGGTGGCCCTTGTGGGGCCCGGCCCCCGGCTGGCCGTCGGGGGCCTGGGGGAAGGTCAGGCCCTGGAAGTAGTAGTGCTGGTACATGGTCTCGTACTGCGAGAAGCAGGCGGCCCTGGAGAAGCTCCGCCCCCCGTGGAACTTGGGCCGTTTGAAGGCGTGGGGCTGGGGGTAGGCGGGGCCCCGGTGCTCCAAGCCACAGTGGTGGGCGGGGTTGAGGGCGTGGTCCAGGTGGATGGGCGGGTAGCTGCGGATGAAGGCCGAGGACTGGGGCGGGTAGAGGGCCTGCTCGGCGTGCTGGTCCACCGTCAGTACGGTGATGGGGTTGCCGTGGGGGTCCATGCTGGTGCGGGTGGGGTACGCGGTCACCTGTCCCGCCCGGTGCACCCGTCCCGGGTAGTGGACGGGTAGGACCACCCTTTGCTGACGGCTATGGACAGGGTTACCCGGGTCCACACACACGGGACCTGCATTTCCCTTCTTTTGCTCTGTGAGAAGAGAGAAATAAGGACACGTTAGCCGTATAGCATTTATATATTTACTTTTGTTTACACCACTAAGGGCATGAGTTACTAAGACCTATCCCCTATGGAAAAAGCATATACTGCAGTATATTGTAAATATATCAAAATTATCTTCACAATATATTTAAAATATACTGCAGTATATTACATTTCCATAAGGGATAGCACACACAAATCCTTTTAGCACACGCAAAACCAATAACATGACCAATGATTGGCCATGGCATTTGTTTTCCACCAATCATTGGTTGTGTTATTAGTTTTGCGTGTGCTAAAAGTTTTTGCACACGCTGAAGGTCTTAGTAAATCAGGCCCTACGTGTTGTCACACTACTAATTGATTATATATCAAACAAACACTGATGTTCTCTGCTTTTGTAAGTCATTCTGGATAAGAGACTCTGCTAAGTGATTTTAATGCAACGTAATGAGGAATTAAAATGGAGACGAGCGTATTTCAACTCAACTTCCTGCAATACTCACATCATTCGACACACTGAGCAGTTTCAAAACTAGACTCATGACATCATGAGGATCCTGCCGTACCGTTCAGCAGTGCTGACCGCTTTTAGATTTGTCAAGGACCCAGTAAGACCTGCACTTACAGAGAGCAAGACCCTCTCGCTCACGTGACTCTGTCAAGGCTGAGCAATGAAGGATTATTCAATGGCTTCTTCACATAAAGGAACCGAATCAAAGCCCAGATTACGCCAGGTCGTTCGCTTGACCACATCAATCGCTTGTGAGACTTCTATGAGCCAGTTCTTGTTTGATTGGTTACTTCAAACGGAATGATTGGTACTTCAAACAAATAAACTTTCCCTGAGGTTCAATTTCAAATGCAGGAAGTGTACGCAGCATGAGCCTTCCGTCTAAAACATGGGGGTCAAACCCTAGTCCTGGAGGGCAGCAGTGCCTGGAGATTGTTGTGTTTCCTGTCAATCAGTTGGAAATTTGAACCTTGGAAACACGGTGTGTGTTACTCTTTATCAATTGTGATGAGTTGGATGTGCGGGTACTTGTCCGGTGATGAGTCGGGTGTTTGGGAGTAGGGCAGAGACAGTGAGGTGTAGGGCGTGTGGGTGAGGGGGGGGGGGGGGCAGTGAGGTGTAGGGCGTGTGGGTGAGGGGGGGGGAGCAGTAATGAGTAGGGCGTGTGTGACTCTCACCTATGATGTTGTGCCTGCAGTGTGGGCAGGTGTGGTGTTGGAGAAGCCAGGGATCCACACACTTCTTATGGAACCGGTGGGCACAGGGAATCACCCTCAGCTCCTGGGAGAAAAGAAGAGAGAGAGGGCAAGGGTCACATCCCTGAAATTCCAGACCTGGGGGGGCTTTAACGGAGAATCCTCCTCCTCCTCCAGCCCTCACTGCAGAGAAGAAGAGGATGGACGCACGTTTACATCCTGAACCGTGCTGTTAATACCCCGCTCGGAAAGGCAACCACCGTTAGGACAAGACTTTCTCCCCTACACAAGCAAATTCCAGTGGATTACACATACACATGGCTCTGGGTTTGGGGCTTGATGTGTGTTGTGTGTGTGTGTGTGTGTGTGTGTGTGTGTGTGTGTGTGGGGGGGAGGGGAGGGGGGGGGGGGGGACATAGCAGACATTTCCCAAATTAGAGCGGTGGTTGAGAATTGAGCTAAATGGTTTCCACCTGTCATGTAATTCTCGCTGGACCACTCGCTGGACCACTGAAAAACACAACCGGCTCTAACCGGACTATTCTGGAACCTTCCCATCTCCGTATTATACTGTCCCCAACACATATCTGAACCATAATCATATATAATCATTACTAAAATAATAATGCCATCACAAAGCACGTACACAAATACAGCAAAGCCACACATTGTTATTTCAGCGTAAGTCTCATTAGATAGACAATTTTACGTAGAACTCTAAATGACCCCTATTTCTTGACAGTTATAGCCCTACAAGTGTTATGCCATTACTCAGCTAATAGAAATGTAGAATTCTTTAACAGCACAGAATAAATGGTTTCAGGTAATGTGCTGTGGGAAAAGTCAAGAAGTGACATTTGGTTGGTGAGTTAATGACTGTCTATTTGAAGGAGTAAATTTGCCAGTGGCTTCTTTTCTAAATAAAATCTAGGGGGGAATTCCAATGTAGGCTTTTTTTAAATCTCAGAAATGTCTTGGATTACGTTCCAACTTTCAAGTGTTCCGTCTGTTCCGTCCTGTCACCGTGGATTACATGGCATTTTTAGACTCCTCATCCTCCCTAAAAAAAATAAATAAAGTAGTGCTGCCCATAAATAAAGACGTGAAACATGTAGCGCTTAACTAGACTGGTCAGGACCACAGACTTGTGGCTGAACACTCAGTTCTGTGGTGTAGCCCAAGCAGCAGTGTGTGAAAATGGCAGTGTGAAAATGGCAGGGAATGCGGTGTGCTTCCGCCAACGTCCAGCAGGTGGGAGCAGAGCTGCAGGAGAGTCGCGGTGGTGTGTAAGGGCCTGCTGGCTAGGCCCTTCATAGCACAATATATGCCTGTTGGTGGACGAATGTTCAGCACATCAGCTTTTGGATCAGTTGTGGAAGCAACAGAACCTCGGGGGGTGTAGGGTGGGGTACCAATGCTGTGCCACTAGCTGGACATTGGCAAAAATATGCTGAAATGTAGCTTTTCAAAAAATACCTTCCAAATAAATGTATGCACAATCACAATGGCGGAGGATTTTTCCCCATAGAGTTCTATAGGAAAATGAGCCCGGAGAAATAACCCTTGCAGTGATCCATCCACATCTACTCCATATCTGGCAACAGAGTGATGGTTTGGGGCTCGTTTGATAGCTCAGACCCTTGATAACTTACAGCCATTTAGCCAGCCATGTGTTCCATACTGTACCAGTGTAATTTACAGCTGAATCTAGTCTCACCCCCCAATTTCCATAGAGATCCATTCAAATGCAGAGAGGTTATAGTATCGCTTGTAACAGTACCTGAAAATAAGATATCGACAGTTTTTTGATGTTGATGGTCACAGACTTCAGGAAGTAACAGCATGTAAAGGATATGCGACCAAATATGAAATATGATACTTTAAAAATACGTTAAAGCAAAGGGTATGAATACTTATGTAAATGAGAAATTTTATTTTTTTATTTTTAATAAATTTGCAAAAATCTCAAAAAAACTTTTTTTCACATTGTCATTATGGGGTGTTGTGTGTAGAATTTTGAGGGAAAAAATTTATTTAATCAATTTTGGAATAAGGCTGTAACAGAACAAAATGTGGAAAAAGTGAAGCGCTGTGAATACTTTCCGGATGCACTGTATATACATACATATACACATACATTTAAGATATATTCATATATACAGTACCGTTCAAAAGTTAGGAATCGCTGAGACATTTTTATGTTTTTGAAAGAAATTGATACTTTTATTCACCAAGGTGCATTAAATTGATCAAAAAATACAGTCCAGACATTGATAATGTTATAAACTACTATTTCTATTTCATTCTATTTCTACTTTAGCAATGGTAGCCCTTTTTACACATAGTCCCCCCCATTTTAGGGCACCAAAAGTAGTTAACATAAATTTAAATGACAAGAAACAACCCTTAAAGTGATCCATCCATATCTACTGCATATCTGGCAGCAGGGTGATGGTTTGGGGCTCGTTTGATACCTCAGACCCATGTTAATGTACAGCCATTTAGCCAACCATGTGTTCCATACAATTCCCGTGTCATTTATAGCTTAATTTAGTCCCACCCCCCAATTACCATAGAGATCCATTCAAATGCAGAGAGGTTAGAGTATCGCTTGTGCGAGTACCTGAAAATAAGATATCAAGAGTCTTTTGATGTTATTGGGTCACAGACATCAGGAAGTCAGGACATGCAAAGGATATGCAACCACATATTAAATATGATGACTTTATTTAAACTTATGTTTACTACTTTGGGTGCCCTAAAATGTGGGGGACTTACTATGTGTAAATAATGGCTATAATTGCTAAAGTATAAATAGAATGAAACAGAAATAGTAGTTTCTAACATTATCAATGTCTGGACTGTATTTTCTTAAATCAATTTAATGCTACCTTGGTAAATAAAAGTATCAATTTCTTTCAAAAACATAAAAATATCTCAGTGATTCTAAACTTTTGAACGGCAGCGTAAATACAGTATATATATGAAATATATACATGCAAATATATAAATATATATTTCAAATATATGTATATACAGTATGTGTGTTTTTCATCATTGACCCCATGACCCCAAGTTGGGGGATCACAGTCTGGCAAATGGCCGCTTAGTCCTCACAAAGAACACAACGCGGGACTTTCCAGCCAGCCAGGCAGGTGAGGGAGTGAGGAGGGCCATGTTTTTGGTCGGAGAGCGCCTTCCCTACCCTCCGGCCTGACTCATCCGATCTCCCTGCGCGTCTCTCTGAGCCTTTGTGCTTCTTTCCCTCGCTCAACATCCCTTTGATGCCATTCAGCCTTTATAGCGCCACTTCCTCCTCGCCGTCCTGGTGCTTTTCTTTGTCGGGAGATTCCCCTCCCAATGCCGACACGTTACCGTAAAAAAAAAACCCGCTTCCCCAAAGCGGCACCGTTTTGTTCAGCAGACGACATCATACAGTAAGTCACATGACAAACGAGGAGGCTGGGATCTCCTGCAGCTCCGGAGACCACATGGAAAACAGTGCACAAGGAAAGCCTTTGTCAGGAAAAGGCCAGTCAGATCCTCAGGTGATATCTGATGTAGGGATTGTATTCAGGTGATGCAATGCCGGGCGCTTTACAGCGGGTTGCAGAAGGGCCATTTGGAGCCTTAAACAATGGCGCTTAACCTGAACAAGGCTTCAGAAAATAACCGGTTGCATAAACGGATGCAAAAAAGCTACGCAGTCTGTCAAGTGTATGGGACCTGTGGTATATACCCGTGGTGTGTGTGTGTGTGTGTGTGTGTACCCCTGGGATCCAAAACACAGTCACAAGTATGTTGCGCTAACAAGGCAGCCAAATTTGATGCATCCTTTGGAAAGGGCCGTTACCAAGCGCAGTAACACGGCAACGGACGTTTTCTACTGCAACAGCACAGGAAACTCCTGTTACCAACAGAAACTTCCTGTACTTAAGAAGCAGAGCGGACAGGCAGGAGCGGGGTACGTGGCGGGTGTACAGGCGGACGGGGCCTCGCTCACCTCCCCGTCGATGTATTTCTCCAGGCAGATGGCGCAGTCGGAGGTAGAGCTGCTGCTCAGGGTGTCGGACGCTCCACAGCTGCTCTCTCGCTGACCTTTGCTCTTGGCTTTGAACTTGCGAGTCTCCATCTTCTCCAGGGCCTGGATCGCCATTCTGTTCATAGAGCTCTGAGGTCGGGGTGAGCAAACGTATGTCAGTTATGTTTACAAACTGCACGCAAGCACACACACACACACACACACACACACACACACACACACACACGGGCACACACACGTGTGTGTGTGTGTGTGTGTGTGTGTGTAGAAACGTACACACACACGCACACACACACGAGCGTGCGCGCACACACACGCACACACACACACAAACATGCACACAGGCAGATACACGCACAGGCACATGCACATACACACGCATGGGCACATGCGCACACACTCGCGTACAGAAACACACACACACTCACATACAGACAGGCACAAACACACGCGCACAAACACACATACATAGACACGGTTACATGTGCACACACTCGCACAGAAACACACACACACACACACGCGCGCACACACACTCACACGAACAGCATGTACTGTTTACACTCCGGAAGTTCCCTCTTAAGAGCTCTTCCGTGGAATGAATGGTTGCACGCGCATGTAAGCCAGACTCAAGTGGAACTCTGACAGAGTACTTAGGATGCTGGGAAACTGAACTCTAAACAAGTGTAGGAGGCGGCATTGATGGACTACAACACAATGCACTGCTAGGCTATGGGATTTGAAAATTCTAGAGAACTCAAAACTATATGCACTATCTGCAGACAGAACCCTGCAATTAACCTCTCGTAGTGTATTACTCATCCAATTCGCTTCCTGACAGGACATCATCCGCGCCCACCCCCACGCTCTTCAGACCAATCAATCTAACACCCCCACCCCCACCCCCACTACCCAATCAGAGTGGAGTAACGTGTGTGTGACATCAGCCGACTACACTTTCACACAGAATGGCTGTAATGTGTTAGAATTGAGTCCAGCACTTCTTTGGACCTCCCCCCCTGCTGTGTTTGAATCGAGTGAATCATTTGAATCGAGTCCAGCGATTCTTTGGACCTCCCCCCCTGCTGTGTTTGAATCGAGTGAATCATTTGAATCGAGTCCACCGATTCTTTGGCTGAAAGAGACTCACCTGGCTCCGCCGCTGCTTTAATTTGATCTTGATCAGCAGGACGAGGCAGACGAGGGAGACCACCACGAAGAAGGCCAGGAAGATCCCCATGTCAAAGTATTCCGTGGGCTGCTGTCGGGGGACACAGCAATCAAACACACCGTTAGTTAACATCACATTCAGACACATTTATCCAGAACGACTTACAAAAGTGCAATAAGCCATGTCGTCAGTGTCAGAGCCAATAGTGGTAGCCAATGCATGAACCCATAACAGAACCTTTAGTGATGTAGTAGGCGCAATAGGGAGATTGATAATATAGCGCTTTGAGTAGAAAATAGGTTTGTGAATGTAGTGTCAGATGTAAGTAGGGCTAGTAAACCCATAATACAAGCTCAGGATTAGTGAGAAGTGTAAACAGGTGTGTTTTCAGTCTATGGTGAAAGAAATACCGTTATTTGGCCGGCTTGACTGAAGTGGGGAACTCATTCCACCACATAACGTTCATACAATGTACAAGACTTACAGCAGGAACCATTGAGAAATAAGATTGAAAAATATATCTTTTTTTTTTTTTTAACACATCTTATGTGGACTTTCAGTTAACTGCCAGCATTCCTGTTGTGAGCGAGGCACTGTTGTTCTGATGTGATCTAAACCGGACCCTGATGAATCTTATTTAGCAGAGGTAAAGCCAGCTGAAAGGATATACATAAAACTCTTCCAGATGTTTTTTTGTGAACTGAAGCGAGCTGTGAGTGCCATCGTTTTCAGCAGGGAGCTGTCAGCAGAACCTTTTCCCTCAATAATAATGATTAGGTGCTAGCCATGCGGCAGCTCTGATCCCTCTATAGCCACTGGCTCTGCGAGGAAATCAATCCCCAATTGAACGAGCTGCCTTACTCGGTCAGTCAGAATCACTGGAATTGAGAGCAAATGTTTCTTTTGGCGCTTATATCTGCGAAGCAGTTTCTTCCGTGATGGGCCGCGGGAGTTCTCATATACACAGTACATAGAAGTACAGTAGGTAAGGGGAGGTTGCAGGTTTGAACCCCTACCCCACACCCAAATTTCAATCGATGCATTAAATGCCTGGGATGAAGTCTTCTTTGTCGTTAACCTTCTTTGAACCCCCCCCCCCCCCCAACACACAAGTCCACATAGAGAAATTCAAGGCTGAACAGAATTAAAGGAAAGTTGCCCCTTTGATTGAGAGCTGAACCTCTACTGTGCAAAGATGAGGAGGGGGAGGGGGGGGGGGGGGGGGGGATTTTGCTCAGCCAGTGCTGCATAGGATATCTGGCTCCAATGTGATGTCTTTATAATGGTGTATAGAAAGTATATACAACAAAAAGCAAACAATTATAAATACAATACAAATAAATGCCACTGAATTATTTCTTTATTTTTGCTCTTGTGGGGGTTATTTATTTATTATGTTCTGTTTATGCATTTCCTGTATAACAACGGAGAAGCATTCACAGGGAATTCATGTATATAAAATGTTAAAAGTATTTATGTAAGAAAGAACAAGTAAACACTCACACTGAGACATACTGAGACATACTGAGAGAGGGAGGGAGAGAGGGAGAGAGAGAGAGAGAGAGAGAGAGAGAGAGAGAGAGAGACAGGGAGAGGGGGAGGGGGGGGAGAGAGAGAGAGAGAGGGAGAGGGGGAGGGAGAGGGAGTTACAAAAAATAGATGCAGAAACAGAAACGCACACACACACACATATGCACACACACATAGACGCACGCCCCTTTAGTTTTCTCTGAACGCTTACCCTTGGCGGTTTGTGCTGTATTCTGGCGCGGGCGACTTTCTGCTTGTTCACGATATTCATGAGCCTCATGGCGTCTCCCCCCTTCACATACACCACAGGCCTCTTCAGAGGGTCTTCGGAAACTTGGTTCAGCTGCAAGCAATAGGAAAATGTGTGAAAACCCATTCTTCTGCTGTCCTTTGACCAGCATTACACGCTCGGATGTGTGAGAATCTGCCCAATCGATACTGCCGGCGAACACACAGGCCTACTCCAACCGCCCAGAGGGTCATCTAAACCTGAAGACATGGAAATTACCCTCAGGTTTCGAACAGCGGGAGAGAAAGGGAAACCAATTGCATGTTCTGAATTTGGACGCAGTCAACCTCTCCCTCATCCCGTCTCTCTTCGGAGTCTGGTGTTGAAGTCTGTAATTTGAAAAACCCACGGGAAATACCAACGAAATGCATACTTCTGTTTCTTTTTTTATCGTCACGTTCCCAACTGAAATGTACTCGGGTTCAATTTTTTTTTCCTTAACCAAGTTCTCCAAATTCTGTAAAATTGGCTTTCTCTTACAGAAGTAAAACATACTGAAATATATTGTAAGTATATTGATTTAAAAAATAAATATACAAATAAATACTTCACTGCATATTGTACTGCATATATAGCAATACCTGACAGCAGCAATAATTTGTATATTCACATATACTGTGAAGTGTTGCAATGTGACAATAATTTACACTGAGGATGATCCTATATAAGAACCATTGTAATCAACACTCCCACACTAAGGATGATCCTATATAAGAATCAGTGCACTAAACACTCCCACACTGAGGATGATCCTATATAAGAACCACTGTAATCAACACTCCCACACTGAGGATGATCCTATAAGAACCACTGTAATCAACACTCCCACACTGAGGATGATCCTATAAGAACCACTGTAATCAACACTCCCACACTGAGAATGATCCTATATAAGAACCACTGTAATCAACACTCCCACACTGAGGACGATCCTATATAAGAACCACTGTAATCAACACTCCCACACTGAGGATGATCCTATAAGAACCACTGTAATCAACACTGCTACACTGAAGATGATCCTATATAAGAACCACTGTAATCAACACTCCCACACTGAGGATTATCCTTAAGAACCACTGCATTCAACACATCTATAGTGTTACTCACATCATCCTGTGGGAACAATAAGATCTCTCCATTATAAGCTGAGGAGGCGGACTTTTTAGATATCGCCATCACCTTTTTTTTGCAGCTTTTTTGTTTTTGCCCATGAATTTTAATCCCCCCCTTTTCCAACACCCAGTCCCCCCTAACCTACCTCTAACCACACCCTTGTACTCCGTCCGTAGATCAGGAGATGCCCTGAAACGCCCTTTTGGATCAAGTCTCAGTCACAGATGTTCAGAAAGACGCACGAAGCGGGTCAAAGGGGTTTCGGAAGGGAGTATTTGACGGTGGTAAACGAGCTTTTACAGTAGCCTTTCATCTTCTCAACTAGGTTTACGATTTGAGGCTGGGGAGGACGGGTGGGAGTGCACAAGTCTGGGCCCGGCCCTGTCCTAGGTGTAGGAGCACCCCTAAAAGAATTTGGCCTGCTCGCGACAAAACTAAGTCTCGACTGAATACGAACACTTGAAGCACGTCGGCTGACTCCGGGAGCGAGCCTTGTGATTATCGGCACACAGCTCCTCGCTCTACAACATCTATTAAGCTGTCAGGGACATTTAGCAACAGGGTCATGAGGAGAGATTTTTTTTTTAGTCTTGTTTTTCATTCCTGGAGCGGAACCACAGCCAAAATGCAGACCTTGATTGGGCCAGTTCTACCCACAGGCCTGAGAGACCCAGATCTGCGAAATGGAAGATGTTGTTGTAGGTCCACCGTTTTTGTCTAAAATACCGTCTGCATGTTAGCGAAGGAAAGCTTTCTCTTCCACGCTGCGTTCCACGGGGAGACAGATTTAGCTCAGAGGGAGGACAATCAAAGGGAACTGTCGCAGATACAGATTCTTCCTCAACCGCAGCAATGTGCCAGTTGGACACAATAAAGCAAAAATACTATTCCACTTCCACAAAAATGGCCCTGGGGCAAGTAGCACAGACACTGCCATTTTTAGGGGACTTGAGAAAGCTTGAAGTCTGCAGTCACTGTAAATAAGACCAAACCAATAAATCCAAAGTGCAACACTGACCTGGTCGATGGCGTCTGGGTTTTCGGACACGTCGAAGATGACCGCAGTTGCACCCCTCTGAACCGCTCTCTTAGCCTGGAAGAGAGAGTCGAGTTTAGGTACCCAGAAAACCAATAGCAGGCAGATCTTTCTTCTCAAATTTGGAACATCAAGACAGAAACAATACAGGTAAAACAAAATGCACATTTTCCTTTTTGAAAATGCACATCTTTGTCAAGCATAACATATGGACTACTCTTCAGTCACTGTGGCTTTGACCTCCTAAGGCAATTCATTTTTGTCCCCTTTAGGGGACATGAGTCTCTGGTCTTAATCTCAAGAACCATGTATTATACTATGCTGAAACCTACACTACAAGTAACATCCAATAAAAATAGAATTAACAATTTTGAACATATTTTCACAGCAACATATTTTTGTCATCCAAGGCACTTACACTATGTAAAAAAAAATTATAATAAAAAAAAAAAACACAAATAAGGTGGCTAATGAGTATTTCTCATCGAGTAACATTTCATATAATTTAGATAAACACACTGTCCATTCAAACTATTAGGCTTACACCTTTGTTACAAAGGTCTCTGCATTGTAAAACCAGCAAAGTGGTCAATTTAAAATGAGCAGAAAACAAGTTGTGAAAATGACCCTGTCGATTATATGAATGCTCACAGGTTCGGAGGGAGTGTGGTTGTGTAATCATTTGCGTGGTTCAGCCATTTTTATACAGTCTATGCGTACAGCTCGATCTCCCTCAGATGTCTTGCACTTCCGTCCGATCCCACTAGAGGGCCTTCTCCCATCACAGATTAAACTTCGCAGTGGTCGACCGCCCGATTCGTTCAACCAGAGGAACTTTGGCGTAGGTTTAATATAGTCACACTGCTAAGTAAACCATATAAAACATCAGTTTCAGGAAAACCTCAACTATGTCACAGCAGGTTCCTTAAAATTTGTTAACATCACTTCACGCTTGAAGAAATACATTCTGGTCAACAGCACATAAAGTAATGCATTGGTCCATTACATTTAACGACATATTGCAAAACAATTTAAAAACACACTATGTACAATGGTTGAACAATTAACTCATTACATGTGTCAAGCCTAAGACCATTAATGCATTTAATTACATGAAGTCTTACTGTCAAATTTTAATTCAAAAGCACATCAGCATCTGTTATGTAGTGTACCTACCCATTCCCTAGATATTAATAAGGATGCTAGTCCGATAGAAAAGAACAAAAACTTTAATTTGTTTGAAGTGTGAAACCTTTATCTTTGCCAAAACACTAAGGGGATTCTTCAGTTCAAGAAGGAAAAAGTGCACACTGGTATAGTCTTTATCTCTGGGTTCCGACTTCAAGCTACAGATATAAGAAAATGCTAGAATCAGCAGAACAAAAATATCTACAAATGGAAGGCAAATTAGTTTTACAGGTGCGTAATATATTTTATACAGTAGCTAGCTACATCACAGCACCTGGCCTTCGTGTCGACAGTTTATAAACGCCCCAACTCAGCTGTTTGTTCCCCAAAGTCAAGTCACATTTCTTTTTTTGGAAGCGTAGCCTACGTTAGCGGCCCGCGTCAAATTCATTCCGGAATTACTGGGCTTCCTGGTCTCATCCCACCAATCGTTATTTAAAAAATACAAATAAAAAAGCAAGATCAAAGGGACAATACACAGCTCCACATAATCCTGTTACAGTGCTTATGAAGAGGGGAGCAGGCCCAATCAAGGGCACTTTCGTGACATGGCAGAGAAACACTCATGCTACATTGCTCTTTAATCTACATTGCGATACACAAGGTTCATAGTTCTGCAGTCATGTACACCAGTACCGTGATAGCTGCGTCACTGAAAAACCCCATCATGCATCTCTCTGAGCTTTACCCATGTATATTTATCTCCATTACAGGAAGACAGAAAAGTTTATTCTGGAATAATGAGAAACTATGGGCCCCTTTTAACGCCAGCTAATGATTGCAAGCAATGCTTAATTATCGTATTCAAGGTTTTTAGTTTTTTTCTTGGTCCAACAACCAAGTATTTGGATACATGGTAACCTCACAGGAAATGACTTGAACTTGGATTGCATAGGAGACTGCAGCTTTAGGCTGTACTTAACTTTAATATAGCGTGAGCGTAGGCCTATATATCCTGCATATGGGTGTGGCTGAAGAAAACGTTGGGACTGCACTTAAACGACCTGAAGCCGGCTCTATAAAACTGATACATGACTCTCAAAACAAGTCTCTCACAGACAGTTTGAGAAATGGAGAAGAGGGGCAGGGATGGGGAGGGGGGGAGATCCACAATAGCTCCACCAGGAATAGACAGAAAAAAGATAGGATAAAACAAATAGTTTGTGCCATGTTTGATCCAGGTTCTCATTTATCCGCCTGCTGGCAAACTTCCATCCACTCCCACCTCAATATTGGCGAAAGGAAGCCTGTGGTCTGAAAACACAGCACAGAGGCCAAGATTTGTGTTATTACAGGGTTCAGAGAGGAAGCAATTTGTGCGTAGGAACCCTTTCTTTCCCCCCGCGACTGTACGGACAGGTTTAAATGAGTTGCAGTTAAACCGCGGGAAGGCGGGGGGCGGGGCGCGCTCCCGCGGGTCCGTGCATTGGCTCCGGGGGGAACTTCGCGTCACAATGGGCCTCGCTGTCGGGACGTATATCGAATCAATCATTTCCATTGGTCACGTTTCGTTACGGCGCCTCGGAAAAGTTCCATTCATGAGGGAAAAAGGCCATTCAAGCGCACGGCGGCGACTCTTCAGAGCCCCGTTTACTAGATGACGCATCGAAAAAACAATGTGGCAAAGAATTAACGTGGACTTTAGGGACAAACGCGGTACAGTACTTGTACTTGTTTTGGTTGGAAACCTAATACCCTTTGCAATGCCCTTACAATCAAATAAATTTAAAATTCTCATAACAACCTCCCTCTCCCCCGTTTCACATAAAATAAATCGCTTCCCTTGGATAATGCAAGGTCTCCGATCAGCTGTTTAACACCGGCTGCTATGCTGTGATTAGGAGTCGAGTGAATCTGACGTGCCAAGAAGAAACCTCTCAAATTTATACAATTCCCTTGAACTCCGTGGTGAGATATTACACAGCCTGAAATGTTTGCCGTATACTGAATTAGGCCTATTGGATTCGAAATAAAGTTAAAAGCAATTTCCTCTTCATTTCATACCTTTAATTTCATAATTACCATTGATCAACTCCTCAATCAACGACATCAGTCCCAGAAACTGTATGGTCTTTTGTGTGCTGTGTTTTCAAAGTCTATAGACTCCTTCCTTCAAAGGGTATCCTATATTTTAAAATCCAGTCAGGAATCTAATCAGATCACATATTCCAAATGAAGATAACTCGGCCTACTGACTGACCCCACCCACACTTGATATTCAAAGTACACTTTATAATTGTATGATATTGAAACCCTGTAGTTATCTTGAGGATTTTGACACTGGCCACCAAATTCAAGACACACATTGTCAAAGCCGATAAACACATAAAGGATAACAACCTTTCTATTTCTCCTTGGGTCTTCACTGTCACCCTTGTTTTGGTAAAGTGATCACTATTTCAGTAATATTTTAAGCTCATTAACAGGATTTGTTTTCTTAAATGCAAATATTTAGACATGTTGTCCCAGATATCTAAAACATATATTTTATTATTATTATTATTTTTACATATGCTCTAGCCTACAGTCTCATCAGGATTTGCTGTAAATGTAATGTGTCTCATTAATGAAGGTAGGCTACAGCATGCATTTGAATTCTGAGTATGAGCTGACTCCTACAAGAAGAAATGAAATACCTGCTGTTAGGAAAAAAAAGTGCAGGTCCACTGGGCATATTTAAGCATACACACAATAAGTACAAATAACTCATTTCTGAGAATGGACATTTAAATCAAAGAAAGGTCATATTTCCTGCTCCGAAGTGATGATCTTGGGGTTTTTTTTTCTTAATGCAGAAATAATATGGTTTAGATTGATGTCCAGCCACAGTAGCACTGTAACAATCACGTCACAGGCAAATATTTGTGGAAGTCTTCATGAAAATTGTGAGGTGTAATGCAGTCAATTTAGTTCATGTCCAAGACAATTATGAAAGGTTGGGGTTACTGCACAACATACCTGTATCAATCAAGGGCATTTGTAGTGGATGTGGAGGTCTATGTCTTCTGACTGACTCCAAACACTTGGAATCACGTTTCAATGGCACGCAAGTAGGGTGGATGGGTGAAAACTCCCAATATATGCTTCAACGGTTTCAAGCTGTTCCTTCAGTTTATGCTACATAAGCACCATTGTAAATGACATACACTTTAGCAGAACACATGGTGTCTGTAATAATCAGAACCAAATGAATTTGAGAGACACGGTTCCCGTCGCTTATGACGAACAAATTCCAGAATGACACATTGCGACTTCCCAGATGGCACACACATGCTCTCGCGGAATGCACAAAGCCCTTTAACAATTGGCTATTTATTTGGGAAGATTCACCTCTTTTTCATACATGGTGGCGATTAAAACATAAATCACCGAAAATGATATTGTAGCAGACAGATTAATGGCCAATGCGACATATAGACCAAGAACGACAGATTCACAAAATCTTTTCTCCCCCCCCCCCCCCCCCCCCCCCAATACGTCCAGGAAGAGGGTAAAGCCATAAATTATGAAAAATATTAATAATTTTAATAATCTCTATTCGCTGTGATGTAGCTATACCTTTCTTCTGCTAAATCAGTTACCTCAAGCTTTTTAAAAAAAAATTTAAATTCTTACCAGTTAAAATGTATTCGTTATTTAATATTATATACTTCTTGATAAAAAATAAGCAGTGAGAACTGACTCGCTCATATCTCTTTGCTTGTTACATTATGCTAGGCTTGTAGCCCATTTAGTTCTGTCTGAGGCTGCCTCTTTGATGTTTGCAATCCCAGTTAATAATTAATAGCTCTGGGTAAAACAGCTTTCAAAAAGAAAGAAAGAATCCGCATTTTGGGCATGCGCTGCAGTGCAGGGACTTGCCTTACGACGGCAAAAATGCACCTACAGGCACGCTTCAGGCCACAAATCACAACCCCCCCCACCACACACACACACACACACACACACACACACACACACACACACACACACCGTTTTAAACCCAACCCACCCCAACGTGAAAGCAAGAAGCAAACATATCTCGCTTGTGTTAGGTTCCCCGTCAACACATGATGTGATTCGGCACTGTAATCGCTTCATAGCCGCCCTCCACATTCTGAGTAGGAAGCCATTGAGCCCCACTACAGATTTGACCATATCACTCTGCCGGCGCTGTGCTTGTACTGTGCTGTGGCTGAAAAGGGACAGAATATCAAACACATCTGTAGAAAATAGGTCATTATTATCGTGAAGAAATTTTGAGACGTTCTCATGAAAATGGTCCTCTGAGGAAGAGGAAGAACAGCCTGAGACCAACTAGCACATCTGCCAAATTTGCTAATAATAATAATAATAATAATAATAATAATAACCATCATAATAATTTTTTATTCCCAGTTTCCATCACATTCAGCCATCTCGTTTCTGCCACATAAGAAATCTGGGTCTCGCCAGCTGTGCTTTCTGAGGAAAACGCGTCCCGATCCCAGATGGGAACAGCCTTGTCCCTAAAGCTCTTCCATACAGAGTGCTAGGAATAGCCAATCAGCTTGGGTGTGGGATGAGAGCGACGTTTCTGAGAGCCAATCAGGACCATGAATGAAGAAACAAGAAGAATACCGGCATGGTTCTCAAACAAACCGGCTTGTAATTCATTCCTCAAGTCTACAGACCTAAGGGGCGAGTGAAAACAAATTCCACACAGCTTATTTCCACTCAAGCTTCACGAAAAAGATCAAACTCTGATGCAATAACAGTGCTTGAGGCAAAAAAAAAAAACTTTCAGTCACTTGCCAAAGCTTGTGTGTAGGTCTATACATTCAAATATGTACATTAAGAATCCTACAATGGACATGCACTTATTAGGATCTGATGCATACAGTTTTTTTGGGGTCAGCTAATCTTTTTCTCAGTTTTGCACTGCACTGATCTACACTAGATTAAGGTGACTTTGAGGTCCACTGCACATGTGCAGTATAGGTAGGTCAGTAATTTGTCGCTTTCCAATTTGATTTGAAGGGCATTAGTAAGACTTGTATTTATTAGAATAGGAATACCTATTAGAATAGGAATATTTAACATACAGTGAGCACCATAATTCATTGGACAGCGACACATTTTTTGTTATTTTGGTTCTGTACTCTAGCACTTTGAGTTTGAAAAGATACAATGGCAATGAGGTTGAAGTGCAGACTGTCAGCTTTAATTTGACGGTATTTTCATCCATTTCGGATGAACTGCTTAGAAATTACCGTTTGTACATAGTCCCCCCAGATGTAGCTGTAAATTACACTGGGACAGTATGGAACACATTGCTGGCTAAATCGCTCTAAGTCATCAAGGGTCTGACGTATCAAACAAGCCTTAAACCATCACTCTCTGCTGCCAGATATGCAGTAGATATGGATGGATCACTTGAAGGGTTTCTTCTCCTGACTTATTTTTCCACAGAGTTCAATTGGAAAATTTGTCAGGAGAAACAACCCTTAAAGTGATCCATCCATATCTGGCAGCATAATTTACAGCTAAATCTAGTCCCACCCCCCAATTCCCATAGAGATCCATTGAAATGCAGGGAGGTTATAGTATCGCTTGTAGGAGTACCTACAATAACAACCTGTATATATAAGATACCAAGGACCCTATCTTACACCCGGCGCTAAGCGGCGCGAACCCAAACGCAAAGGTCTTTGCTATCTTACATCCGACGCAGGGTTCATTATAGCCCCTAGTGCTCACGTTGGTTAAATACCAAGTGATGTTGCGCCCATAGCAAGTGAACTGCGCGTGTCGGTCTTAAGAAGAGGTGTGGCCAGGATTATTTTTGGTGTATTGCTATCTTGAGCCAGCAGAAAGCGCTTGCGCTAAAACCATAGTCATGTCACAAACTAAAGTCATGTCACAGTTGTTTACATGTTATTTTAACAGCGCATATAAGTGCGTCTATATAGGCGTGCGCACAACGCGCGTATACCCTCCTGTCTGTTCCACACAGGGACGTGCACAAGCATGATTAAAAATATCAAGATTACAATGTGAAACATTATTATTGTGTAGCACATACCTGTCCCTCAGCGAAGGGGAATGCCGCATTAAATTTATTTCAGCCCACTCCATCAACATCAAGGCGATGTGCGATGGTACATGTAAGGTTACATGTATACTATAGACTATTCCCAATTATCCTGGATCAAGCTATGATTTAGCCTATATTTGCCAATAATTCCTGTAATCTTCTGTGGGGTCAATCTAAAGTTACGGGACAATGGCTATCCATTAGCACCCATATCAAGCCTAAAGCGCGAATTGTCATTTACGCCTAATGCGTGAATTGTCATTCAATGGAAAACTTGCGCACTGCAATAGACGGACATTTCAGTTCTGAAAATGCGCTTTAGATGTCATTACAATACAGCTATGTTCATCTAGGCCTACAGCCTGTAAGTAAATAGAATGGTTTTGACTGAAAAAAGTTCAAAACCTTGTCCAGTGAATATTGCATTGTTTTTCAAATAGCCTATATAGGCTACAGTCCCCGGAATTTGCTGTGCATAAGGTTTTTTCGATAGCCTACGGTTAAAAAACGGAGATAATGTTAACTGAATTTTATCCCTATTCTTCGTCCTTAATTTTTTTTTTAATTACAGTGACCACGACCAGGCTTCCATACTCTCAGCTTATTAAAACCCAGCTGATTTCACCTGTTTTACCATAACTGAACAAAACCATTTTAAAGAGAACAATTAATTCACAATTAATTTTAAAGCCATTTTCTTTAATGCCTCATTGCATAATCAAGCAAGCTAATTTGGTGTTTTCTAAGGTGAGACAGAAGCCATTGGTAGCTTATTCTCAGCTGGTGCAGGTGCTTTTAACAAAATTTAACCACATACATTTTCTAAAATAACAGCACTGTCGGGAATCACCGGGAACCTGTGCCGGTGTTAAACCCTAATGCTAAAGATTATTATTGTGTATATCAAAACGCGTCATAATGGTTAGTCCGAATATTATTGATCATACTATTGATCCATATAGCCTATTCCTTGCTTGCACTACACACGCACGAGCATGTCTGTTTCGCCATCATATGAGCAATCCGCCAAGGTGGAAAAGCCGGCTTTTAAAGGGAATGGGATATGACATTTTGATTGGCGTATTGCATCCTACACCCAAGACGCACCTATAATTAATGAAGAGTCTAGGTTCCGCCCATTAGCGCCTTGCACCTCAATTAGCGCTCAAATAACATGCCGTCTAACTAGCAAATGTGGGCTTGGACACGCCCTAAATGCACTT
>CM056376.1:26003312-26053312 GCA_029718625.1 Synaphobranchus kaupii | reverse complement strand
TTAGAGTCTCCAATTAGCCAAATGTCTTTGCCTGTCTTCGCACTGTGGGAGGAAACCGGAGTACCCAGAGGAAACCCACACGGTCACGGGGAGAACATGCAAACTCCACACAGAAAGGCCCTGGGTTACCCGCTTATTCCTGGTGAAGGTTGCGGGGGGCTGGAGCCTATCCCAGGATGCATTGGGCGAGAGGCAGGAATAGCCCCTGGAGAGGTCGCCAATCCATCACAGGGCACACACACCATTCACTCACACACTCATACCTATGGACAATTACTGTGGGACTGTGGGAGGAAACCAGAGTACCCGGAGGAAACCCACGCGGACACGCAGAGAAATTCACAAGCTTAAACCTGGCGTGGGAAGCACAAACCTGATAAAGGAGTGTATAGCACTGGTGGTGGCTATCAGTTCTAGAGAGCGTTTGAAAAAAAGATTGTCCTTCATTTTTTTCTTGTATCGTCTGATGGGAATTTAAACAAAAATAAACACTGTCCTGAAATGTACTGGAACATTGTTTTATTTTATTCAATCCAGTCAGCAATACTATGTGCCCAAAATAATAAAAATCCTAACTAACATCAATAAATTGATGAGGTGAAAATTTTTGCCACCGTTTAGTGGCAGTTGACCGTTGTGGTTTAGTGCTGTATATGATACACAGTATCTGTAGTATCTGTAGGCTGAAAAACAAACCTTCACTTGAATAGCCCTAAGCTGACACCGTGAGCACAGTTGAAAGGCCTATGCAACTGAAGCGCTGTGTACGATTATCTTTGAGGACATTTTGATTTAGGGCAATGATAAAAATGTCCCACTTATCCTGCTGTCCCTTCCTGTCTGTAGGCTGTCTGTATTTAGTGTACCAAACAGCAGCAGTTATGACTTGAGTCGTGAAAAAAGGTTTACCTAATGAGTGGACTTTGTGCGCCCTTGGGTTTCAGAGAGAAAACTTTATTTAAAAAGAGTAAATTAAACACTTTCACGGTTTAATAATGCGTCAGAGGCTGTTAGGAATTGACCGATACATTTCACTGGAGCCAAGGGGTGGTAATTTTACAATTTAAAAGTTTATTTTATAGATAGATAGAAATATTTATTAACCACCACAAAGTGGTTAGTAGCTGCACTTGAATGGGAGCGTACTTGCAAAAGGCCAGCAGCCATAGAACAGCACTAAATCTGTGCATGCCGCACTTCATTTCCATTGTTTATGTCAGGCTGTTTCGCATCAGTGAATACACGGGTGTACAACTGACGCGATTAGAGGACAGCCATTGTATTACATTCTACATCATCTCTCCCCTCTCCTTTAACGGTAGCAAACCATATCTGAAAAACTGCTGCTCGTCAAAGTTTAGTTAGGCTTTCTAAAACTAAAAAATGTATGTAAATTGGTCGCTGGCTCTTTAAAAGGCAAAAGCTTTGACCTACTTTGAAGAATATTCTCCCTAATCTGTGTATCTCAGCAGAACAGCACACCATTTCTGTGGGGCAACAATGCTGCTAACTGCCCCTCCTGGGCAATTCAAACTAAATAACTCCCCTGGACAGGTAAATCACCAAAACAAATTAGTCTGAGTCTTCACTTGTAGAACAACAACAAAAGTAAGTATATATGGAAAAGAAATCACAACGAAGTTGTATTACCTAGTGGCATGTTCATAGCCTAGCCTACTAGGCCAATATTGAGTTTTACGTTTGTTTTGTTTTAAACAGAACTTGAGAATCACCAGAGTTATTTATACTTTCCTTCCTCCTCATGGCTCAGCTCTGTAGCAGAGTGCTACAAATGAGGTGCCAATCACGTTGGTGGCCTTGTGAAATAGTGCAGAATTAATGTTGAATAATTTCAGCCCAGGATTCAGGAGTCTCTGCGACACAGGTCTGCCTCGCATTCTGAAGCCTTCAATCCAGCTCAAAGTTTTATTTATTTTTTGGTCGAGGAGAGAAAAACAAATCAACAACCTCGCGATTAGAGTCCTTATCTATTAGAAGCGAGCCCCGAAAACACACGGGTATCTGAAACTAACACACATTCGTAGCCACCGGCACAGCCCTAGCCTCGATTTCCCTGGAGAGGAAATGGTACATGTTTCTCCCATTATCTCTCAGCGGAAGACATTTTAACTTCAAAGAAAGAAAAAATAAATAAATATATAAAATGGTGAATGACGGAACTGATGTACAGTGGCCATTATGCATAGGCCAGTTGGCCTTGTCATAGGCTTTTAGAAGTAAGAATGTTGTTTTTTTGATAGCTAAATCTGGGGGTGGGGGCTGCTTGTATCTAGTGGAAGATGTATGAATTCTCCTTTTCCTCTTTCATTGGTTGGGGAGGGGGGGCATGCCCGATACTATGACAGCATTGTCTTTTTTTGTGGATGACACCAAAACTGACCTTCAGGCCTAGTCTCTGAAATCAACATTGCTGTCCCTATATCAGCCATTGGCCTTGGTGAGCTGTGGTTTAATTGCAATATGAGAGAGGTTTTGTCAACGGGATCCTTACAGTGTCAACAAAATCTTAAAGGCACACATGCATATTTTTTGTGTTTTCAAGCTTTTTGTATCATCCTGGAGCTTTTCAAATGTGTTCCATACTGGTTAAAGTAAAAAAAATTGGTCGAAGTACACATATTTTAGGGTTTAAATGCGATTTTTCTCAGTTCTTAGTAAAACGATTTCCCACGTGATATGACATACAGTTGAAGTCAGAAGTTTACACACACTTAGGTTGAAGTCATTAAAACTAATTTTTAATCACTCCACAGATTTCATGTTAGCAAACTATAGTGTTGGCAAATCAGTTAGGACATCTACTTTGTGCATGACACAAGTAATTTTTCCAACAATTGTTTACAGACAGATTATTTCACTTTTAATTCACTATATCACAATTCCAGTGGGTCAGAAGTTAACATACACTAAGTTGACCGTGCCTTTAAACAGCTTGGAAAATTCCAGAAAATGATGTCATGGCTTTAGAAACTTCTGATAGGCTAATTGACATTATTTGAGTCAATTGGAGGTGTACCTGTTGATGTGTTTTAAGGCCTACCTTCAGACTCAGTGCCTCTTTGCTTGACATCATGAGAAAATCAAAAGAAATCAGCCAAGACCTCAGAAAGAAAATTGTGGACCTCCACAAATCTGGTTCATCCTTGGGAGGAATTTCCAAACGCGTTTGTCTGTACAAACAATAGTACGCAATTATAAACACCATGGGACCACGCAGCCATCATACTGTTCAGGAAGGAGAAGCATTCTGTCTCCTAGAGATGAACGTGCTTTGGTGCAAAAAGTGCAAATCAATCCCAGAACAGCAGCAAAGGACCTTGTGAAGATGCTGGAGGGAACAGGTACAAAATAATCTATATCCACAGTAAAACAAGTCCTATTTCGACATAACCTGAAAGGCTGCTCAGCAAGGAAGAAGCCACTACTCCAAAACCGCCATAAAAAAGCCAGACTACAGTTTGCAACTGCACATGGGGACAAAGATCTTACTTTTTGGAGAAATGTCCTCTGGTCTGATGAAACAAAAATTGAACTGTTTGGCCATAATGACCATTGTTATGTTTGGAGGAAAAAGGGTGAGGCTTGCAAGCCGAAGAACACCATCCCAACCGTGAAGCACGGGGTTGGCAGCATCATGTTGTGGGGGTGCTTTGCTGCAGGAGGGACTGGTGCACTTCATAAAATAGATGGCATCATGAGGAAGGAAAATGATGTGGATATATTGAAGCAACATCTCAAGACATCAGCCAGGAAGTTAAAGCTTGGTCGCAAATGGCTCTTCCAAATGTACAATGACCCAAAGCGTACTTCCAAGGTTGTGGAAAAATGGCTTAAGGACAACAAAGTCAAGGTATTAGAGTGGCCATCACAAAGTCCTGACCTCAATCCAATCGAAAATTTGTGGGCAGAGCTGAAAAAGCGTGTGCGAGCAAGTGTGACTCAGTTATACCAGTTCTGTCAGGAGAAACGGGCCAAAATTCCAGCAACTTATTGTGAGAAGCTTGTGGAAGGCTACCCGAAACGTTTGACCCAAGTTAAACAATTTAAAGGCAATGCTACCAAATACTAACAGAGTGTAACTTCTGACCCACTTGGAATGTGATGAAAGAAATAAAAGCTGAAATAAATAATTCTCTCTACTATTATTCGACATTTCATATTCTTAAAATAAAGTCGTGATCCTAACTGACCTAAGACAGGGAATGTTTACTAGGATTAAATGTCAGGAATTGTGAAAAACTGAGTTTAAACGGATTTGGCTAAGGTGTATGTAAACTTTCGACTTCAACTGTATGTTTTTGCATAATTCGAGTCGCAATTCGAATGTGTACAGACAGGGGGCGGGGTTTGGGACTTTTCAAAAAAAGCTATGTCACTGCTCTTTGCTAACGTTTTGCGGTCGTTTCAGATACTAAAACCAGAAAGAGAATGCCGTTGCGTGTGGGCCTTTAAACTCTTGAATCTTTAATTGTGCAAGTAAGGCTAAAGATTTAAGGGTGATCCATTCCCAGCCCATAAACAAATAACTTTCAAGCAAATATCAGCAATGTCAGCTGCCCACTTAATTTCTGTCCTTATCTAAACCTCTGCTCAGAAACTCCATTTAATTTCAATTTTCATCTACACATAATGGGGGTCACGTGACTGAAATTACTCAATTCTGTGCAAGAAACAAATCGTAACATTTGCTTAATATTAATGACTCAAAGTAAGTTTGGATCGCAGACTTGATGACTGTATATACGGAATCTATCCAGAGAAAATATCAAAATTGCAAAACAGTGAACAGAGACAGTGGCAAGAGAAAGTATCAGTACATGACCGGCTACAGGACGGCTCAGAGCCGTTCTGGAGTTTGGCAAGCACTCTCACGACTCTCCCAGCCCCTTCTCTCTGTCTCCTCCCTCCCTCCCTCCCTCCCTCGCTCGCTACCTCCCTACCTCTCTCTCTCTCTTTCCCTCCCAACCTCTCTCTCTCTCTGCCCCAGTTCACAATGTAGTGTGGCTATTCAGCCATCGTTGCGTAACCAGAAATCATACAATTGAGTTGCACCATGAATGTGTGTTAGGGAGCACCTCTAAAAGACCCAGCAGTGCCACTTGGCAAGTGGGCTACGTAGCAAGAGCAGGCCCATGTGAACACCTAGTTGGGTCTTAACCCCTGTGTTCGGTTTGGGTCAAATTGACCCGTTTTAAACTTCTAGATGACACTTTTGAGAGGTGCATTTCATAACCAGTGACTAAAGCAGTGTTTTGTGTTTCTATTCTGTTCTTCAGCATCTGTATTTGCTCGTCTGCCTAAAGCCGGTTTCTTTGAATATAATAAGATAAAGATGAAAGATCATTGAGAATGCTGGTTCAAAACAATAAATATCAATAATACACTGCATGAAAACCTTGTTTCATTGTAATTTTTCAACAAATAAACATGATATATGCACCCTTTGCCTTCATTATAATAGATCTTTTATATAAATCACATCCTTAACAAAAAAAAATAATAACACTTTCATTGTTAAATGTGATCTAGCAGAGGTAAATGGCAACCATTAACCACACACAGTACATAATTTATATTGTTTGGAATTGAGATAAACAAAATAAATTCTGAGTATATTTGCATAAATCTTACTTCTATATTGCCTTCAAATCCCAATAATATCCTGGGTATATTCACAGGTGATAATAAGCAAACGGAAGGGTTAAATCAATAACAAACGCACTTTAGATTACGCAGTCATGTGCAGACTTGATCCAGTACAAGACGCTGAAACGAGGAACAGACAAAGCAAAAGGCGATCAGCATGCTAATTTAATTTAATTTAAAATTTGAGGCAAATGCTTGTCAAACACAAGAAAATCAACGTTAAAGCGGAGAACATGAATACCGGCATTTAAGGGCACATTTGTGCTTCATTACATAACTATGAATGAATAAATAAGTATTTAATACGGTTTAGTGAGATGTCAAAAACAGGTGCAGCACGTTTTGTAAATGTAAATTCATGCACGCATGCACAGCGATGCACTTAGAATGGCAAACAGGACTTTTTCCACTTTTCACAGTCAAACGTCACTGTGACCTTTTTTCTTATTCTCCTTCAAACACGACTTCATGTCCTCAAGTTCCAAAGGAAGTTCTGCTTCGTGCAGAGCATGGGAAAATATAAGGTCTAACCCCCCTCATCACATCTCAAAAACAATGAAGGTATTTCACGTTAACGGTCGAGCTTCACTGAGCGCGCTCTTGCTGTTGGTGCGGGTGTCTGGTCTCACTGCAGATTGTTAAAGCACCTGCACGCACCACCTGAATGTGCAGAGCGAATCCTGAAACGTTCTCAGACGCACATGTGTATGGCACGCTCACGTGCACATGCACACGCGTGGACATAGCAAAGCAAACCCAACACGCACAAGCAGACACGCAAACATACGCACTTACATAAACATGCACAAAAAAAGCATGCGTACTCATACACATGGATACCGAATGCATACTCACACTTACACACAAATATACACACACACACACACACACACACACTTTTTTGAAGGTTCCCTTTGATCATCTTGTGTGATGTGTCAATCATTAACTCAAATCATGAAGGTGGCCATTCAGGTTATTACCACTTCCTGGCTAAGCTACTGTTCCAGACTAAAAACTTCACAACAGCCAACAGCTGCTAATCTGGCCAGGCAAAGACCATCAACTGGTCATCGATTGGGCCCCACGGAAAGCCAAGGGTCAGGAATGGAAAACTGCTAATTAAATTTCCTCTTGCTTCCCTTTCAGGAGATTTTGCTGTTCTGTGGGGTGCACTTTTCCATCCTTTGTAATCCACAGAGGAAAAAGAAACCACTTCCTGTTCTTCCAGGTCTTCCATTTTCCTCTCCTTGGAAATAACAGCTGGGATATTTACACCCCCGATTCTTACCCTTGGATTGCATCACCATAAATTAACTAATATACAAAAAACATTTAAGGGCCTATCAATAGTAAAGAAATGCATGCAAATTTCCCATAGACTTCAATGCATTGTATCGTGGTTGGAGGTAATCCCCCCCTCCCCCAATCATATTTCATTATATCATTTTCATAATTGATATTGCATAATTCTGTCTATTGAATTGCATAATTCTGTCTATTGAATTGCATAATTCTGTCTATTTTGAATGCAATTTACATGCAAGAAATTACATGTACTGTATACATGTACAGATGATTTTTAAAATTATTATTATTATTTTTTTAACGTAATATCAATTTCGATCTTTATTTCTCGATCATTTAATGTTACCAGAACAACCTCCAGATTACTAATTTAAACAAACATTAATTGCAAATTACTACATGTACAAGACTCATACATGTATCATTGTCATATTATTACAAGGAAATGGAATTATAACAATTGAGTAGTGCATAACACTTATCAAATGGTTGTGATGCCATGTGAATTATTATGTGTAACTTTAAAGGCCGTTTTCTCAAAATGTCAAATTTGCATAACCTGCCGCAGCAAAACGAATGTATCTCCATAACCGAACATCAGAATTGCACCAAATTTTGCACAGATACTCTATGATACATGGTCCATTAAACTCTAGAGCCATTTTTAATTTATTTAAATACAGCCTACTGTTTTTTTTGATTGGCTGTGGCCGTTGCCATGGCAACAGATTAATCAAAATTCACTCTATGGTTCAATGCGGAATTTACTGATGTACCACCTGATGAAGTTTCATGAAAATCCATTAAAGCATGACAGAGTTCCATTTGTTTTGCTGTAGCACCATTTTACATTGAAGTCTATGGGAAATTTGCATGCATTTCTTTACTGTTGATGGGCCCTTAAAATCAGCAGTGTTAAATTTAGAATGAGTGTCCCGGACATCACTTGGCTTGCAGGTCTTTCATAATCATATTTCTGTTAATTAAATTGCCGTTATCCACAGGCACACAATAGTCCAAAATTAAATAATCAATAACCTGATGTTAACATCTGAATGTGCAAAGCCGCACTACTTTGCATTTTCAATTTCAAACAAAACACACAAGAGGGCCGGAGAGAACTCCATCTCTACGCACTCCCCTTCGCAGTTTACTGATTAACAAACAGCCAGCTGTCTGTTAATGAGCAATTCCCTCTGCTCAGTCAACATCCATCCATGTAGGGGAAGAATTCCATTTGATGTTTGTTTTTTGTTTTTTTATTAAACCCCCCGAAACGGGGGATTCGGCCACTACTCTGGTGCCACCATTTGAGAGGCACGGTTGGGAGTGAGGAAATGAGCGAAAACAGGAAGCGGGGCTTGGATGTCTTTCACCGCACCAGCCGATAGCTTTGAAGAGTTTAAAATAGTCACTGACATCTACGGTACAGATTATGATAAGATGAAAGCATTGCTAACACGTAACGTAATGTCAGCAGCGCTAGCAGGGCTTGTGGACTCATCTCCTTCCTCGCCTGTACGGAAGTTCAGATGAATGCTGCTAATTGCAATTTTGAAGGAGAGCTTTAAATAGTTACTGGTGGCAAAAACCTACCGAAGACATTCGACAGGGCATTTATAAGGACGTTAAAGGGGACTTGAAGCATACAGTACTGTGGCTCTGGTTTGTTTAATTTTTACTACTAATTTTTGTTTGGTAATACTCATTAGAGCGTCTCTGGGAAATACAGAAGGACCGTCTGTGCATTTTTTGTTTTGTTTTTTCCTCACGATACATCGTTGAGCTCATTGAAAGTCAGCCATTTAACGTTACCCCTAGGAATACATTCAGCAGCCGAGATGAACAAAATGAGTGACATCACGACCGCGGTTGTTCCAAGATGGCTGTACTCTCCTGCAAAAAAAGCCAACTTTATAAAAATTTTCTAGCAAATACAGGTCAATTTGAGAGTTGAATACAGGGCCACCCATGTCTTACCTAAGGTAAAAACCAAATGAACCAGAGCCACATTACTGAATGTCCCCTTTAAAACAGCAGCGTTTCTTAGGTTAGGGGACATAAACTTCACCACATTTACAATGCAGAATGGTAAAGAGCACGTACTGTTTGGAACTATGGCTTTTTCTCTGTCCTTATGGTTTTGCTATGTCAGGCATAAGCCTGTATGTAAAATCTCAGAAATTATTTGAGGTATATAATGATTAGCACAGTAACAATGTGAATTCCTAACAAGATTATCAAGCAACCCAACATTCCTAATAAGAGAGAATTATGGATAGTTTGAACATGCTAGGCTCTTATTCATCCCTGGCACGTACAGGCGTACTTCTGTCAATCTGCCCCCACCCAAGTCAGAACAAGGGGCCAATAAAAAGTGAATATTCTCCTTGACGGTATAAAGCCGTAGACTTTAATAAAGTTTACAGAAGGGAGGGGTGAAGGGGCGAGATTTTGGCTGCAGTAATTCGTCAGGTAATTTCAATGGCTCTAATTAAAGGACTGTACATTCTACCTTCTTATTTTTCTAATCTCTCGTTCCCTTGAAGCCGCCTTAGGGACCGTGTCTCTGCTTGCATGAAAGGGGTTTCATCTCGCCGTGTAATGGTATCCTCTCTCGGAAAGGAGCGTTTCTCTCTGGGCAAACACTACGGCAGGTCAGGACTCGGCCTTCAAACTTCAGAGTCCCCTTACCGCGAGAGCGCTTAACCCTTTACGTGACTACTCATTCTGAACAAGCAGGAAACAGGGAACTACACCAAAGGGCTTCATTCGAATGTATCAAATCAAAATATATTTATACAGCACACAAAACATCTGTTGAATGGTTTACGACTACCATTCAGGTCTCAAAATATATATACAGATCCTTTCCAAAAAATTTGAATATCACGGAAAAGTAAAAACTGAAACAAATAAAGGCTAGAAATATTCACTTTGTGTGTAATGAATCTATAATCTATGAAAGTTTCACTTTTTGAATGGAATTATGAAAAAAAAAAAAAAACTTTTCCATGATATTCTAATTTTTTGGAAAGGATCTGTATATACTATATATATATATTATTTTTTTTTTTTTTTTTTTTTTAGTTCACCAACTAACACATTTTTCAACAATACTGAAAATGGAATAAATTTGTTTGGATATGAACTTGGATCCCTCCTAGGCTTAACTGTTTTTTTTTTAATTCAAGCAAAAAGTCAGCACCACTGGTATGCATATAAAATTATCATCATCAGAAACACTAACATGTAGTACCTACCTACACATTTCCACATACTATTAGCCATGTGCACTAGCTTGATAAACATAATTGTAAAAATGTTGTCAAATTTAGTTGAAACTTGAAATTACAGCTTCACTTACTTCACAGCTCTTTTAAAAGTGAATTTGCGATGAGGGTTGACCACAGATGCCTGAAAAAGTGCACAATGCACGACTGTTCAAGTGACAAGTTACTTCTGAGGAGTAAATAAGCTCATCTTCCAAGATGTTCACGGTTACCCATTCCACTGGTGTTGTCCTCTCCTAGACACGGCACCACAATTGAAAACTAATTATATGGTGCTACTGCGCCGAGCCATCTTTTAAGGCCTTTATTTCAACGCACTTGACAATAATTGTCATTCTTGAAATGAAACTAGTTTCGACCAAACTAGTCCTCAGAGCTGCCTATCCAGGCAGATTGCACAAGCAAACATAGTCAGTGCTGCTTGAAAAATCACACAGGCCAACCCTCAATGACTAAATCGGTGTAGATGTGGGTCATTCTAAAAGTTTTCATCACAAATATGTTTTCTTTCGAAATTTGCAGGGAGGCCCAGGGAAGCCTTGCTAGCGCTCTGAACATTAGACCGAAACTGCAAACTGAATGAAACCAGTTCATTAATCCATGGATGAGAAACCATAATATTGCCTTCACAACCAGCGGTCCCTAATCAATACGTGAATGAGAATTCCTCATTCTGTATTCACAGACAGCAATCTTTAATCAATATACCACTGAAAAAGCCTACTTCTGTCTTCATAAACGCCAGTTCTTAATCAATACATCGCCTTTCATTACTGTGGTGTTCATGATGCTACCTGGTGCAATGCTATCCCAGTATTCTCTCACAAACTCTAAACTCTTGACTCCCAAGCAGAAGTATCCCTTTGTTTTAAGCCCTGTGCAATTTGGCAGGCTGCTAGTGGAGGGGAATAGTATATTAAGGGAAACGAGATCTCCTGATTAAAAGTAATATGAGCACATTTTTTAATTAAAGGCAAACCAAAATAACAAGCAGTATGCATATCGGAGGTACAGATCAAAAACATTGTTCTGCAGTCAAATGGGAAAACAAGTTGAACTGGGAATTATACCCTATACCTTTTGATAGCACCCTCTGACATGCAGCCTAGTTCTTCTATGAATCTGTAACTAAACCAAGTCATATTGCTAGAAGGACATCCAAGTTCATTAAGTGAGGTTTTTTGGAAACGTGCCTCAGTAGTTGCCGTGCCCTGTGCGAGGTATTAGTGCTCGTCTTCTCAGCGCAATGCCTTTCCCCTCATTTGCCTTTCGCGATACGCCCGAGGCACACCCGACAGTCCACGCAAAAGGCCACCTCTCAGCGATGTGCTGCACTTTAACGCCTCTGTGCTTAATGCCCGTTTATACCTTCGTGCTAACGCAGTACGCGCGCCTCGCCAGTCTTACTACGGCGAGGTCAAAGTGGCACCTTTCAGCTGCCCCCTCTTGGGGGTGAAGAAATTGCCCTCAAGCAAACCGTGTTCCATGTCACTGAGCAATAATTGCTCCCACATAACAAGGAGCCGCCAAACCCGCGATCAGGTGACCCTGGGGGCCCCTAGTTAGTATTCCACGCAACTGTTCGTGTGGACGGATTCCAATCAGAAATGAGGAGGAGAAGGACAAAGAAAAAAGAAAGGAGTGGTTAAGGAGGGGCTCACAGATTGGTTGGAGAAGTTTTTGATTACGGCTGGATTCTGCACATTTAGTAAAAACCATTTTACAGGAGCATAATTATGCTGTAGTGTTTAAAATATGAATCAACTCAACCAGGGGCATGCACCTCACACCACACTACTAGGCTGGGTATGTTGGAATACTTTTGATGACTTTATTTATAAAATTTATTTGTGTACTGTGCACTGCAAGGACTAATTTGCATCTGCATTCCCAGCCAATCACCAGCTTCCGAGCGGCTGCAACAGGAAAAGAAAGCTAGTGATTGGAGAACGAGGTACCAAGACTCTGGAAATGGGTGGGGCTACAAGTAGCTGTCAATCACTGACTTGTCAGAATCAATCATAAAGTTTTTCTCTAAAAAATGTAACACAATGATTAGTTCAAATCAACCAGGTTTGGTAACATACGTTAGCTCCACCCATTTTTTGGTGTGACCTCCACCTCACTCTCCCATGACTAAAGGAACCTTTTCACCTGCACCTTCAGCCAATCGGAGCCGAGCCAAGCCTTTCAGTCCGAGCCGCAGAGTTCCCAATTTAACTCCACTCCCATTTCTCCGATAGCCACTCCCTCCGCCGAAGCCACATCAATGTGTCACTATGAAGACCTCCTCTCTTCCCTGGCAACAAACCCCTTCAGAAGTGCAACAATAGCGAGATGTAACTTACCCCGAGCTCGCCCACAGCCCCCGCCCCTCCAACCCCTGGCCCGCCCCATTTCAAACTGCGGGCCAGCATAAAGGAAGCCCCAGGCTCAGGCTCAAGCTCGCTGGGTTGCCAGGTGCGCCTGCCACATCCCCTTTCCCTCCCCTATGTCCTGGCCTCTTCTCAACATTAGCTCAAACTCTCAGGTCACAGCTGGGCCTTCCCACCCCCAACTCTAAGCCCCATAGCCCCCCCCCCCCCCCCAAATAAAAAGGGGACCTGAACAGTAGCACACCTTCCAGAAGGGTAAGGGGGCACAGCTGGAATCATGGGGGGGAGCAGGGGCGGCGGACGTCAGCAAAGTTCCAACATCAGCTAGCGTATACACTGCCTTCTGACTCGGCGCACACACAGCATGTATGTTTCTGCACGTTGCCGTTTTCCTCCAGCTCACTGCGCGCGAACATGGCAAACTTTCCCCTAATTACCCCTGCAAACCAAAGAGGATTTCCTTTTTTGCACTTCAAACACATTAGCCGATTTAAGAGGAATTTTAAAAAATGCGGGGGAAAAAAAAGTCGTACATCCGAGTTGCAAGAGAGAGAGGATTTTGGGAATTTGAGAGGAACAGTTCACCCACATTCACGCAAAGATGAAGTACGTTTGATGATTATTAATTTATTTCTCTCTCCCAAAAAAACTTCCACGGTGATGCACTGTGGTTTCTCTCCTTTTCATTTTCTCTCTCTCTCTCTCTCCCCCTTTCTTCTGAAGTCCCTGTGGTTTCTTTCTTTCTTTTTTTCTTCTTCCTCTTCTTCTTTTTCTCCTACCTCTTCTTCATCTCCTCTCTTTTTTAATAGGGGCCCAGGCAGCGTGAAGTATAATAATGGCCATTTTGCCTCCCATTGAAAGCGGAGTAATTCCGCCTAGGGACGGCTCACTTTGAGCCACATGACATAGGGAGCTTCCCAGTGACCATGGCAACAGGCTCAGTGGGTTCCCAGCCCGTGAAGCTGTGATTTCATACTCGGAGCCGCGCGGACAAAACACGGCCTACAGGGAGAAGCTCGGCCTGGCAGAGACACGGCCTACAGGGAGAAGCAAAGACAGAAAAAAAAAAAACCCCCGCTATGAAAATCCGGCAAGAAAATATCAGCAAAAATGAAGCAAACATAAAAATGGAACCATAGAAACAAGGTCTGCGTTTTTAAGCTTCAACAGTACCGATTGTATCCCCAGCGTGAGAAATTGGATTGGATTGGGGAGGAGGGGGTGGTGTAGGATGTGCATCCTTAGTAACCGTGACCTATCATACGTATTCAGTGGCTCATCAAATAAACAAACACTGAGGTGGATCTGATACTGTACAATGACTGAACCAAAGTGAAGCACCATATACAGATAACCCTGGAGGGAGGGGGGGGGCGGGGGGGGTGAACCTACAGCTATGGCAGCTATAGGTTTAGGGTGTCCCGATACTTTCAAAAATGTAACTGAAAGATTATCAGTAGATATTGGGAAAAAAACAGTACATTCCTGCAACGTGCAGTTCGCTATGGTTGGGAAAGAAGCAATGAGTTTCAAAATGAAAAAAAAATAAAAAAGTATATATATTTTGTGTCCATAAAAAAAAAAAATTGAATAGTCGAGAAATAGCTGTTTTTAATATGTACAAAGGCAACCGTTGATAGTGAGTGCGTTTAGCATGGCGCTTGACTGTCTGAGACACATACAGTCTGGAAAATGTAGAAATGCAAAAAATAAATAAATAAATAAATTAAAAAAACCTAACTAAAATATTATTTATTTATTATTTGTCGTTTCCACTTGACTCGATCGAAAAGATGGATCGTTGATGAAAAATGGCTCTACTGGCTTCAAAACGGAGCAGCAAGTCTCCCTCAGACCGACATGGCCTATCGATTTGAAAACAATCCTCATTATCTCTCGCTCGCCCATAGCAGGGTGACAACACTAAGGACCGCACCGTCAATATGACAAACAGTCCCCTCAGCTAACTGTCTGCAAGCCACTCCACACATCAATCCAGAGCGCGAGTAAAGTAGTGCCAAAATGACTCCAGGCCCGACACTCCCCTTTTCAGCGGTAGTCACATCGCGGTTATTCCGCATTACTGCAGTCAAGTACGAACGACGGCTGCGTCTGCTTTGCCACCAACATGGCAATTATAGGCATTAGAGATAATAGATTCCAACAGGGGACTGCAGAGCCTGAAAATAAGCCTCTTTCAGAACAAATAATTGATAGCAGCCAATCAAACTGATTTTTTGATGGCCCCGGTCTTTCCCGCTGCGTACTAATGGGGGAAATTTCCTGTTTTTGCTGGTAACCAGGTGAACTTTTTTCACACGGGAAACCGTCTCAGAGGAAAACATTCCGCGTTTAGGAAAACGTTGAACGTCACTGACTCACTGCCCTTATCAGCCGGATTAATTTATTTGAGTTTTATGCAAAATTATGTCTGGCAGCCTTAAAGAGTCATTACAGAGTCATGTTTTCTTGGTAATTTTTTTTGTAGACTCCATGGATGAAGCACAAGATTAGACTCAAAGAGCAGACTTTGGTTAATTATGGTGTCTAGCAGCCAAACGCTCTGAGAACAGGCCTCACCAGCTTGGGTAGGATAGTGGAATGTCAGGAAGACAAATTCTTCTTGACTGTAGTTTTTGACTTTGCGGTCTATTCCCAGACAGAAGAAACTCCAAGACCCATTATTCAAAAAAACAAAAAAAAGTTGCACAAGGCATGAGACTAAAATAAGATTAAACCTAAGGAAGGAGCGTTGGTATGTCCAAACAAACACAAGTTTCTCGTTTGGTTCCTTTCTCAAAAATACACTTCGACTTGTTCCAAAAACATCACACTTTTTTTTTTTTTCTTGCGTCAGTTATGCATGTTGAATGATAATTCTGGATAATTCCGAGGTGAATTACCGGCCGTCTTTTGCTTCCAGAGAAATGTTTGAGGCGCCCGTGAAACTGAGCAATAGGAGAACATTAGTAATCTATCTGTCATTTGCATGAAACACCAATGACCCTTGACCTTTGACATCGATATTATGAAAACATCAAAACTTTCCCTTTGAGTCTTTATAGTTCCCTACAGTATGCAACATACGCTTCATAATGCTCAAGGTGTGCCTTGCCATCGACGGAGAGGAGTAAGAGCGCGGAGCGCTTGAAAGGCCTGCACACAAAGACGCTTTGTGTTCCTTTCTCTTACCCCCACCTCCTGTAATATTTAAGTTCAAATGAAATGTCCATCATACTTACTTTGATCTGGTGAAGAAAGTCAGTTTATTAACTGGGGATTAGCGTTCACATTGTGCACCTGTTCCCGTGTTCAGATACATCGGAAAAACAGGAGTGTTTGCCGACTGCTAAGGAGGGACGGGAAAAGCCATGGTTCTACCTGGGATTCAAAGATAACCTCGCCATGCAAAAAGGCTTAAAACCCCCCCCTTAAAACCATACATATATGGAAAACATCAAAGAAAGACAGCACCAGCTCTTAAATAACATCGACTGGCATCCCTCTGTTTAAATTCAGAGAGAGATCTTATCCGTCCTTATTCTAAACTCTACAGTCACCCCCGCTGTTGTTAATTAAATGGGACCCCAGACTACATGATAGAGCACCCAGCAGTGCAGTATGGGAACAGCTTGGCTGCTAACTCCACTTCGGTGCTAAAATGGCAGACGGGGGGTTATTACTCTACAGTCCAGGCCACGGGGGCATCAAAGGCCCTCCCAACATTTGATGGCAGCTCATTTAATCTCAAAGGGTTTTGATTAATCTCGTCTGGACGGATAAACGGGGGGTGGGTGGGGGGATTTTCTTTTAAATGAAAAGGCTCTGGGGATGGGGGGTTTCTGACAGAACGGCACAAGGTCCGTGACTCATGCTCTCTGGCCTACATGCGACAGGGGTTTCTCAACAGCCAATGCGTGCGCTTCAGGGGGTGTGGTAGGCTCACACCTGTCCGTTTTTCTATCAGCCCTCCCCACGCCTGATGGGATTTCAGAATTTCCATGAGAACTTGCACGGGGCTTATGACACCAGACCGTACATTACAAAGTAAATTCCGGTAGACCAACCCTTTCTGAACTGTGGTGAAGGTCAGGAGGACTGGCGGTTTTTCTCCAGGCTAGCGGGAAGTCCGTTCTCCCTTGCCATTGTTCCTCACTGTTCCCCTCGTTTTAACATCTGGCCCTCTTCCCCGGGCTTCGCTGCCGGACCTCAACCCATCCCCAAAGACACTCAGAGCTTAGAAGGAGAAGCTGTTGGCTTTTTAGCTTTGTTCTGTCGTTAGCCAAAGCGACTCGCTGGTGACACACATCACAGCGTACGGGGGACAGCTTAAGCTGGAAAACCCAGGCAGTTTCCATGACGTGTAATTATTTGCGTTTGATGACGAAGGGGCCGGATGCTTCGGAAAAAAGTGAAGATCTGGGAATCCTGGGGGAATTCTGGAAAGGCAGCTGTCTTCCACAACAACGGTCGGTCTTAGCCACAGAGAACCCCCATGCCCTCAGCCCCCTCTGATGGGAAGAGGGCAAATCAGACACGGGCCCAGCCGACATCCTGAAACCCCCAGTCCCCCTTCCCGCCCCCCCCCCCCCCCCCCTCCTCGTTTACCCACCTCCGTCAGAGGCTGATGTAATTAGAAGACCCAACATGCCAATGAGATGAAAGCCCATCTGTGGCATGTGTCAGTTGGGCTGCCGCAGCACTTCAAAGGGAGGATATCGTGCTGGCAAAACGACAAAGGACACGAGGGAGCTGTGCGGACGCTCCGAGGGTTTCACGTTCCGATCCGGCCTCTGAATCTCACGGAAGGAGGGGCTCGGCACTGACATTTGCCCCCGTCCTGCCAGAACAGCCCCACGTCCTGTCAGAACAGCCCCACGTGCCACACAAAGAGGGCCACACAAAATCAAAGGCCTGGAAAATAGTGATATAGCTTGACCTGTTCCTTTTGGCTTTTGGATGACATTCTGAACCTGTGCCCTGGCTCTTAAAGAGATATTGCAGAGGCTTTTCTAAGGCCTTTTTTACCGCTTCAATTTGAAGAACTCGTGAGTGGGTGTGGTCATATGACGATGATGCCATGTAGTCACATTATGAATATTCATGCAGTCAAGGAGTGAAAGGGTGTGTCGATATAAGTCATAATATTAACGTTAGCAGTAATACAAAGCAATTCGCATTTGAACTTGAACTAGCTAGTTAGCAGTTAGTCTCAGTCTCAAAGAGGAAAAAAAAAACGTTGGTCTCTGCTTTTATACCACGTTGCCCAGCCGAGACCACCCTAGGATCACCTCAACACCACCCATTTTTATGTTAAGGATCTCGTGACTAGGGATGTTGATAACGGATAGTTTTGCAACCGGTTAGCCGACATCATTATTCAGTTAATTAACGGTTTAGAAATGCTGAAACGTTCTACAGTTATGACCCACATAATACCCAACCCAAAACCCCCAAATTAAAAATGCATGCATACACAGAATGGACGTTTCTCAGAATGGTATTTATTGCTTTCAAAATGTAACATTCAACATAACAAATAATAACATGTAATATACATTGTATAGCCTACAAATAGCAGCCTATGTTGTAGCCCTAATTATTTTTAAATGGACATCGACAAGCCGGATCTCTTGAGGGGGGAAAAAAAAAATCGAATTAGGCTATGACGTGAACTAGGCTAAATTAAATGAAATTTAGTCTACTTATTAGCTAGCCTACACATTTTTTGTTCAGGAAGATTTAACATGTTGACATGTTCTGGTGTTAATCTGTGCGTATGCTAGTCTGTTTACGGTAAGGTCCGCCGCCAAGAACACCCGGCCTGTGGCATGGATGTCCCCGGCAAACGCAGATAGCGTCTGGCTAAAGCTGGGGACACATTACATGACTTTTCCAATCGTAAGCGACAATGACAACCACACATAATGAGTACCACACATTTAACAAATGTCATATGCAGATTTTCAGTCTCTTGTGTCACACACACATAACGACGGCTGTTTTTCAGGAACACAAATCTAAAAGACAGAGAAGTTACGCAGACGGATGCAGTTCTGTCACATGAACGTGATTTCTCGTGGTAGACCTGTACTCGCGAGGAATGTCTTTTTTTCCCGATATTTTGAAAGCAAAAACAAACACGGAGCCCATAGCTACAGCTTGCAACTTTGTCAGTATTGATGTGGTAACTTGCAGAGTTGACATTATACAGACAGACACGCTCATGTGTCCTGCCACAAATCGCTCCTAATTTGTAGTATTCCAAAAAACGTATTTATTCGGCTCAGCGATCCGCACGTTGGATTTGATGTTTACTTCTGTAATTTTTCACCTCTGCCTTCCTCTGTCGCAAACTTACTTTTAATTGGCTATTGAAAATTCCGAAGCAATTTCAGTCTTTGGCCAGCCCAAACCACAGGATTATGCAAAGACTAACCCGATAAAATCAAGCGTGTCTGGTAAAATCGTGTTCTTCCGGACTAGGATCGTAGGAGACAAGACTACAGTATTTCACTACCACACACATAATGATTACAGCTGCGACTTTACAGCGCAACTAGCCTGTATTAGCCTGGACTGCACTGGACTGCCACAGACTCTGCCCGACCTCAAATCGTTGCCAAATCGGGCTAAAAAATAGTCTAATGTGTCCCCAGCTTTAAGGTAGCCAGTCTGGGGGAATCGGAATCTGTTAGCTTGTCTGTTTGGATGCACGGGTGCCTGTATTTTAAAGGATTCAACATATTGCTCGGTGCTGCTACTGTATTTGAGCACCCTTTTGCACAATTTAGGCTACACTGAACTTTGTCGTCCCCCTTCTTTGTAAAATTATTCCAAACTGAGCTATGGTTTGTGCGTTTCATTTTGATGTGGATAACTATAACGTTAGCAACAGTAGGCTAGAGCAGCTCTCTCGCTCAATCGCTCACCACCGTTCCTGATCTGCTAGCAACCTACTGGGGAAATAGGACAACCGATTGACAACCCCCCCCCCCCCCCCCCCCCACGCTCCCCAGTATGTTTAAAATAATGACATCTCCCCCATTATTTAACCCAATAACATCAACGGCAAAATGCGGATTTTTTTATTATTATTATTATGCAAATTAACCGATAAGCCGTTAAGCATATTCGGATATTTTTATTTTTGCGGCTATCCGGCTAACCGTTGACATCTCTACTCGTGACGTCATGAAACCCCGGAAACCAGCGTATTGGTAAGCCTACACAGAAACTCAGAAAACACCCATTTTGACTAAACATGACATTTTCAGACAAAAACAGTTGTGTATGATCATAATCTAACCCAAAACATTGGTTTTCAACGGGAAAAGTCGGTTTTATAACAATAACAATATTTTTTTAATAATAATAATTGCTGTTATTATTATTATTATGCCATTACAGTCTTGTTTATCTGGATAATCTCCGTCAAAGAAATAATAATAATAATAATAGATCAGGTAGTCATAAAAAATACAAAGATAAGCAGAAGGTGCATGTGATACAAAAAAAATTTATTAAAAAAAAAAAGAGTACACTTCAAACTACAAACTACATCCAGTGGAGTTTCCGGAAGGTTCTGTAAGCGGAGTCATGCAGCAGCGAGGTGTTTGAAGTGCGGCGGGCGGGCGGCTCTCCAGAGGCTCACTCCGCTTCCGCGGCTCTCTCCAGAGGCTCACTCCGCTTCCAGCGTGCAGCGGGAGAAGGGGTGGAAGGTTTATGGCGGCTCAGCTCTCCAAGGAGGCCCACAGGACGTGGGGGAAATAACAGTGTGCATATACGTGACCCGAACGCCACCACCGCCGCCAATCTGGGGCTGTTACAGGAAGTAGGGCGGGCCGCCAACCCCCTACCGCCACCCCCCCCCCCCCCGTCCAACCCAAACCCATGCCATCATCGGCTGAAGCTGGGTTTCCATGCCAACCGTCTCGCCCATTCTCCGCTCTGCTGCAGACCAGCACCCCCCCTCCCCGCCCCCCCCCTCACCCCAAGCTCGGGACACGGGAGCGAGCGCTCGGCCGATTCCCACCTCATCTTTTTAAAGAAGAAAGAGTCAGGGGGGGGGAGTGCCAGCTAAGGTTCAGACAGAGGCCACCGGGCATGGCAGTGGCCGGGCGGAGGAACACGCAGGCCGAGTGGAGCGGGGGCGGGCGGAGGGATACGCCGCAGAGCGGTCCCGGAGCACCGGCTGGAAGGGGCATTTTAGGTTGTCTGGCAGAGAAGGCTGGGAAACAGGCCTCCAGCTGCGCCGATCTCAGCCAGGGTTCGTCAAGATGAAACAAAGCCCCGCCGCGCCGCCCCCATCCCCACTTCACCCCCCCTCTAATTATAACACTGCTCCTAAAAAAGGAAATATTTTCTCTGCTATAATGAGACCACTGATGCTCGTCCAAATCAAAAAAAAAAAAAAAAAAAAAAGCTATCAAGAATTAACCGGCCCTCATCCCAGCCCCCTAGATGCACATTTTAAATATCTGCACCGTCCTTCCACTTCCTGGGGCAAAAACGGAGCTCTTGGAAACAAACATCTAACATCAGGGCAGTGTTCACTCCAGTTAGCACACATTAGGCAGTCACTGGAGAAAGTGCACCATTAGCATGTCTACACCTCAATTATTAATAGTTGGCCTCTTTCTGTCACCAAACACCCTCACAATAGATTAGATAGATAGATTAGATAGTTCTGGTATTGTCAGGGGACAGGGAAAATACACCATAAAAAAATAAGTCAATTAAAGAATGATAAAACACTTCTGGAAGGAGGATGAGTTAGGGGGAAAGGGAAGATTATGTTCTTGCAATTTTTCAAAGCAAGAAAGAAATAAAATGCAAAAGCCTCACATCATAAATCCGTTCCACGGCAACCAAGGTTGAGACTTCACCGCGACTGGCGATGTCTTGATTGAACTAAATAAATACAGCCACCCCCTACCTGGCTACCTGCTCCGCTCAGGCACCTCCCACGTGACTGTATCCCTCGTTCCTCAGTACTGCAGGTACAAGCTACGGGTTGTGGCACATGCACATGGGGAACCCTGACTTTTTACCACCCTCGTACCCCTCTCCCCTTTCTCTCCGACTCTTCCTCATCACCTCTGCCTGAAGGCCCGTCGAGGCGCACGGTCACAGATGAACACTGCGGAGGAATTCTACTCCAAGCTCAAAAAATACCCCCGCCCCCCGAAAATTCCACAGCCGCATTCTGATGCCCGTAACCGCCAATCGTACGCTTTGTTTGCTTTGCGAAAATTGGGGATCATGTGATTAAGGAAGCCAATGCAAGAGAACAAAGTTACCCCCCCCCTTTGTCCCGGCTGACTTTGTGCCAGCCAACACCCCCCCCCCCCCGCCTCCTCCTCCACCCACTCACCCTCCCTCCCCTCCCCTCCTCCTCCACCCACTCACCCTCCCCCTCCCGATCTTGCTAAACTGAGATCAAATTCTTCCTGTCCTCCATTAACTCTCATCCCATTCCTTAGTTTTGGAAACATACTGTTCTGAGTTCTCTATACTTACCTTTCTAACCCTGGTTCTCTTCCAGCCAAGTTACTGAAATCCACCCCTGAATGTTTCAGAGTGACCCTAACGCTTTGGGGCTGGGGATGGGGGGAGGGTCTTTGGGGGGGGGGGTTACTTCACTCTTGGCTAAGCTCAGTGCCTCCTCCGCGTTTCCTGCCCGAATGTGTGATGTGGGTCCAAAGAGGCCGCAACGGTAATCCGTGGATTTGGAAAGGGAACAGGCCTCTTACCTTCCCCAGGACAGTGAGGCAGCTTGGGTCAGCTCGGGCTGCTCCAGTTTCACCACACCCACCAGCCGTACTCGTACAGGTCCTCTTCGTCATTGTTGTTACACAGTCCCAGAGGGTGCATCTGAAACAAGACATTGAGATATCGACAGTCAGCTTAATTCACTGACAGTGAACACTGGCAGACTGCCTTAAGGTAACATTGAACTTACTTTTCCTGGAACAGACACACGACAAACACTTCAGTGCATTCATAGGGGTTACAGACATTGATACAGGCTAGGCTAACAGACTAGGCAAACAGCACTGTTCGATCACGGAATGTAATCTCACATGTTCAGGGGCACATCTATATGTATATACAGATATACATTCAGCAAGGCCAAAGAAAGGTGTCACTTATACCCAGAACTTTCCAAAGTTATTATAGAGAAATTGGGGGGGAAATGCCATTAGTAGAAGGCGCAAGGCTTATTGACGATGATACAAATATCTTCAGTAGACTGATTAACATTTGTCATGATACAAGTCCCAGGCTGCTAGCATATGTGGTCACAAATGGAGACATGAACAACCATACGGCAACTCTTTGCATCGAGTTGCACAGGCTGCCTTGTTGCTCTAATAAAGGGGTGGGGAACGTCAGCCGAAAAGGGCCGCTGTGCATGCGGGTTTTTGTTTCGTCTTGGTGCTGGGCTAAAACAAAAACCTGCACCCACAGCGGCCCATTTCGGATTAGGTTCCCCACCCCTGGTCTAATAGGATGTAGAGAAGCGTATTCCCATTTGCTCATTTGTGCTAACTAGATATCACATATTCCTTCTGGCTGAGTTAGTATGTTCTCGCCATGGCTACAGTTTAGCGAGTTTGTCAAATACAACTACGCCTTCAAGCCATGTGCAAGCCCACCCCGTCCTCAAACGAGCCGTCTCTGCATGGTCGAGTGGCCTTATGGGTAATTAGTGTTCAGCCACCTCTTAGCAGATGAACGGCTGCTCTGTGGGCGCGTGCGAATCTGGCTTTCTGACTCGGCGCAAGCCGCGGTGCAAAAACGATCAAGATGGTGGATGACGATGTCTCAATGACACCATGTTTTTCATGTTAGGTAATAGCTGGTTGTGAACACCACAAGGGGGGGGGGGGGGGGGGGGGGGCATGCTTGAGTGACAGTGTTTTGGCCTCTTATAAAAAGTGTAGAAAGAAACGAACCGTTCCCTCTCCACTTTCTCCTGACCTGGAATAGACGGTGTCAAGATGGTGCCTTCCTGACGATGTGGATGACATTGTGCTGATGGCACTGTGTTTTTCAGGTTAGGTAATAGCCTGGCTGTGAATGACAGCACAGACGGGGTGACTGACAGTGTTGTTGTTGTCGGTTCATTTCTGCGGTTTTCTTTTTTGACTAATGCTACTGCCACGCCTGACATTTGAGACATCACCAAATACGGAGCACAACGATATCTCCAGGTCACAAGGAGGCCGCAAAGAAACCTTATACATATACACAGATATGATGTATACATTCTTATGCTAAGTTTATTTAAATGCCCATTAAACCTGTTTATGATTCATATTGTGGAAGGTAAATATGCAAGATTATAAAAAGTTCACATATTAATGACTCACACATTTTAAGGTGCATGAATGCAGCTTAGCAAGAACAGAACTCAATCAGTTCAACATGATTATATGAACCCAGTCAGCCCTCACAGCCCTATCGATGTAAAAATAGGTTCAGTTAAGTGCAGTGCAGGCGTGTAAGAGACTTAAATTGCCCCTTTTGCTATTAATAATAATGTCCAGCGCGGACTTGTCCCGTTTGCGAAAGATTTCTCGTCTGGTTGACTTAAAGCGTTAGAACTTCACAGGAAAAATGCAGGGGGGAAAAATAACTGTGAGGAAAGCTTTGAGGCTCCCTCTTCAAACACATACCAGTCATAGTCTATCATAATATCTCAAGTGGCCCCTTTTGCTCCGGGCTACGAAATTACCCACCAACTCACCACAACGCGCGCCAGAGACAGAGACAGAGAGAGAAAAGAGACTCTGTCAGCATTGCTGGAGAAATTGAGACTGAAATGCACTTTATCCTCTTTTGCAAAAAATATGAACAGATTCAAAAGTCATTTCTACCAAATCTTACTATTGAAATTCCCACCTTTTCTATTCTGTCAAATGTAGAAAAGGTAAGGATACTATTAGGGGAACAAACTAATACAATAAAGCTAGTTGCACAATTTATTATGAATTGCCTGACTCACTCCCCAGGCCCAAGAGAGGTGGCCAGACCATAATTAAGGACTAATGCAGGCCTGGTCCACATTGTCCTTCTTCTTATTTTCCTAATTTTTTATTATTTTCCCGCCCTCCCGTGAAAGTTCAGTCATTAAAAAAAAAAAAGTTTGAGAGTTTGTTTTGATTGGTTGCTGGACGGGTCAGGGGACAGGACCCATTTTCCATCTTGAGGATTCACACTGGGCCATATCGGCCATTTTAAGTGCAGCGTCTTTCAGGCACGAGGGGAAAGAAATAAGAACATACGCTTGGGCTCCTTGATTGACAGCTGAACAATGCGTGCGTCTGTCATAAGCCTGTGGAAAACCCAAATATAGACGAACCCCCCTCAATGAAGCGTCCCACTGTTTCAGGTGCAAGGGATTCTCGCCTTTGACGCAAGTTCTTGTCTGGCTTTGAAGACCGAGGCCCTTTAGATCAATGACAAAATGGAGGCTTCATCAGCAGGGACCGATAGGGCTATCCGGTCAGATTGAGAGATCTCAATACACCTGTTCTCCCCTTGCATTCTGGGAACAGCCCATTCCTGTAGCTACGATAGGCCACTCCAGGGCTGTGCCAGCTTAGACAAGTCATATTCTCAGAGGGTGATGAGCAGAGGAGTCACATATTCGATACACACACACACACACATACACGCACCTGCACACAGGCGAAAACACAAGCACACACACATGCACACACACTCACACACTTCCCCGTGCCACAGTGTTTATGTAGGAATCACCACTGTGAATCACCTTGACCTGTGTTCACTGACTAGATGTGATTGGTTAGACAAGGATTGGCTACGTCCCAAAAGCGGGCGGGTTTATCGGTCTGAACTGTTCTGCTTTCATCAGGTTTAGGCCAGAGAGATATAATCCCAGCACAAAAAATCTGCAGTAAGGCCACTATGAGAGGACTGGTCTTAAACCACAAAAAAATTAATTAATAAATCTGGAAGATCAGTAGAGACATAAAACCAGCCATCAACATCTGGTAGAGAAAGAAGTAATTTTGCCCTGTAATGGCCCAAATTGGATTAACCCCTCTAAAAGCAGCTCAATTGCCAAACCCTGGTGTTTCGTTTCAGGGCAATCCCTCTCCCACAGTGGGGCTAGAGGACCATGGGGTTGCTGTATTTGCATTAAACTTTGCCAAATTGACCCATTGGCATTTATCCTATTAGCCCGTTGACCACGCAAGGCCCCCTCCCTCTCAATAAACCAGCTTTGTGGCGCCATGGACCACCCCCCCCCCCCCCCCCCTCCTCCTGGCCTTAAGACCAAGGGTGACCCCCCCCCCCCCCCCCCACCACCCACCCCGATGACCTTTCCCACTCTGACCCCTGGACCCCTGAACCCCTCTCCATCACTTTGGTGAGCTTTCTGGGCGAGCAACAAGCCAATTGAAAAGGCATTCACAATTTGCCCTTCTCATCTCCCTTCACCCTAAAGGCAGTGGGGCAGATTGGGTGAGTCAGACATGGCGGGAGTGGGTCTGCACGCATGCGACCGCACCACACGCCATTCCAGTATAACGCAATTGTTCCGTGCCATTAATATATGTGAAATTGTTGTGCTCCAGTACTATATATAACAAGACAAGTTTATGTACAGAAAACACCAAATGAATAACCTTTTTTTTCCCCATCAAATATTTCCAACCTTTTTTTGTTTTTTTGTTATTATTATTATTATTATTAGTATTTTTTTTTTGCATCTCTTGGGAATTTCTCCACTGTCCCTGACAACTGTCAGACTATAGACGTGTCGGCTTTGACTCAAATTTGACTGGTCCTTTCAAAGTTATACATAATACGCAGCCACAAAGCGCATTTTTATTCACACATTGTCGTGGTGCCGTTAATCATCTTTAAAAAAACAGCATTAAGCCATTTGTGTTCTTTTCTTTGTGAAAAGTGACTGTTTAATGATTTAAATATTAATTTAAACATCAAGTGTCTTTTAAGGAAAAACAGCAGGCCCTTACAGATACAAAAGAATTAATTAGTACAAGATGTCTAATCAGAGCGATACAATGACTTTCACATTTTTTTAATGAGAACACTTGTGTCTACAACAGTTATTACTTGGAAACCATGCATGACAATTGACTTTTAATGAAATAAATCAATTTCGGGTGTTTTTTTCCCCTCACACCCCCACCTTGTAACTTGTTTTTAAAAAACCTAGGGTGGTACCATAAAAAATAAATTCCCAAGAAAAATGTTTAGCTACCAAGTATTTACAAATGAACCTTGAAAAGCCTGATCACTTGGTTGTGTATGGGAAAGTTCATTTTCCAATATTTTTATTTTTTTTTCTCCAGAAAGCTTCAAGCCAATTTCAAGCTCCAATTACATATGTGTGTTAAATAATTTAAGCCTGAATTTACACAGCATGTGTGATTTCTTTTTCCAGCCCGAGGTGCACTTTAAGGGGGAAAGATCACATGTGCTCACACGTCACAGTGCCACAAATTCATTAAAAACCTGTAGGTTGGAGTACATTCTTACTGTTGTACTGAGTATGGTTTGGTCTTTGGGACGAGAGGGGGGGGGGGGGGGGGGGGGCATAGTCCAGCCCTTCAGTGTTTGGGAGAGGGCTCATTCAAGGCCAAGCTGTATCACTTGTGTAGGGGGGATTCAAAAATGGCTCTGCATCCCAAATGTTAGGAGGCAGCTGTTGTTTTCCTAAACCCAGGGACCGAAGGGGGAGATTTGGGTTGGGGAACGCTGGAGAACTGAGACACAAATGATCTGGAATCTGTTTCACTGCACTGAACATTCAAGAGTAAAAATATGTTTGCACTATAATGAAGAAGAAGACAACCATGTCTTTGGCTAGGGCTAAATTTAGTGGAAAAATAAAAACTATTCCAACTTTGATATTCATAAGAAAAAACCAGGCCAAGCAAAATACTGCTGCAGACCACTGCTTCCCTTTCACACAAAGTAACTGACCATTATGTTACATTTCAGGATTTAGCAGAAGCTGAACTTACACAGACTTACACAGATGATATGTTTACATACAATCCATTAGTAAAGCTGGATATTTTACTTAAGCAAGTAACCATGCTCAAAGGTGTAATGGTAGTGCCCAAGCTAGGACTCCAACCCACAACCTTAGAGGCAAAAGCCCAGTTCCCAATGGGCTATAATAATACCATAAGCATACACCACACTTCTTCACATGCACACACGCACATGTACATAGACATGCACACAAGAAAAAAAAAAAAAAACGAACAAACAAGCCTTCCTCCAAGCCCATCCACAATGACGGAAGTACCTCAGAGTTCCAAAAGCCGCTTCAAAGAGAGAGACTTGAACAGGACCCTACAGACCAACAACACTGCACTTCCTATACCTCATTTCCTGTCTGAAAACACCTCTATGAAGAAATACAAACTTATACTCATCAAACCAGAGAGAGCCACACAGATAAGGCTACGGGTCATTCCAAACCTTCATGACTATGTGCGACTAAATTTTGGTAAATTTTGCAGGCTTTAAATAATTGATTCCGCTCGATGCATAACACACACACAACCATTTTATTTCCCATTTCTTTATTCTTTAAGAGGGAAGAACAAAATGTTCCTCGAGTTTGCCTGGCTCATATGATTCTGAGAGCCTATAGTCCCAGGCCATTACTTCAGAGGGCGCACACTCTCTCTGTAGTGATGGGCTACGTTACCCTCTCTTGTTTGGATGTTAATTTGTGGAGTCTTGCTCCTTGGCAACGGCTGACGGACAGAGTGGAAACCGTAACGGTGCCGGAGATTACAGCGGCACCTGCCTGCGTCCCTACTGTCGTCTCCAAGGACTGATTATGTGGGAGCAGAGCGCACGCCTCCGCAGTACAGCCAGGCTCAATCATCCAGAGAAAAAAAATAAAATCACCGGCAGCGCTGCTAGGCATTATGGGAACTGCACATTCATGGTGGGGGTGAACAGGAATTGCATTTTTGAGAACTGGGTATATCGGGGCAGAGGGTAAGAGAACGTGGATGGTGCTAGTGGAGATGGTGCTAGGTTGTTGGGGGGGGGGGGGGCATTACAGAGGCCCACTGGCTATTGAAAAGGTAGACAGGAAGTGAACAGTGAGAACCTCTGACTGAGTTTTCTTTTGAATTTTTCCATTGAAGAATTATATCGCTACAACTTTGATACGCATCAGAAAGTTATTGCGACAAACGCTAATGGAAAACGAGTTAAATCGACATGTTGTGCTCGACTAATTCGCTTGCTAGAGTTGGATTAGAGTAGATCCTAATTCAATTTACTGTAATGGAAAATGCTGCATCAAGATAAGGGCGGATGTCACATTTGTTGTAGCTCACGCACGGTGCTGGAACAGCTAGCTAAATTATGTTATTTGCGCGAGTCAGGTAGCCTAACGATCTTTGTACAGCTGCCGTTAATGACTTTAGCTAGTTAGCATGCTTCAAAATAGCCTCGATAAAAATGTCACAAACTAGGAATAATTGGACAAAACAACGTTGTCGTTTCTGAGCTTGTTTGAGACAAAGTCTCCTAAACAGCTAGTTAGCTGGCTAGATAAGTTAGGTAGTTAGTGAATGCATACTTTTTGAAGATAGTGTGGTCAGGTATTGTACAAGCTACATAATGCACAATAGCCTAGCATTTTATTCCCCCACAGCTGGTGATTAGCTTCAGACACAGCACAATTAATAGGCCATTTGTGGTTTAGCTAGCACTAAATCGTTTAGGTTAACTCATCCTTAGGTCTAATAAAGTAGATTTGTATAAGTGAAGAGCACCATCCTCTACATAATGTTACTAATTAGCTAACATTAATGACTTCAATGCGACATTTTGATGCCGGGACATTATTATGTCAAGTTAATGCGCTACCACCATTCTATTAATGGAAAACCGTTTAGAGGTATCTTATATCGCTACTTAGTTATATTGATACAGGTGCTAATTCGCTATAACATGTAATGGAAAAAGGGCGTATAACATGGGCGTGGGGCGTAACCCAAATCCACGGCTGGCTAATACTGGCCTGTTGGGCTTGTCTGTTAGAACGTAGGGGGTTCTGATGTTGTTGTTGTTGTTGCTTTGGAGTTGTTCTATTACCACACTGTTATCCGTTTGGTTTTTTAAGGTCACTCCTGGGGGATTTGGTGAAACAGCCGGAGGATAGGCATTGGGTGGGGTGGTTATGGGTCTGGTTTTGAGAAAAAAGAAGCGCACCCAGCATGAGACAAACAAGAGGTACGGAGGACATGCCAGGACATTTTTCCCCTCCCCCAAAATTGTTTGGGGAATTGGGTCGCCTTTGTATTCTTTTTTTCTTTTTTTTTTATGATTCAGTTTTCCTCACTAGGCCCCCAAGGGAAGCCTTGTGACCCCCCCTCCCTCCATCGTCCTCTGTTCCTCTCAGTTTTGGCCTGCCACCACCAGAGGTGTCCCGCCATTGGCCCTTCCCTCCTATCCCAGCATGCTCTGGGGGTTCAGAGCCTGCTTTTCTGCCTTTCACATGGGTATCTCCTTACACAGGCTGCAAACTCAATGAAATCACCACAGTGATCTGAACTCCGCTGGTCAATCAACTCCCCGCCACCCCACAACCACAGCAACAAATATAGGCTTGAAGTTCAAAGCTGCAGTTTAGTCCGTCTCCTGTTTAAACTGGCACTTCACATTTTAGCTTTACAAACAGTCATACAGGTGGTTAATTTTTTGTTAATGATTTTAATAAATGTAGCTTTGTTTTCTCTGGCCGTTTTTATTTGTAAAATAGTGATAAAAGGACATGAAGGCATGACAGGATGATATTTACCAGCAATGGGACAGAAGGAAAAAAATAATAAAAATAGATTCAACTTTGACTCTCCATAAATAGATCTGTTCAATGGATTCCTATTCCAGAGTGCATTGTTTCTGGACAGTTTTGAATAATCAACGTACAAACCCCTCGGTTTTGTGACAAACGATAGAGCGATAGCACGCTTAGGCGCACCTCCCCACAACCCCACCCCCACCCCAAAGGAGTGACCTGATTCGGGTTTGTAATGGGATCAAAACAGACCTACTTTTGGAAACTCTTTCTAGTTCCCCTCTCAGAGGAAATCAGAATGCGAGTCACACCATCCCAACCATTCTTCTTTGTCACAGACACAATTCGCAGGGCCTTTGATCATCTCAATAACAACTACTTCAACCCCCCGCCCAAACGCCTCCTCTTTCTATCCCCGCCCCTGGATACAGAACACGCCCCCAAAACCACCCCAAAAAACCCCTCCCTGTGTTTCTGACCTGTACTCCAGTACTTGCCATATTTGCTCTTGTTTGAGCTAGCTCTTAAAAAAAAAATAAAAAAAAATAAAAAAACCACAGGCACTCTGACAATTCTGCAAGAGCAAATATAGACTCCTGAGTACAGAACCACATTTGATGATCACTGGTTGTAAGCCCCCATTCTCTAGCCTATTAGGCTGTTAAGTTATGACAGCACACCATCTTTTTGCATTACAAATAAAACCGCAGCTATAACTCCCATTTTCCCATCATGCCGCACTCTCCTGAAGGCAGTTTTTAAGCTAAACAGTCTGTCATAAAAACAGAAATAAAAGGCAGAGAATCTAAGCATTTTCTTTTCACCCCGTTAGTCTACAGTTGTTGGAATGCGCTTGCATACGTACGACGATAAAATCATTATTTTCCACACAACAGGAGCGGTACTGAAAGATGTTCCCCTTCAAAAGGTCCTTATTCTCCGCTTGCACGCGAGTTTGATATGTGCTATGGGAACCAGGGAAACGCACAAGGCATCCCCAAGGGTGACTGTCAGTATGCATGGCAGGCTGGAAAACCATGTGGGGCTGGTATTTGCATTCACATATCAAACGCGGGCCCGCGCAAAATAGCGGGAATGCAAAAGGGCCCAATCTCTCAAAGTGACTGTAATAACTACAAAAAAAGCAAAAAAACGGCGTATTCGCCGAGTGTTACAAAGCGCGAGGCGGAGCGCCGAAAACACCCCGGGACTTCCACGCGAACGACGGTGAGGCTTGAATGGAAAAAAGGGAGGAAGATCACACTACTATGATATAGTAAAAAATATATTGTTTTAAAGTTACAAAATAAAAAATGGATATAAAATAATTTTCAGTTCTCGGGGAATAACGAGCAGAGCCGTTTGAGGGGGGATCAAAGTTGAAAAATCCTTCCCTGACGCGAGGCGTCCCGCCGCATGGCGCGATTGAAATCCGAAGCGAACCTGCTTTTCAGAATTCTAAACGCGCGGCTCTCTCGACCCGGGGCTGCCTGCGTCTCCTCGGGTTCGTGAAAGCCGGGGCCTTCTGTCGCGGTGGGGGGCCTGTAAACATTCTGCCACGGCAAACTTCAAAAAGCCAAAGGGGGGGGGGGGGGGGTTGGGGGGGGAGTGGTCCCAGATAAAGTCCGGCTAAAAAAAGGTGTAGTAGTAGTAACTCTCCCCGGGGCTAGCGCACCGCGAAGAGGCTAGAGGATTTTCGGGGGAACGGAGGCCGCGTAGCAGATATGACTTTCAGCCGCACCGATGGCATTTAGGTCGAGGCCCGTATCGATTACAGCCACAGCGCTCTTTGTATGGTGCAGCGTGAGGGAGACGGGCCTGGGGGGTCCGCAACGTGACAGAAAACCCGCCTCTGCTCCCTGAAAGGCCGGCCTCTTCACCGCGGGGAGGGGGGGGGGGGGGCTAAGTAACTAACTGCCTTCAAATTAAGACAGAATGTTCTTTGAGGTTTTTTTTTTGTGGTTTCAGAGATTGCTGGAACTACAAAAAAAACAAACAAAATGGCTGATAAGGCAGACACCAAATTACCAGTCATTTTCCTTACATGCCCACCTGTCCTGTCTAGTCCAAAATGTTGTGAGAACACAATAGAGCACCTGAACGTGGGTAAGAGAGACGCACGCTCTTTGTTTATTGGTGCCGGTCGAGCCACAGTGGCTCACTTCGATTTGGTCATCTTGAGATACAGACTTTAACAGAAGGATCTCATACTCCAGTCCTGTAGAGTGGTAGGAGTCTGCTGGTTTTCAGTGGATATTCAGCACCGAGTTGCTTCATTCAAGTCTTTAAATTAAATCTTTTTGCCAACGGGCCCCACAAACCTTAGTTTAACAGCCTAAACTGGCTGTCAATCAAAAGGAAACCCTGGTATAAACCCGCAGACGCAGCTGCCCTCCAGGACGGGAGTTTGAGATCCCGGTCCTAATCCCTAATCCTGCGCCTAGGCCGGAAAACGTCAGCGTTCCTGAAATAATAAACTGTCCTGCCAGGAAAGGAAAGGTAATGTTTGATCAAAGCCGCAAGTGAGCCCCCCGAGGCCTTGGCCACTTAACTTAACGCGGCTCCCAGGGCAGGGCTTTCAAACAGCGGCCGAACGCTCGCCAGCTGCATCTGGGCACCGATGAGACTGGGGGCCTCCCCTGAACCCCTCAATCCTCTCTTCTCATAAGGCCGCTTTCAGTAATTACTCTTTCAACTTGTGACCTTTCCAAACTGCTCAGGGAGTTTAGCACCGGGGACCTTTTTTTAAAAATAAAAAAACGGAGCAACAATGGAGCGGATCAAGACTCGGGCCGCATCGTCTGGCCAGGCGGTTTCGAGAGTAAACGTACGGCCGGCCGCCAAATTCTCCTCACGCTTCCCTCAGGTTCAGTTTTTCTCGGGGAATACATTTCTAGGGGGATGTGACACCGTTTTTTTAAGGGACAGTCCACACTGTTTTGGAATATTTTCCCCCCACTTTATTCAAATCACAAAATATAAAGCTACAAGCTGAGACAGGGGGGGGGGGGGACAGATAAGAGAACGTCATTAAGTAAATGAGCTCAAAGTGAATCATGGCTAAAATGTTCTTTCATTTATGAACTCTATGTAGAACATCGTTTCCTCTGTCTGGACCAGCTATGATAACTTTCCTGATAATAGCTGCTAGAGTTCTGGAGGATAAAATAAATTAGAAACGCTTTGAAGCTCGCTGAAATATCTTGGGCATGGATATTTAAGACTTACATTGAAATATGAACTTTCAAATACTAACAATCTAAACAAGATTAAAGTGGCCTTGGTCAGGAAATAATCCAGGCAGACGCACTCAAAAAATGATTTGTAAATTTATACAAAAGTTTTCACTGATGTTCAAACAAATCTTGACATTTTAGCCTATCGTTAAGGGTTAATAAATCATTACATGTAAGCCAGTACATCTTTCCATGAGAAATGTAATTAATGTGCAAAAGTATTTAAGATTAATTGTAAAACACGTTTTTATTAATTAATTTAATGCGTACAATTACAATGCGGCACTAGGATTATTGGACCATATCACAAGTAGAGGGGTCGAGGTGTATGCTGGAGACCAATTTGGTGACCCACCTCCCCCCGGATGGATGCCGCCCTAGGCCATGCCCAAAACCGGCCTTGTACGTGTATGCAAGGGGTTCATCAATTCATTCACGCCATCTCTCATTTCAGAAAAACCGAGAAAGTACTCTCATGAATATTCACGGATTCACATTAATTCACAAAATATTAAGTAATCCAGCAAGATAAGCGTTAAAAAAAAGACTGTTTTAGAGGTCTTTAGAGGTCATGTAGATATTTTTCGCTGTGGAGTTTTAGTGCCAAGCTCTTACTACAGAGCACATAGTACAGAAGGCAGTACAGGGTCAGCTCTATAGCAATCCTTCGAGAGCTACACCAGCACATGCTTTGACCAATTAAGACCAAGAGGTAGAATTCCCCGAGCAGCGGCCGCACGAATAGCTCCACTCACCCCCGCGGCTGAGAAATGCTAGAGGATGGAGATTTTAATGCGAGCCGCAGCACAGATCACTGATCAGCATTTACCCTTTATGCTGTAAAAAAAGGATCTGAGCTTAGACGTCGACCACCAGGAGGTAAAGAGAAAGCAACTTTAAGCGAGAAGCCCCCCCCCCCCCGCCATCTCAGCTGCTGCATGCTTCCAGTACTACCTCATCCACTGAAACGGGGGGCTTCACCAGCAGCAACGGGCCCCCGCATAGTGGGGGGAACCTGATCGAACGTGTGACCTGGGCCTTCTTCGGCACTGTCCTCTGAACCCCGTCCCGCAGCTACACCGCGGATTTCATAGAGTAGTCAGACACTCCCACCTGCGGCGTTTAATCCGTTCAAAAATCCCGCGAGTGCGACATGGGATAATTCGCCCTCTCTGCAATGAGAGACTTTCTGTCCCCTACCCGTGTTTATAGATCAAAAAAGGAACAGCAATCATGAAGGAAAAGCTGATCAGTGATGGGGGGGGGTAAAGAATTGGGATGGAAAATGCAAGTGAACGAAAAAAATAAATAAATAAGCTATGACTTCTCAAACCAAGCAGAGAAAAATAAGAGAGAGGGAGAGAGGGAGAGAGGGAGGGAGAGACGAATCTGGGTGGAGCACGACTTTCCGATCAACTGTGTCTCCCAGTTTCCCAAGTGCTGGAAATAACTTCAAAGAGGATGGTATCCTTGAAGAGGGGCGGGGGGGGGGGGGGGGGGGGGGATACAATTACACTGGGGCAGCTGGTTGGGCTTCACAGGTGGGGCCTACATTCACTGTGTAATATTATCTCATAAAGGTTCCGTTGAGTTTTTTTTATTTTTTTTTAAAGAAAACTTCCTCCCCTTTGTCCGTATGACAGAAAAGAAAAGGGACGAAACAGTGGCAGAGAAAAAAAACTGCAGGGTGAAGGAATGCCCCCCCTTCAAAATCTAAATAAATGAGTAAACCCAAGAGATGGTGCGTCGCCCTGCGTAAATAAGGCAGGAAGGAGAGAGAAAGAGAGAGAGGGAGAGAGAGAGAGAGGGATAGCGGGAGAAAGAGAGAAAGAAAGAACGGTATGCACGCAGAAGGTGTGAGCTAGGGAGTCAAGTGCCGGCCTTATAGTCTTTTCAGCTTGGTAATCTGACGTTATATATAGGCATTAAAATTACAGTGCATTCCTTTGGCCTCTCCACGTGTAGCCTGGGTTTTTTTTTTTGTTTTTTTTTTATTTTTAAACTCTGTTTCCAGTCAAACAACTGGGACATCAAAGACTCATTTAGTCACTGGTAATCTTGTTATAGAGCTCTGGTGAGTGAGAGAGAGAGAGATGGAGAGAGAGACGGGGAGACGGGAGAGAGTGGGGGGAGGGAGAGAAAGAGAGAGAGAGGGCAGAGGGAGAGCGAGATGAGGAAGAAACAGAGTGAGAGAGAGTGATATCTTCCATCTCGATGGGGGTGGGGGTTTATGAGTTACGCATCAATGGAAAAGTGCACCACCACCGCTTCCCCACCCCCGCCAAACAACACCACCAAAGCCCTCCGTGAAATCACCTCCACAAACTGTCCTCATGGCAACCGCGTAAACAAACAAGTGTCGCGATTTCTAAGCTGGAAGGGGACACTAGGAAAGGACACTTAATATCATGTAAATATTCCGATATGTACAGGGCCACTCCGGAGCTGACAGCTTTAAAGACAAGGCAGGAGTCCCAAAGAGCCTGCAACTCTATTAGCCCTGTGCAAGGCCTGCCACTGAAACCCTCAACGGTGCGTACAAATCCAAAGCTGGTGTCCTTTCGAGGTCTTCCTGAAGGAGTGTCACCCACAACAAAGTACAGCCCAACAAAGTTAACCGGTCAAAGCGACGCAGCCCGGTTTCGGAAAACTAAAAAGTTCTTGAGCGCTCTTCTCCCGTTCGCATCAACGTGCCCTTGAAAGAGTGTCTTGGAAGAGCCAGGCGGGGTTGAAGCCCCATGAGCTGTTAACCAAAGTGGGCAAACACGCTATACATGTATGACAAACTGGTATTACCCACACTTCATTTACAAAGCTTAGCATACCGACTGCTATAATTAACTTATGAACCGTGTGAGCATATGCAAGTCTGAAACAATACCACAGATAAGACATTTCTGCCTTAATTACAGTGTAATCATTTTCTCACTAATTATCCTAAAGATATCATCGGATGAGACTCGGATAGGAAGGGGGAAAAAACACACAAAATGACCAAGACAATCGCTGAGTCGCAATACCGCAATATCTCCGACCCGCCGTTTCTGTTCAACTCACGCAGACGGGATTGTACAATTACAACCAATGTGGCAAAAAGTCTAGATAGGCAGGAACAAAAGACGTATTCAAAAAACTTTCAAAGACATTCAGCACTGTTTTTCTTTTTGTTTTTTTATAAATGTTTTAAAGCACGGCATGCTTCTCCAATGCGGCCTAAGCTATCGAAGGTGGGTATCTTCAGCTGCGTAGTCATGTTTTTTCCGAATTTGACATTCTTCTCTGGGCCTTTCAGATTTTGTTAATTTATTCCAGTCTAAACACCGCGGCCCTGGCTAAAAGAGGTACCCCGTCATTTCAGAAGCGCTAATCCTGTGCTGTAAAACAAAGTTAATGTCGGAGTTAATAGGATATGATTAATGCCAGAGGAAGGCACGAGGCCCGGGAAAAGATCTCCAGAACCGCTCTTGAAGTCCAGAACATGCTAAATCGGTACCCCCGGAGGATTGTAGTCATCAACACCTTGCCTCCGTATCTCCCTTTGAAGTCCTCCCCTGCCTTTGAAGGTTACGGCTGGGAGAAATCCATCCGCTCTCCTCTTGGAAAGCCCCCAGAATTTTGGAATGCAGTGCATGCCGCTGCCGAGCCCACCGGAATACCGGAATGCGATTAGGGAAGAGCTTCTCCGGGGCTCTGGGGCTCCCGAACGAGTCGGACACAAGGACCCCACCATGGGTTGCAAAAGCTCTTCAGGGGGTGGGGAAGGCTGTGTGGTGGTGGTGGGCGGAGGGGGGGCTGCTTTGTGGGGTACAGTACTGCCTTCCTCAAAATAAAAGGAAGAATGAAAAACAAAATGAAGGCAGCAGTATGTAGCCTGAACTTTGGTGGCCTTTTCCAAAATACTTGTATACCACAACAAGCATTACAAAAACATGTACACATTTCTGATCGATGCTTCTTTAATGCTATGTTCCCATATACTACTAAGAAATAATTTGCATCATAGAGGTCATTGATTAAAGATGAATATATAAAAGAATGTTAAACGTGTACATTTTTTACACAAGAATACCATGTCACACAGTCCTTAGAGTGCAAATAAATATTTATTAATGACAGTTGCTGTTATAGCATGAAGAGGTCCGCATCCACTCTAATCAAACTGTATAATTATCGATTTTCCAAAACACTGTGGTGGTGTGAAAAAGACAACTGGTTAAAGAAAATAAATGGCCAGTTAACACAATTTCACAGCTAACATACCTCATACAAACTGGGACTTGAATAAACAAGTGACTATGATATTCAACTGGGAGTAAAAGACATACTTAAGGATCAAATTGAATTATGAATAGGCTGGAAATGACTTATGTATCTGTGTCATAGTTGCCACTGCCAGCTCCACTTGGGTAGAGTCCCCAATATGTAAGTGAGTCCCCAAAAATAGCTTTTATTTTTCTCATTCATGTTCTCCCTCACTTGCTCAGCTAGCCTTTCTTTTGACTAAGTACCAAAAAAAAACAGGGAATTTCAGAATCTTTCTGATGCCAGTTGGAATGTTCAGACTCAACATTCAATGTTCAGCACAGACTGTGCTTGAAGGCAGCCATGTTGGATTCCCTCTTCCTCTCCTCTGGATTCACCCCTGGCTGTAGGTCTGGGAGGAAGGCAGGCAGGCCTATTAGCACCCGGCTCAGGTTACACCGAGCCCAGCCTTGTTTTCTTTAGGAAACACTAACTGGTTCTGGTGTTACATGGGAGGAAGTAGTCACCTGCATCACTTCCAGGTCGGCTGGCAAAGGTCACAAGTGCACTCCTTGGAAAGGGGAAGGACTGGGCGACATGTGGAAGGCATTAACGTCATTTTGAGTTAATTTGACCGAGACGTTAACTCTTCTGGTGGTTAAAAAAAGCCTTTGTGAATTACTAGGCTGTCAATACTCTCCCATCACGTTTGGCAAAATCCTTTGTAGCAATCCGTCACACACTCTCTCTGTTTATCAATGACAAATTAGTAATCCTGATATTTCATCCAAATCCGACCATGAAGCTGCAGAGATGCCTAAAGTACAAGCCAACTTTTCGGCTAAAATAATTTCCTTTGGTGCAGTCTGGCTCCCGAGCCCCCCGTGGCAGACGCTCATCTTGCCGCTCCAAGTCGTGTTGTAACCGGGCTCTACTCCTACCACTACATTTAGGGCCTCTCGTCTTTCCGAATTTACACAAGGACGCTCTCCTGGCTCCGAGATTATTTTCACATGAACAGATTTTCCCTGGACGGTTGGGGCTATCACCTTTCAAGGAAACCTGGAAGGTGTTGCCGAGCCAGAGGCTGGGAGCTCCGTGGGCTAACAATATTTCGGGAGGAAATGAGAATGTGAATAAACAAAGGAAGAGTATTTCCTGGAATTACACATTGGGGTCAGGGAAGACTGGGAGCAGCTCGGAGGCACTCCGGGGTCTCCGGTTATATTCCTTGAGGGAGGACCTTGGACGACACGCGCAAGACCTCCGGAAGCTGTTTGGAAGCACTTCAAACCTGGGAATACTGTTCCCGTGCCATGATAAGTGGGAAGGAGAAAGGGGGGGGTATGGCTCTATAATACTCCCAGCATACCGCACAACACTGCCATGGTGACCAGGAATATATTGCATGATAGGTGTGGGAGTTTCTGGTGGCGAGAGTGGGAACCCACAGTGGCAGTCCTTATTGTAATGGAAAAGTGAAGTAAATTGCAAATATGTGTACTTTAAAAAAAATTCTATCAATATATTTTACACAAGTCTAATAGGTCAGCACAGCACAGTATTACATTACATTACGGCATTTAGCAGACGCTCTTATCCAGAGCGACTTACACAACTTCTTATTACATTTATCCATTCATACAGCTGGATATATACTGAAGCAATTCAGGTTAAGTACCTTGCTCAAGGGTACAACGACAGTGTCCTACCAGGGAATCGAACCTGCAACCTTTCGGTTACAAGTCCAGTTCCTTAACCATTATGCTACACTGCCGCACACCACAACCATAGCATGACTAGCATGACAGCCACAGTCAAATTTGGCTACATTCCCTTTCCTTCAGAACATTTTCACGCATTTGCGTTTGAGCCTTTCCAAACCTTGGCCGTCGCCGGATGTGCACAATCCGTTCTACGGATATGAGCAGGGAGATGGCGCAGCCACGATCTCCAAGGGTTTCTACAAGGATAAACGAGAAACAGGTTCCGGTGGCAAAAGGGGAAAAGACAAAAACGTGCAGGGCAACGTGCCGGCCACCGAAGCGACGCTTTCCCGCTGAATCCGTGGGCGAGAGCGATCCATTCCCTTTCACTGGGCACCATCTTTTATGCTCTAAAATTATCAGGTTAGACAAGCCTCTTTATTCAAAGCTAAACCGTAATACCAATGTCCCGACCTTCAGAAAAGAGGAGGGAAAAAAAAATTCTATGTGAGAGATTAACTCACAGCACCCAGCTGAGCCAGTGCTGGGATCACTGGTTCCCTCTACCCTATCTTACCCAGCAGCCTCTTGTTCTGAAGCAAAGCATGCCTTTGATACCAGACCAGAAGGAATCTGGAGGCGTTACAAGTTTCTTTTGTACTTTTTTCTGCACCGAGACACTCGCGTATGGGTGCCAAGGCTGGGATTTCCACCCCCCCCCCAAAAAAAAATAAAAAAATTAATAAACCCCACAACCATTGAACCATATTTTTTTGAAAATCATTTTAAGACTTCATGTATTTATCCTTTCATATCTGCTTACAGTGTTTGTGTAAAGAAGTATACACAATGTCTTCTTCCATTAGATTTAAAATGTCCATATTTGGGGTTTGTGGGGTGGGGTGGGTGGCTTTGGAGGGAGGGAAGGGGGATCTTGACTCCCCTTGGAGATGTTAGTAAGCCCATTACATCAGCTTTTTTATGCTTCATGGACTCTGAGGCGCGGGCCTTTGTGAAGCCAGAAAATGACCTAAATTGACATTCAGATCGGTCTTCTTCAGACCCGATGCATGCTTGCGGTTGGGATGATTGTCAAAAGTAAAACAAGATCACTGGGAGAGTTTTATGAGGCCATTTAACAGCACTGAAAGATTTTAAAACACCCCAATCCATCCCAGTGAGTCCATGAAGCAATCAAAAACACAAGGGTAACATCGAACCTGGAAGATTTTAAATGCGCCCATCCCAAACGAGTCCATGAAGCAATCAAAAACTCAAGGGTACAATTGAAACTGAAAGATTCTAAACACAGCCATCCCAATGTAGACTAGTCCCTGAAGCAATGAAAAATAAAGCAATCAAAAACACAAGGTAACTTCAAACCTGGAAGATTTTAAACACAGCCATCCCAATGTAGGCTAGTCAATAAAGCAATCAAAAACACAACGTTAACATTGAACCTGGAAGATTTTAAACACAGCCGTCCCAATGTAGGCTAGTCAATAAAGCAATCAAAAACACAACGTTAACATTGAACCTGGAAGATTTTAAACACAGCCGTCCCAATGTAGGCTAGTCAATAAAGCAATCAAAAACACAACGTTAACATTGAACCTGGAAGATTTTAAACACAGCCGTCCCAATGTAAGCTAGTCAATGAAGCAACAGAAAATGAAAGGGTAACATCAAGCTGTTAATGCTTTGCTAAAATAATGGTGTCGTAAAGCTGGATGCATAGGTCCATTCATAAAGATAAATTGAAAATGAAAATATTAAATCCTAATGCACCAATACAATCTAGATAACCATTTTAAATTCATTTTGAAAAAAATAACAGGTATATGGTATCAAACATATTCAGTATATACAGTATCAGACTGCCTCCCTTCCCAATCAAGTGCCTGGAACCTCTGCTTTCATAAAAAAGGGCAAAACTGGGTGATATTAGAACATGTCAATGTGAAGACGTCAGTATTCATTTTGTACCAGGCATTATATATGCAGCATGGAACTGGTGCCAAAAAGAAATAAAAAAACACACTTACTGAAGCTAAACAAGTCACAAAAAATAGTTTTCCCACCATGATATCTTTATTTGGGAATACATGCTGAATTCCAATGTGTGGAATTCAGCATGTGTCCGGATCCCCGCCCCTGTTTGTATGCCCTAAAGTGGTCATGGTATGGATGTCATTTCACCATTAATAACAAATGACTGGGAAAGCAGTATACATGTGCACGATGTATGCACATAACATTTAGCATGCTAATACTTAACTGCATTCGTTTTACCCATGTAGCAAAATGTTAATAAACAAATATGATGACTGTGCTTAAATGTTGAGGTTCTGCTCGTCCTGAGTAGGCCATAATTATCAACAGAAAGGTCCCGTAAGGTGCATATCACTCAAATTCAACTGTTGCATATCAAGTTTAAGCACATGCTGAAAATACACATTTGCGCAATAATTGCATTTCAACACTGGAATACTTTTCACGTTAACAGTTGCTTGTTACTTTTGCTCTTTTTCTTGGCAGGTTTGAGCACTGGGAAATCCAAAATCAACATAATTAAGTACAATAACCTTAATCTTTATCTATAAAGCTATATTTATGACAATCAAAAGCTTTTCATCTCTGCAGCATTTAAGGGTTGAATGAAAATATTTGTAAAATGAAGCCTTGAGGGTAAAGGGTGGGTGGGCTTGTCCACGACTTTCATAATTAATCAAAAGCACAGCTACAATACTGTAACTTGAATAAATGAATTAACCTTGGTTATGTGACCTCTAGAACGCTGAAAAGCATGGCCAACCTGGAAAACTCAACGGATTAATTACAAAACTCAAATCTCAAAGCAACCGCCGAAGAAGACACAAATGAAGTGTTCTTCGTTCATTGGAATTTAAACCACCACAACATTCAAAGCCAATAACAAACTTATTTCAAAATAAGAGTCAATTCCTCCTCTGAGGGTTGAAGCTTCAAACCGAATGTGCAACAAGCTCCATTTACCCTATGGTGCACAGAATCTGACCACCGCACCCCACGCCTTTTATTTTGGCTTGTTCTCTCATCCTCCCCCAAAATCAAGCTTGGCCACATTCAAACAAGGCCAATAAGATAGAGCCATTGTTATGGAAACATATCGTGGAAGAATGACCGGGACGGCATTGCTTTGATCTTTGGCTGTTGACCTGGACGGCCCTTTCTCTTCTCTGCGTGATGAACAGGCCCCCCTTCCATTGGCTGTCGCAGCCGAGGTCACAGGCAGAAAGCCGTCGTTTCTCCCTTCACAAATCTAATCAGGACTCCAGAGAAAGCAACGGGGAGAGTTTTACTCCAGTTTACAATCTGAACCAGTAAGATCACACAGAGTGTGCAGGCATTGGCAGCTCAGGGCCAGCCACTGTCACTAGTATGCAGAGTGCTCTTTGGATTTTGGCTTTTAAAAAAAAGGGTTTTAGAAATTCCAATAGTTTGGGAGGGGGGAGCAAATATGATGAATTTATACAGCAGCAAGTATTGTATTTGTGTTGAAAAGGACAGATTGTCCAGAAGTAGAACAGATGACCAAATATCATTTTGCCATATATTAGTTCTTAGCAGAGAACAGTCCAAAAAGATATTAATCTAAAAATATTATTTATTTTTATAAATTGGGGATGGTAGCGAAAAAACAAAATGTATTATGGGAAGGATTATCTGAGCGACCTGATGGAGTCTAGAAATATAATATAATACAGATTACTCTGGGCAAAACCAGGTCTGTTATTATTCCAATACTATTATTCCAACACTTATGCATGAACCAGAGCTTATTTTACGCGTTGGAGAAAGCTGACCTTAGAAATTAAATTCCTTAACTTTACGCGGATTAAAAAATAACAGCAAAAAAACAAGCTGTTTACGGCGGTGTTAAGCGCTCACCAGAGAAAATCTTGGACTCGCGGCGTAGTGGCAAAGCTAGGCTTCCCTGCCCTCCTCGAAGAAGAAGTTATTATTTACAATGGGGGGGAAACAAGGACACTTTACACTTGCTCTATTCAAAGGAGGGGGAGAATTAAAAGGGCCCATAAATAAGAGGGGTCCTGTGGAGAAGCTGAAACTTGGTGGTGGTGGTGGTGGTAGTGGTGGGGGGGGGGGGGGCCTGGGTGTTTTTTTTTGGGGAGGGGAGGGGGGGTAAATCTAAAAGCCCAGGATGAATAGGGCACTTATTTCAAACAACACCATCGGGGTTGGACAGCGCAGGCAGCACCAAACGGACCATATCAAAAGCTCCGAGCCACAATACTTTCTCCCTGCAGTGATCAAACGGGACATCCCCTTGAGTGGGGGTGGGGGCGGTGGAGGAGGAGGGGGGTAGCCCAGGATCTGAATGAAGGCGCAAACGGGGTAGACCCCCGCTTGGGGATCCGGCCAGCGACGGGGGCAACAAACACTGCGCCTCATCCATAACGGCGGGCGGGGAAAAGGGGGGGGTGGGGCAGAAAGACTGCGGGCAAACAGCGAGGGGTACGGGGGACAAAAGGACCCGGTTGCCTGGGAGAGGGGGACCCGCGGCAGCAACAATGTCCACATCAAGCAGCCGGCCGCTGGCGGGGCCCGCGGTGGAGGTGCAGTTTTAGGCCTGCATGGGGGTCAGAGAGTGTATAATGGAGTGAGGGGCTCTGGGAAGCAGCTGGCCAGGAGAATGAAGGGACTTTGAATTCAGAAAAGAGGAGAGGAGAGGATGGAGGGGATTGGGGGGGGTGAGGGGTTGAAAGAGGAAGGATAGACTGCTAACCAAACCCCATCAAAATAACATGTCCCCTGCTCCTACTATTAAAACTCAACATCTTCGCACGCACGCACAAACAACCTGCAAACTTATTATGCACACATGTACACATACACACGCACACGCACACACACACACACACACACACACAGTAATAAAAAGGGTGGGGTGGGGAACAAGGTGATCTAACAAATGCTGTTCTTGCAACTCTGCCAAGGGAGACTATTGTGTGCCAACCCTTCACAAAGGGGGGAACAATGCCCGGTTCCACCACCGTCACACACACACACACACACACACACACACACACAAGGCAGAAAGGTGCTCGGGGAGGTGCCGTGGTAGAGGAGGGAGGGGGGAGGTAGCATTAATGCTACTCTTTCAGCATGGCTAAGCAACTCACATTTGGCCAAGAACTGTGCTACGCATTCGTCTAGCTCTCTCTCTCAAAAAAAAAGAAGTAGCAAGCTAAAAAAAAAAAAGTGCTTTAAAAAAAAATTAGAAATTGATCCTCTGGACTCCTGTCAGAGATAATACTTGTAGTAAAGAGGGGAAACAATATTTCCACAGCTACATCCCCCCCCCCCTCCCTTAATCATCCCAGACTCCTCCTCCTGGAAAACCTGTCTTTGTGAGACCTCTAGATCTATTTCACACTAAGTTCCAAGCCTCAGGGTCAAAGTACTCCTGTTTGGTGGAACAAAACAGATTGTATGTCAGAACCCCAGTGAATCTGTGACAAGTTATTCAATCATCTTCATCCTAAACGGCTTCGATTCAGACTCACAGATCTGAAGAAGCCATTAAAACTGTGCAAGTTGGGAAGGTTATACTTTTGTGAAAGTTTTCAAAGCGGAATAAAAAATTAAAAATTATTTTTAAAAAAAGACTTGCTCTGTAAGTTACGTTTTTTTCCTATGATGTTTATTTTTCCAAATTCTAAATGACTTCCAAGCCCAGTTCTTGGAAAGTGCAACACCTACACAATGAAAATCTGCAAGTGTTTGCATCGGAAACAAGTCACTGATGACAGTACAAGGACCAGTTTTGCTCCAGAAATAAAAAGATTGGAGGTATGGGGAGGATAAAAGCTTGGCTGAACACACCCAATCTTAATTAACAGTGAGGTAAAAATGAACACAGTGACAAGCAGTGTCAGTAAGCCAGAGGTCTGTAACCCTAGTCCTGGAGAGCCACAATCTCTGCTGTTTTCACCTTAAAATCAGCACCCAATTCAGACCCAAGAAACCAGGTGAAGTGATTCAACTGGGTAATCAACTGCTATAATTGATTAATTAAGCGCAGAGTAACAACAAAAACCAACAGAGCACTGCAAAAAATGTATCTTAAGTGTTGTTGTCTTGTTATGAGACTTTTTATTTAGCAAAAAAATTAAATAACAAAATAAGATTTTAAGTCCAAATATAAGACTATAAATACTTGTTGAGATTGACTTTTTCTTTGGTTTTTGCAGTGAGCCTGTGACTCTCCAGGACCAGGGTTGCTAACCCCTGCACTAAGCTACCCTGTGGACGGAACGGAGAATGGCCACATGGCCTTCACTATCAAACCGTCTACCAATCCAGCAATCAGAACAACATAGTTCCAGAGTACAAAACTTTCTTTGTACCCAAGAAGTCGTCTGAATATTATCGCATCTTAAGCCTAATGTACCTTTATACTAAGTGTCGCTCAACAAAAATGAGGTATTTTCAAAAGTGTCGCGTGAAACTTTTTCTCAATGTCGCACACCTCTACAATTTTGTTATGTTGCAGACACCGTCATATTTTGTCGCGCAGTGTGATTGGAGTTTACAATTGTAAACAAATGGTAAGGAGTGTGGTGTCATAGAGACAACAGAAGCCCCCCGCAGGTCTTCGCCGAAGTAGAAATGTGAAACGTTGTGTGACACCATTTTTCTTGCATGACACTTATCGAAAGCATCATTCCACAAAGTGTCACAAATACAAATAACGAAAATGTGATGTTAATAAAAAATATAGATAAAATGAAACACAGCACAAGATCTACAGAGGACTGTTGCATTCCTTTACTTACCCTGGATTACATAATGTGAATATTTGTGTATTTAAGAATCTACCTATAAAAGACCATCCTAATGTGTCACTTCATCTTAAATCTAACCTTCTGGCGAGCTGTGGTTTCCTTCTCAAGTACAAATTAGATGTGTTTTTCCAACGAGATGTTCCTAACAGGGGGAATTCTGTTAATATAAGCTTTGAAGATGCAGACAATTAAATTTGATGACAACAATGAATATGTTTGCAAGCGATCTGCATTACAAATGGCATGCAAATATAACTAGGCACACGGTTAACAGATGTCGATGTGCCTGGTTTCTGCTGAACCTTAGAGTGGGAGCACCGACAACATGTTCAAATCGCCTGCACACCCCCACCCCCCATCTACATATGCAACCACACACACCCCTGTCACTAAATTTGTAATAAAGTGTAAACCGACTCCCTGACAAGAGTTTCGACCCGTCCAACGTAATTCTAACCACTAATAACCCCCACCGCTGGCCCGGCCCGCGTAAACTTCAGGTGAGAGAAATACGCATTACTATTTTAAGCAATACAATTCCAGAGGGACGCTGGAAAAGCAAAAACAAAACACAACACAACCGGCAAGCATGTGGGCGAAGGAGAAAAGTAAACTTTAATTGGTGTGGAAATAATTCCATTACCGTACAGGTCTTCCATAAAAGGCCGATTTGTTCCTTTGATCCTTCTCGTGTTTGTGAAACTCGGAGCTGCGCCGGACCGGGCCCTAGAACAACCACTCCACAGAATTCCAGACATTTGTTCAGCGGCTATCTGACCGCGGCTCGCACAAACGCGGTATTGTTCCCTCAGCGCGGGCTGCACTGCCTAAGGTAAGCACACATTCATGACCCGCCACGTCGTGAGAAAAAAAAAAAATTGTGACATCCGAATCTGTGAAGAGTTAAACATTAACTCGCGGACACCCTTTCCACTTTATTCACACGAACAGTACGGAAAAAAAAAATCGGTCTCTTTAAAAGCCAGATAAGTTTGCCAGATAAAAGCTGAAGTCGTTTGGCTGTCAGGAGGGTCCTTCTGTCGCCTCAGTTTTCTGAGTCGGAAAAATGTATTTCAACATGAACAGGAAATGGTCCAATTCCTGAATGGAACACATAGTTCATAACGTAGAAGTGCATCACAAATGGATTTCACGTTGTATAATGTTCGCAGCCTTTCCCTCTCTGATTAGCTGTTAGCAAAAGAAGGAACCACATAGTGCGCAAAAAAGAATCCTAGCTTTTGGCCTAAGATGAGAGAAAGCTGGTCACATTTTAACTAAACTAGTTTAAGGAGACAGCTTCAAAGAGAATTCTTCCTTTGAAGCAAAAATAAAGTGAAAATTGACATATCAATCTGTAGAAGACTTTTCTGTGAAACCAAACCTCAAATAATTCTTGCAGACAAGCTAAGAAATGTTCCAGTTCCTACACAATTGTAGCAGGTCACCATTACCTTGGTGTGACCTGAACTCATGAATGAGCCTGGACTTTTTTTTTTAGAAAGAAAATAGTATATCTCAATGAGCAAAATCAATAATCGATCGAACCCCAATATGAAGAGCACAATTGATTATTCTTTCTCAGTCTTTTTTGTTGTGGGTTGGCAAGCAACATTATTGCGTCTGCCTTATGGTGAGGAGCGCTCTTGTTTATGCGAGCCAAACTGTACGACTCCACTTCATGGCTCCAGTGATGCAATTAAACTGCAACAGGTAAATAAAAGGCCCAACGCGTTTCCACGGCGCCGGGCGCAAAATCCCACATGACGGAATGGGAACAGGGTGCGCTCCGCGTTCAAAACAAGGCCTGCTTTATGCTCCCGGCGATACTCAGACTTTTATATTTTTAAACAAGCCCAGTTCAAATAGAAAAAAGGGAAAATAACAAGGATGAGAGGGCAGCGAAAAAAAAGGAAACCGAATTTAATTAGGGGTTAGACAAATAACTGCTACATGCATACCACAGAGCCAGGGACACAGACAAAAGATGGAGCCGAGGTTTAAATGGGAGCTCACGTGCTCCGGAGCAAGACCAGCCGTTTTCAAGCTCAGAAGAGGAAAGAAAAACCTTGATGGCGTACCGAATTCAAACGGGAAATGCTCGTGGACACGGAGACTGAACCCATGCATCTTAAAGAATGAAGGGGGATTGAAACGAGACACGGACAAAACCTACAGGTTTAAACATTGGTGCCGACTGTTGGGATGGGGGGGTGGCGGGGGGGGGGGGGGGGGGGGTTGTCGGATCACTTCCGTTAACTTGTGGCAGAGGGACTACATCAGATCCATTCGGGACCGATCCAACGGGTGAGGCACAGAAACCCGGCGCGGTCCCCGGAAGCTCTACCGCCAACGCTGCATCAGGGAGCTTTCGTTGGCATTTTCATTTCCCCTTGTTTAATTGATGTGTCAGCTGCATGAAGACCGTGTCCTGTGGCATTAGAATCCGCCAACGTGCCGCCATTCAGGATGGGTTTACGGGCCAGCGGGCTGACAAAGCACATCTGATGACCACAGCTTTGTTTTTGTTTTTTTATTAATCATTCATTTGCTTTACGCTCTTGAGTAGGTGGGGATGACAGAACGGCTCAGGACGTGGGAAATGTCCTCTAGACCAGGTCTACCCATTCTTTGTGTGACTCACGCCAAGACCCACGCCCACTCCACCTTACCTACACTGGAGAGGAGAGGGAGGAGACAAAGCGCACTGGTGTAGGGTCAATAGAAGTATGTATTCCATACAGTCCACAAGAAACTCCTCCTCCACGTGGCAAGTGACGTAGGACATTGTCCCAGTTGTGATTTCCTCACTGTAATGCGCAACTGCCAATAAAGTTTATAAAAAGGCCAACATTGCCAATAAAGTTTATAAAAAGGCCAACACTGCCAATAAAGTTTATAAAAAGGCCAACACTGCCAATAAAGTTTATAAAAATGCCAACACTGCTTGTCTCTCCCAGTTGTTCGCTCTCGACTCACCCGGCCTGTACTGGATCATTTCACGTCTCGCTCGCGGCACGCACGCCGGGGGAAGAGCCCTCGCTCCACATGGAAGAATCGGCCGTCCACGAAGCCAACCCAACTGAGCGAGGCAGGCTCATCTAGCCTCGGCTTTCAGCCGCGGAGGACTGGAGACGAGACGCCAGGAGGCAACGCGAGTAGCGGTGGTCAAGGAAGAACCACGAAAGGAGCCACTTATCGACTCATCCTGCAGAGGAACTCCTGTAAGTCTCAAGAGGTCGGCGGTCTGCAGAAGGATCAAGCTGCATACCTTAGGAGAGATGGGGCGACCGGTTCCCCTATCCACCTCAACAATTACTTACAATTACCTACTTACCTACTCACTCCCTTAGTCTCTCACCTACTGACTCCCTTACCCAATTACCTCCTTACCTACTCACTCTCTTACCCAATTACCTACTTAACAACTCACTCTCTTACCCAATTACCTACTTACCTACTCACTCCCTTAGTCTCTCACCT
>CM056376.1:25818361-26002812 GCA_029718625.1 Synaphobranchus kaupii | reverse complement strand
TCACAAGCCTACCTATGTTTCTTTGAAGTAATGATCACGGCCGTCTACGAAATATGATCACGGTCGTCGATGAAGACGATGGACGTACACAACAGGGCAGGTGGCCTAGGACCTGGCTACAGCCATCTCTGACACACAGCGACTCTGGCTCTGTCGCCCGTTTCTGAAGATCAGCCTAAACCTCCACATGTCCCAGCATGCACCTCTCCCAAGGTACAATAGAAAGTCATAAAACCAATGATGGAGGCGTCTCTGCTCGAGAGGACTGCCTCAAAGCCACCCGAGAGCAAGGGTGGGGGGGCAACAAATTCAGCGGGAATTAAGTGGCAGTCTAAATTAGCGGGCAAATCCTGTACGAGACAGGCCGTTAACCAAAAGCCTTAGGTACAAGAAAAACATGGTGCATGGGGCGGCTTTCCTGGGTGCCGCGTTTTGCGCAAATAACAAAGGACGGGATCTAAAGCCATGTTTTCCTGCCAAGTGCAATTCTAGCCTTGAGTCATACCCGTGCTAAAGAAAGCATGACACATTTTGTGTGCGTCAAAAGAACTGACTAGGGAAGAAGAAGAAAGTAATAGAGAGAAGAAAAAAAAGGGTTTAGCCGTCTGCTCTAATCCAAGAAGGAGAAACGCAGCCTCAAATTACTCCGGCTGGGATATGAAAGGCAAGTGGGGTGGCGGTTTCAAACGATAGTACTTAAAATATAGCCCTGACCGCGAAACCCATGAATGGAAAAAGTTGTCAGGCAGTCCTTTTTAACCTTTTAAACCCGAGCTTCAATATTGCCACAGTTGCTATGTCCTTAGGAGTGGCAGGGGTTTCTGCTACCTCCAGTCTGGGGCAAGCCTATAATGGACTCCTGGGGTTTCAGTCTTTTTGGGAGGGCAGGCCAAATCCCTAGAGCAACCCAAGCGCTCATTACAGGCTCAACGTAGCACTAAATGACGTCTCCTATTCTGGGTTGTTTGTTAAAAATAAATAAGTAAAATGACATGCGTATTGATAGGCCTATACATGTGTATCTGTTGCTTGAACATGAACACACATTGCTTTTTAACATTCCCTGTGAGCCAAGATTCCATTTTGATAATGAAAAAGGCCATTGTGCCCTCGCCAATATTTCCGAAGATCAAAGTCAATGCCGGTGGGAGCTTGTAGCACATGGTGTCAGTTGTCAAGGAGGTCTGAGCCCAATCTCATAGGGGGACACCCCAGCACCTTCACTTGTTGGTGCTGACACCTTTAGCCATGGAGACGATGGGAGGGGGGGCGGGTCCTGGCGGGGACCCAAACGCACCCTTACCCCAGCAGCGTTCTGCATGGCCGCCGGTAGCGACGCGACCTTCTTCACGCTCATCTTTTCACAAGCGCCAGCATCCACTCCCACGTCACAGTATCCCCATGAAAGCCTGCCATTGTTCGCTACCGTTTGGGTACGTTGCACGGGGGCCTGCAGGCTGTACGGGACCAACAAACGGTTCCGTCTTCGGGGGGGGGGGGGGGGGGGCGGTTTCGACACAGCAAGTAATGGGACCCCTCGTTCCCGCCTCTAGGCCTCTGGTGTTAGACAGAACCATGGAGAATGCCCTCATCTTAGTCTAAAGAGAAGCGAAGGAATGAAGATGGCAGAAGAGATAGATAGAAATGTTAACTTAACTCACAGAAACATGTTTTTTTTTTTTTCTGATGAAAACAATTTCACTCGTTTTGAAGGTAACCAGTCAAGTCCACGCATAGCTAAAACCAGTTCACATATATAGCTTCCCATCTAAAAAAAAGTAAACTGGTGTTTAGATTCATTCACAGGGAAATTGATGGATTTGTGGGCATATTAATTATAAAATGAATTAGACTGATTAGTTAACTATCAAATCACAGACAGCACCTCTCAAAGATTCACACTTTAGATTAATGACGCACTTAAGTATTAATAAAAAAACATGGTTATCAGGTTATCATTAGATTTATCAAGCATCTATTAAGCACTGAGTAAATAAATGCATTGTGGTGCAGCCAACAACAGCAATTACATTCTGGTATTCGTCAATATGAGATACTGCTAGCTGAAGTGAAAAACATTAGTTTAACACTCAAAGATGTCATGAAGTAAAACAGCACTATAGCCCACAGCAAGATGGGCAAAATCACAGACAGCACCTCTCAAAGATTCACACTTTAGATTAATGACGCACTTAAGTATTAATAAAAAAACATGGTTATCAGGTTATCATTAGATTTATCAAGCATCTATTAAGCACTGAGTAAATAAATGCATTGTGGTGCAGCCAACAACAGCAATTACATTCTGGTATTCGTCAATATGAGATACTGCTAGCTGAAGTGAAAAACATTAGTTTAACACTCAACGATGTCATGAAGTAAAACAGCACTATAGCCCACAGCAAGATGGGCAATTTAATTTGTTGATGGGATTATGTAAATAGGCATCAATTCCCTGGCCATTACACAGCAGGATTTAGAAACCATTAGAGACCAGGCCAGGAAAAAGTTAGTTTTGTGTATTAGCCAAAGTAAGTCATCACACTATTCACGCAATGCAGAACGGGTCCCAAATTGAGATAATGTATTTGTTTTGGCCCGTTGGCATGTGCTCATTTTCGCACACTTGGAAGAGCAGGGCAAGGTCTTCTCTCCACCAGGCCCTTCTGGGGTTCATGCACCATTGCAGACAGGATAACTGTGCGGGGGGTGTGGAGGTGGGTCCATTCAGGTCTTACCAGCTCCGGGGTAACAAGGAGATGGTCAAACTTAACTTCACTGAGACCGGAGCGAGCTGGAGACCCAGAATAACTCGATATGTGGAAGGCAGATTTGAGCAGATACACTCTCGGAAAAAAAGCTACGAAAGGTACAAAAACCGCTTGTCACTGGGGTAGTACCTTATAGGTACATAAAATTGTACCCCTAGCCGGCAATACATAAATAATTTGTACCTTTTTTTTGTTCGAAAACATACTTATTAGTACCCAAATACAACATTATAGTACTTTCAAGGTACATTTGGGAAATTTGTTCCTTAAAGAAGAAAAATGTACCTCCACTGTACCGTTATTTCTGATAGCGTACCTAGAAAGATGAGTCTGTCTGAGCATGGGACACATAGCTGGAAGTCAACGTATGGCAAGACACGCACTGCTACTCGAGGACCGAGGCAGGATGAATGTGCGGGGAAATGGCACACCCCTTTCAAAGATACGGATGATTAGGCATGTCACCGGATAAAGGTTTGCCTTATGCCACAGATATGAGGGGATTCACAGCGAATAAACATCAGGAAATTCCACAGATGGCTCAACCCAGTTTCCCAATATAACCAATAGAACGCATAGCGTTATCAAGCAATTCAATAGGCCGATATATTCATTGGATTATTTAAATTTAAATGTGCTTAGCCAAGGTGAATTTACCATCATTTGAATGCATGACTGTAAGCAAAAATTGTCATAAATCTCACGCTGGGATTTTCACACCATTTGTAACAGTTCCAACAACAAAAATAAGCAACGATTACAACAGCACATAACCTCTGTCACCAATCTAACCAACACAGTCTTCGCATTAGCTTAGAAAACGCATTAATCAAGTGAATCACTTGTTCCACCCTCACAGAGCGGTTAGCAGAAAAAATACCCAAGTTATCCATGTCTGTCTTATTTTGCATCTATACAAACTGCACATTGTGAAATAAGAGATTTGGAAGCTCAGCCCCCATCTGAAGCAGTCAGTCTGCTGCCTTTTTTTGTGACTGTTGCTTGCCTATGCATCACAATTTTGCTGGAGAGGACAGTTAAAGCACATTTTCTGTGTTACTGTGAAGATCAGTCACTTCAAAAGCAACCAGCTCCCAGAAGGTGACACTGAAGCACTATCCTTTGTTTCCATGATGCTGACGCAAGTAAAAAGATTTTTGTTTTTTTTTAAAGAATAGGCATGGATAAGCCCTGGCATGGGGACTCAAAGCCATAGTTAGCACGTTTAGCATTCCACCTAAACATGACAAGATCCTACTTAACAATGTGAGAGGAACGACTCTTATCAAACCAAATGACCAATGGATTTGATCCCCGAAAGCCGTAACCATGTTAAAAAAAACTGCCTTTGAGGAACAGCACACATAAATAGATGTGGTCTTCAATATACAGCTGAGACTGTACATTTTTTTTGTGTGGTTATGAAGGGAAGCGGAATTAAGAATTACAAAATACATAAACAGGACTGGATTCCCAGTTAAATCATTTGTTCCTGTTTGGGTTAAGGTCCAGCTCTCTTATTTGTGTCAATTATGGAATAACACCCCCCCCCCCCCCCCCCCCCCCCCTCCATGCATGGAGTCAGAGCCTATGCATTGGGCCCCCCAAAGGCTTTAAAAAACGGATGTGGCCCTGGACATCACAAGTAGTAAAAAAAAAAAAATTTAAAAAAGAATTTTAAAAAAATGTATTCAATGAATAAACTAATATAATGATAAAATGCATCTATATATGATGATATAGGGTGCAGAACCAGAATAATAATTTCAGTGCTGGACTGTTTTTACACACTTAAGAATAATATCGGAGAATATATTATTTATTGGTCTGTTGAAGCTGAATGAATTAATGGCTACTTAAAAAAATGAAAAAGTGATGTTTATCTGTTAAAGCTTGCGTGCGAAAAAAAAAAAAACGGTTAGAGGAATCACTTGCAGTCTAATAAAAATCTGTTGATTTTGGAGTTGATTCAAAGATGATCAAAATAACGTATATTGTTAAAATATTATACATAAAGATACATAGGAAATGTGTGTTTTTATAAGTCTAATTGTTTGACACGACCCCTTAAGAGGGCACTATATGCTATTTAAATTTGACTAAATATTGAATCACTTTTCTTCGCCATTAAGGTGACTTCAATCGCAAAAAGGCCAGCCCACTGACCTACTTATAACATAAACATTTAGCAAGCAATGTATTATACACAAAGTTAGGAAAACGTTATGCTTGAGCCCGTTATAACTTCGTCCTCAGTGGGACACTGAATGGATATTTTTAACCAGATCACAACATAAGCGGGCCTTTCTGGTACTCAGATAACGAGCTGACCTTGTAAAATTCCCAACCCAACTAAGCTCCCCAACTTCATGCAGTGCACGTTTGCCAGTTAACAATTCAACTTTTATCTTGCAGGCAAATTCTTTTGTGAAAGATTGTTCCTCCCGGCATTGCTTTTAATCATGCTCGCCACATCTACCCGCATTCTCTGTTTTCATGTGCCACGATTGGAGGGGGCCAGGGGTGTACCCTAATGTCTACATTAACGATGCAGCTCAACTGGGTAACCTTCGAGAACACGTGTAAAACAACAACAAAAAAATGCACTGGATATCAGATGCCTAATGCCACTTATCAATTACACATCTACTCGTAGATTCTATGTCGTAATTTCAATGATAATAATAATAATAATAATAACTTGTTGAATAATTCACCAAACAAACCGAATTTGTTAAATGCGAGAAGACCACCTCGATTTAATTTTGGAGTGCGTGTTCCATCGTAGACAACGATGGTCTACCGAGACTTGGACCATCGGAGATGTGTAAAAGAAAAATTCCATCCCCAGACTAGCCTACGTTTAAACTTGAAAGCATTGGCCGCAGAAGGAGTGTTTAAAATGTAACACGTTATCTGTCTGCTTCTACGGGCGCTGCAAAGCGGGAGATAAACCTTCGGGCGACTGTCACATCTCTCATGAATGATTTCCAGTATTGCCAAACATGTTCCATTCCATTACAAACTTAGAGTATATGAAATCAACAGCTAACAAGTGAACAGAAATGGGAAAGGTTCATGTTTTAACAAAACCCAGGAATATTGGTACCCTGCTGAATCTAGCCACTTGGAACAAGTTTCTATTACTTTTTGAGTTGCATATCACTTAGTTGTGTGTGTGCGCGAGTAGCCTACCACATCGATTTGGGAGACTAATATTTTTATTACTGTAAAACGTCTAATTTCAAACAAAGTTCACATCTAGAAGGTGAAATATGTCCCCGTGTTTATATAACTCCGTATTATCAGTGCAGACCTCAACTCCGAAGTTTCGTTGCAAAACAAGTCGCAATGTGCATGTTTTATTGTGAACTGAAGTCCACTGCTGCCTCTACAAGATAGAAGCCATCTTGTGACCACATAGCTAGCAAGCTAGTACCATCCTCACATAAATAGTGCCCCCCACCCCTCCCCTCCCCCCAAAAAAGTAGCAGAGAGAACGATAAAAGTACCATGGATATTCCCAACGTAATCAGACACCGAAACAACATAATAACTTTAAATCTTGCGATTGCTCTTATTTTCCCATACCTGCACGATCTCGCCCTCCGCACTGATAGTGGCTCCAGCTTTTGAGAATCGTCCTTGCAAACCTGTAGTGTATGTCTTATATTCTCCAGTGGGACTTGACTCAAATAACACCACTTCCACAAAGGCAGTATCCTTAGCGAAGACGGTTCCCAAAGTAGTGACCACAAGGATCACCAAGACCACCGAATCGGCTACACAATCTGACCCTCTCCTTGGTAAAATCATCTTGCCGGCTGGATCAGCGCTGATCGGAACATAATTTCCAGGGTTTTTTTGGGATAAGCCCTTGGCTAGTTGTGGAATTAAATCTCAGTGGGGAAAAACACGGCGTTGAAGAAGCGGAACCTTTTCTGGATTGTGCAACAAAAACTCTGGCGAACACTGAACGTGTTTATTTCACCATTGCAGCCTTGTCACTTACAAGGCTGTGCACACTCTCTCTCTCTCTTTCTCTCTCTCTCGTTCCAGCTCTACAAAGCGGATCTCCTTTGATCTCCAAACACGTGATTTTTTTTTTAGTTTTTTTTTTTCCAAAAGGGTTATCCCCACCCACCGATCTTCCTGACCCTTCACTTTCCACTCCCAGTTTTCGGCTTCCATTCCGCACTTAAGGAGGCGCGAATGTGTTTCACGGTGCCTCCGATAAAGAGACGTTCTCAGTTACGAACTAAAATAGTTTTCCTTCGTCATAGTATCCAGCGATTTAGTTTCCGCATGTTTTATTTTAAGTTTTGCTATGTTATACATATACGCTAAGTATATAACAACTTATAAACATACATCTTAATATAGTTAATTAGTCATTATTGTTTCAACCTCCATTACTCTATTGGCTAAATTTTAAGCTGTATTTACATAAAATAATTGCTGCTTATTTACGCCTAGCATGCAGTATTTTTTCCACCGTGAAAATAAATGATCTTAAAATTTTGGGTGTAAACGACCTTAAATGAGACGAACCCCCACTTCAAAACATCCTTCAGTTCAAGCAGCCTAACTTTCAAACCCGATTCCAAGTATTTTCTTCTCCACCGTTACAATTATATCATTGGAGTTGTGAGGAATTAGCTCACATGAAAGCATTGACACATTTACTGGGTAATACAGTGCAGCAATACAGTTAATTCAACAACAGATAGTATCCACACCACGTAACATGCAACACATCACGTTTTCAAAAGGGAAATATAAATAATTAATTTTCAAAGGAATAATCTGTTTAGTCCCATATGTCAATATATGTCATATGCATTATATTAAACGGAAACACTGAAGCAGAAAGCACACAATATAAATATCAAAGTGAAAAGTCTATTTTGAAGTAGGCTACATGAACGTAAAATATGTAAAATGGTGTATATCTACTGTTTAAAAAACAGGCATATGTAAACATACACACATAAAAACGTTCAGACATATGTGTGTGTATACTTTTGTTTTTATATTTTCTCATTTAAAAAAGATAGTCATTTTCACTTAACATCTGCAGTTGTCTGCAATGCCTCACTGTTTGCATTTTCCACAGGCATCTTTGACAGCCTAATTGCAGATAATTTCACTAGTTCTCAAGTAATGCTGTCCTGTGGTTTTAAGAAACTATATCTTAACACGCGCTCGGACAGACAGGCATTAATTGTTTGGAACAGCAAAGCTGACGCTTCTGCGGCATTGTTGACATAAGGATTATTTTTTCTAATTTTATTTTCTAATGCAAACTGTGAGAAATTTGTCTTGAAAAGAAACCATTGATAGGAAACTCTTTTTACCAGAGGAGGCAGCAACAAACAAAATATTGTACAATTTTATTCAATCATCAGTCCTTGGATGGCAAATGTGCATTGTCCCAGAAGCAAGTATTTTTCATGAAACAAAGATATTTTTGTGTGAAACATAAAGGCCTTTGGAATTTGGAGTTCCTGGCATGTCTTGCTGAAGGTCCTGCATGGTATGTGGAACGCACTTGTTCCTCGGGTCCTGGCACAGAGTGGGTCCTGGATCAGCCGAACCATGCCATCATTGTCCGAATGATGCAATCCGTGATGAAATAAACAAACACATCAGTAGCTACTACTGTGGCAGAGTGACTCCGGTCAGGGAAAGTGTCTTAGGTTATGTACACAAGGACACCTACTACTACACTCCGTTTTGAAGAAATACAGAATTTATTTGTATACGGTGGAATTTACAAATGGGTTGTCACACTTTTTAAAATTCTTTTTAGTAATGGACACTTTTTTTCAGTGGGAATCAGAAAGCCAGAAAAAAATCACACGCTGAATCAATTTGAGAAAAACGGGACAATTTTTCCCCCAACCGGAAAGATAATGAGATAATGAAAAGAGGGACTCAGTAAACTAAAATAGGCTAGTGCTCTCAATGGTAAACTAAAATAGTGCTCTCGATGGTGACAGGGGGATCTGGGACCTGTGATGGGCAGTGTTACATGATACAGATATAAGAATTATGCTTATGAAGGCTATGCATAAGCAGGCTATTTAAGTATCTGATGGGAGTCCTCAATACAGCATAAGGCCTCCAGGATCTTGAGTCTTAAGATGCCATGAGATGGGCATTACTCAGGGCTGGGGTAGGGTGGATCTCATTACCCTTAGGGCTGGGGTAGGGTGGACCTCATCCCCCCAGAAGGTATTGCATTCGCACTGGAGCCTGGTCGGGGGGGAGGGGGGGGGGGGTCACTAATTTCATCATCATCATCATCAAATCATTCTCTCCCTCTCCACCTCAGCTGATGTGTGGTGAGCATTCTGGCGCAAGATGGCTGCCGTTGCATCACCCAGGTGGGTGCTACACATCGGTGGTGGTAGAGGCGAGTTTCCCCCTCATCATTGTAAAGTGCTTTGAGTCACCGGTTGGTGAGAAAGGCGCTATATAAATGCAGGGCATTATTATTAATGTCGGCATCTGAACGTACCTGAAGAATAGCGGAAGTTTGTATGCTTTTATGAGACGGTTCTGAGATTGCCGCTGCTCAACAGGGTACAGCTTGTGTTTCAGGACTCTAGTGTTCTCCGTCTGCATCCATCCATTATCTAACCCTTATTCCTGGTCAGGGTCACAGGGGGAATGAGCATGTTCACTCATATTTAGGGTCTCCAATTCACCTCACCCGCGTGTATTTGGGGGAGGAAGCCGGAGTGCCCGGAGAGCAACCCACACAGACAGGCTCCGCCCAGGGGGGCCCTCGGCCGGGATTCGAGCTCAGTACCTTCTTACTGTGAGGTGACAGCGCTAACCGCTGCACCACCGTGCCGCCCCTCCCTCCACCCGCTGCTCAGCTCCATTGCCTCTCTCATACAGATGATGGCCGCTAACTTCAGCGGCACACAAAACAATTCAGACATGAAACCATCACTCGTGTCACATTTTTTCTGAGGGGAAAAAATACATATTTGCATTTAGAGAAAAAATTCACGAGAATGTAAACTTCACTTGGAATTTTACACACCTTTTAGAATTATTAGAACCCTCTCAACTTAGCCCTCATAATATGTTAAAATTGTCTGCCTTTTATGTTTCAGGTCAAATTGACCCCAATTGTTTAAACACAAATCTATTGTAATAGAAACATTTTGACACTTTCTTAATGTCCACCAATTGACTAGCCTTGTATCCCTAAATATTAAAAATCTGTGATGAAGCATCTTGTTTTAGAGCCTGAGGTAAGTGAAAGTTTGTTTAAAACCTGTAGGAAAAAAATAAAAAAGGTTGTATATTTTCTTACATTTTATACAGCTACCCCACAAATTACCCCACACAACACCTTTGTGTACAGAGTTGGTACAAATGCTGAATCAGGTCATAGTGACTTGAACATTATATATATATATATATATATATATATATATATATATATATATACATGTATGTATAAAAAATTAAAAAAACAGCCTTGGAAACTGAAATCCTTAGACTGGTGATGGAACGGGTCATTTACAGGCCCTTGAAGACATCAGTAGAGTTCGGCCCGCTGTCAGCTGGAGCGGTGGTTATGAAAACCAACTGTGGGGCCTTTTTAGGTCAAGAATGCAGCGTAGGAGCTTGAAAATGGTCCCCATATGTTCTGATTGAGAATCTTAAGTTAGGCAAAACTATTCAAAAGGGCAAGCTCTATTTCAAGCAGGGTTTTTTGTGTGTGTGTGTGTGTGTGTGTGTGTGTGTGTGCGCATGTGTGTGTGTGTGTGTGTGTGTGTGCCTCTAGCATATCAATTATTCACAGGTCATGTTTCAGTGATGTCAGTGAAGTTCTGGATGTTGATCGGGTCCATATGTTTTTCTTCTTTTCCACCATGTTGTTCTTCCTCCATGTTTCTCACTATATAAGTCTGTAAGTGTTTGTGCGTGAGGACAAATGAGAATTATCTAGTCTAAGTGATGGAGAAGGAGCTTCTGGATGCTTCCAGAAGCTCCTTCTCCATCACTTAGACTAGATAAGCTCACTGTTCGAAAAACGGGGGAGACGCGGGAAGAAACCTGAGTTCCCCTGAAAGCAATAAAAGTTTGGGGGGGTTACTAAAATGATAATCAATTAACCATTCTTACCCCCCCGCCTCCCCACCGTTGATGTCAGAGACCCACCCCCCCCCCCCCCCCAAAAAAAAGCCAGAGTGTTATTTGAACACTGCATTAGCTGAATAACTTCCTCACACCCCCACATATACACACGCTTATACGCACACGCTCACACACACACACACACACACACACACACACACACATGCTCGCACACATACATAAACACACACACACACACACACACATACTCACACATACACATGTACACAACCACTAAACCTCAGTAAAAAAACAGAACATTCGTATCACTTCAGGTTCACGTTTGATTGATGAATACAGCTCGGTCTGCAATGCTGAAAAAGCTCGTCAACTGTCAGTCTGGCACATTCTAAGAAATAAAAATGTAACAAAACTGAGAGCAGAAGACATGCACCAATGCTTCCTTACTGACAGTGACAGACTTATAAAAAAGAAACATAATATACATTTTGGCACAAGAGTGCAAAATGACAGGTGACATGTCATGTTTTCAGCTATAGCAAGAGGGAATCCAAAGTAACTGTTTCAGTCTTTTTGCGGCAGTGATGTTTTGCAGAGGATATGACCACTCTGGAGAAGAGACAACATTGCATCACTTCAGAGTATGCCTACATTTACATTGAGAAAGATATTATGCAACTAAAGGTCAAATATCACGATTAAAGTGGCCATTTAGTACATCAATTCACATACAGGAGCCCATTTTAAATCAAACCCAACACAACCTGCAGGCTTGAATTAGGAATAACAGTAAGAGCTGACGCTGTGTTTCCAAGTAAAGTCAAGTATTTATTTTGCTGTGACTTATAAAAAGAGCAGCAAGCTGTTTGTACAGATAAAATGTGTTTCTATTTGCACCGCATGGAAACCCCAGACAATTATAAAATCTGGAAGTATTGACCATTTTCATTAAACAATAGAGTTCTGGTCACTAAATTATTGAAGGCTCGATTTTCAATCACCTCATAAAAGTCTGAGGTATGTGGCTGAGTTTGCCACCAGATAGCTCAATGAATTTTTAAAGGAGCAAGTCCATACCGATATTATAACTTCTTACTGGCAATCTTAAATGGCAGCAGCAGTGTAATGTCTTGATTTATTTAAAGCAACCACAGTGAATATTTTTGATACACTACATTCGACTAGTTTGGAATCATCGGTATTGCTGTGCTGTTGTTATTTTATTACGGACCCCATAGTTTTTCCATGTTTCATATTTACTAGTACGTACAAATGAACTGTGACCGAAGATCTGTCAACGCCTGAACAAGAACAAAGATGGCGGTTGGGTTTGGTTTTTAAAAATCAGTTGACTAAACTTTTAGAAAGAAAACAGCCTTTTCCACATTCTAGATATAATCTACAGTCTGTGAACACCATTTGATCGCTAGAAATTGAGCGCTAATACATTTTGCGAGTAAATCACATAATTCTGCATTAAAGGAGTTTTCTGGTCCATTGCACAGAAAACCAAAGCCGTTTGGCATTCAACCTTGGATGAAGTTTTCCATTCTCTGTCTCCAATTGAATCTATAATCACTTTCACAGCCATTTAGAATAATGAGAAGCGACCGCATGCATTTCCCACAATCCATTTCCACACTCCCCAGGTAAGCCCCACGATTCGCCCTATTGGTACACACCAGACGGTTTATCACTGGTTAAGATTTTTCCAGTTCATCACAGCTGGGGAAGAGAGGGGGGGGGGGGGGGGGGGGGGGGGGGCGGGATAAAGCACAGATAATTACAATGGAGAGTCCCCCCCCCCCCCCCCTCCTCCCACACTCCCACCCCCGTCCAATCAATTATGTTCATTTTCCCCCATTGCCACTTGTGCAACAAGCCCCGGAAGATGTGCAAGAGCACTATTGCTTCACATGCGACGGAGCAGGAATGATTACAGGACATCAATGCAACACTAAGCGTTACTACCGCATGGGACCAGCCTGCAACTCATTACAACATCCTCCACTCCCTTTTCACATGTAAGGCTTAAAAATAAAGGATCATTCGATAAGCCAAGATGTGTGTATATATATATATATATATATCTAGAGAGAGAGAGTGAGAGAGACTGACAGAAAAAGAGAGGGAGGAAAAACAGTTGTGAAATGATATGCTCTCTGCCCACTTTTCACAAAATCATCAAAAGCATGTGACGCATAAAGAAATGCATTTGATGTGGGCGTACATGAAAAGGAAATTATGAATAGAAATTCTCCAAGCCTGTTTATGGTAACCCGGGCCCCTGCAGGATTCCGAGCTGCGTCGGGGCGGCGGTGCGGAATGCTGATTTTGGATACCTCTGAGATTCCGTTTTAGCATCTCGCTCTTGGACGGGGTGCCGTTTCCCTTTGGCCGAGCACGGGCGTCGTGCAGGCCGGCGGTCCAAAAAGCCTGCCCCGTTCCAGACCAAACCCAACGCGTTCAGACAAACCTTGCCCGGCCTTCTGATTAACTATGGGCCGCTGTGTAAACTCCATGACATAAGGCAGCGCTTTCTCAAACAGTGGCCCAAGTGGCCAAATTCATCCCCACTACAGACTTGGCCCTTTGACCATTGAGAATAAGTACTCAGAATTTTCTGCATTTTCAAAGGGCCAGCACACATCCTGCTAGCAACAGACTCCTAAGTAATAGCTATGTGTATTTTAAAATAGAATCTACTTTGTTTACACATATGTAAATCTTATTTTTTTTTATAAATGGTAAGTGGAAAATGTTTGTCCCATATCCACCACATCAAAGAATGCCTGTACAAGACAACATTGCATGCTGGGAAATTCTAGCCCTCTGTGCATTTGTTTTTACCCTTTATGGAAATCACCAACTTTTCCTTGTAGCTGGCTAACTGAGTTAGCTGGCTAACCTAGCTAAGTAAAACCCGGAACTGTGTTTTTTCTCGTTCATATGTTCCGTATTCGGGGAGTTTCCAGGTTTTACTTAGCACAGTTAGCCAGCTAACTGAGTTATCCACGTACAAGGAACATGGCCCAGATCTCCAGTTAAAATCATCAGGTCAGCCATTATTCATGTTGTTAAATAATGCATCACACCAGTTCTGGATGAAATTTCATGAAGGGGAGGGGTGGGGGACTGGAAATGCCTTGAAAAACATTCCCAGAACATCTTACAACAAATTTCAGAAATCAATTGGATGCCAAACTGCCCAAGGGTGGATATTGAATATTCTGTGTGCGCATCAATGACCTCTTCATGACTGCACTGTGGCTAACACTTTACATAAGCCTGGCTATATATACAACATGTATCCTTCCACTAGAGCAGGGCTGTCCAATCTCATTTAATAAAGGCAGATGTGGGTGCAGGAGTTTGTTTTAGCCCAGCACAACGACACCCGATTCAACTAATTAACTAATCATGGTCTTCTATCAAGACCTTGATAAGTAGAATCTGGTGTCTTAGTCCTGGGCTAAAACAAAACCCTGCTCCCATATTGGCCTTTTTTTTTTTTACAAGATTGGACACCCCTAGAGATTTGCTGAGCAGTAGTTACAGGAGACTGAAGTTTCCTTAACCTCATAATGGGGGGGGTGCAATGAGCTGTCAATCACTGACTTATTTAAGCCAATCAAAAGGTTTTGCTCTATGGTTCGCATTAATGAGTCGCTGACTGCATAGTGTATAGCAGCTCTGTGCCAGTCATTTGTTTCCTAAAGCCTCATTCTCATATTTGCATTTACATTACAGCCATTTCAGCTGATGCTCTTATCCAGAGCGACTTACAATGAGTGCAAATGAACAAAAGGCCCAGATTGATAAATCACAGACATCCCAAGTAGTGATTAATGAGAAGTGCAATGGCCAGGACATAGCACCCCAGTGATAGGTCATCTTTTGTCACTAGAATAAACTTGTGGAAGGGAAGGTAGTGTAAGGATTTCTTTTTGGGATAGAGGAATATAGGGTAGATAGGGGAAGATGTGGAAGAGGGGAATAGGAACCAGGGCGGGAAGGTGATGCACGGTGTTGTAGAACTGAACCAATTGAAGAGTGCTTTTCCAAAACTCACTCAGTCCACTTTTACCAATTTTGGAAAATGAACATTTTTATTTTAAATTGATGGAGTTTTTTTCATGAAAAATCTAATTTTCTCCTAAAATCCCCAAGAATAACAGTGTGAAAATAAAACTGCAAATGATGGTTTATCAAGACTTAGTGAGGTTTGGAAAAACATTCACCAAACCGAATACAATCAGAAATAACTGTCAACACAACATCAATGTGTACTCATGAATACAAGGAAGCAGAAACACGTGTTTGTTCTCAGATAACTTGAAATGGTTCAGGCACTTTGAAGGACATTCTGGTTCAAGTTTCACTGGGCTACGAGATAAAGTTACAATGAGAACATTACCTACACAGTCTCAGAACATACCTTTACTGTTCCAGATTTTGCCATTTAGGTTTAGTCAAAGTCAGAAAAATATTCCAAGCATGTCGTGTACAAACTCACTGGCAGTAACCTCTGATGGTTATCATTTCTCCATCACAGAAGATATGCGTTAAACACATTTTGAGAATCTTCCAAATGAAAGTAGTGACATGGCAGATTTTTAACATTCCTGAAAAAATTGACATGAATGAGCATCCATAATTCAAGTTATTTAAAAAAAAATATTAATTACAAAAATGTATAAGATACTACGGTCATTCCTGCAACGTTCCTTGTGATTTAAAGATGGCTTTCAAGGGACATCCAGGAAACGGGACAAATTTATGAACTGGGAATGTTTATCCTAAAATTCCCTAATGTTCAAGGAATGTTCTGAGAACCAAAAATGAAACGGCTAAAGGACTAGGCTTTCTATAAACAGAGAGTGCGCAGGTTCAAATCCTGACTGTAACAAAAATTTGCCGACGAAGGTGGGATTGCCAGACAGCGCTGAAGTAGTGTGAAACAAGCTTAATATTCTTTTGAAATTGACCAAGTGCTGGGTCTTATCTTTTCCAATGCAGTTCCTTAGGCCTTCAGCACCCATAGACTTTTAATAGTTTTGAGTTTAGAGTTTATAGAGTGAAAGAAACCTAAATCGTCAGTTAAAATCCTGAGTGTGGCATTTGCGCTGAAACTTTGAGTGAAGTACTTAGCCTCAATCACTTAAGTGCATATTCATGTAATTCATGTAAAAAATGGTTATGGAGATAGCCATTGCAGAAAGGATGAACACTGATTATAAAACCACAATGCAACAGATAGGTAGCCCACAGGATTTTCAGCCAGTGAAGAAACCTGTCCAGGTATGTGACTGCTGGTCATTGATAAATAATAAATGATAGGTAAATACATAATAAATGAATTAGAGTAATAAATGACCGTGTCTTCTGATCATAGATCATTTGACCACAAGCACGAGACTACAGACTACATCCTAGGTTTCATTTTACAACGGTACATGGTAAAATGTTCAGTGTTAAATCAACACTGATAGAGTGAATTTTACTCTGATTCAATATATTTCATCCCTATAGGACTCATATAAACTGTTTCAGTTGAATTAAGATCGGACATTTTAACGGTGTACATTTAATTCTCCATGGAGGGCCCACTCTCAATACATGTACTCTACACACGTCCTTATAGTAGGTCTGACGACACGTCCACAGTCACAGGAGTAGATAGCAGATAGACTGGCAGTCGCACTTGCTGATAAATGGCGTACATTATTTTAGTTCCACTCAATCAGGGTCTTTCCAGGGTAAACCATTTCAGGAAAAACCATTTTCAGGAAAATCAATGGCATGGAAGGGAGGTGGGGGGGGGGGAGGGGTGACAATCAATATTGCATCCTATTCATTTACGGCCATGGCTTTGGCTGGGCATGCTCTACGCTCAATTCATCCTTGTGTAATTTCCATATAATCGGAGGGTTGCAACCAGCTCTCAGTAATTGCAACCATAGAATGCAGAACATAATGTAGCAGCCCTACTGTTGTCTGCTGTAGAAGTAGATCGATTCTCCGATGAATGTAGCTAGTCTAGTTAAGAAGACGGTTTCTGGCCATTAAGGGAAGATGATATGTCATATTTGAAGGCCAGTAGCACCATAACAATCGCCTGAAATGGTGAAGAGGAGGCTCGATACAAGGTCACTTTTTCTTCCTAGAATCAAGGAGCAAACAACGTACTTCACAAACTTCTCTTCAGGAACACAAGACATAAATGAGAAACTAGGTCCACACAGCAGCATCCAGACAGAATATAAATTTACCAAAAACAAAAGTTTGGGAGACGCACATTTAATATAATTCCAAGCACATCAGCTGTGGAATGGGTTCAAGGCCAGAAGTTTGATTAATCAGTGATGGCCCAGTTTTAAACAGACAGGTTAATATATAAATGCAACCAATGCTGCAGCTATTCCTACACTGCAAAAACCAAATCTTACCAAGCATTTTAATCTTATATTTAGACTTTAGAATCTTATTTCTGTTACTTGTTTTGCTAAATAAGACAAATTATCTGCCAGTGGGGTGAGATATTTTTGACATTTCAAGATTTGCCAGTGGAGTAAGATAATTTCACTTGTCAAGCAAGAAGTAACTTAAAACAAGCTAATATTTTCCACTTTTGAGAAGAAAAAAAAAAGATTTTAAGTCTCATTACAAGAATAAAACACTTGTTAAGATTCCATGGCCCATGTTTGTATGTATTTGCATATGCACACAGGAAGAGTAGTTAAACTGAACGAAACAGAGATTATTTCAATTCAATTGTGGATACAAGTGACATCACCATTTCAGATTGATGTCACCCGCAGTGATGGCCATTTTCATACTGCTCCACGGTGGGTTTCCGTGAGAGCACGGCATCGCGGTCACGCAGTAGTGTAGTGGAGGGTATATGCGGGTATACGCAGTATACCCACTTCTTTCTTATTGGGCATAGAGTATACTCACTTCTTAATCCCCACTGGTGCACGTATCAATTAGTAGTCATTGATTTTGCTAAATTAGAGTATACCCACTTCTCCAGGCACTACTACACCACTGCGGTCACGGGACTCGAGAGGGCATTCAAAACATGCGAGTGTCACTCAAAACGTGTCGTTGAGTCAAACACACCAGAGGCCAGAACTGGTGGGAATTAATCAGTCAATTGACAAACTACTAACTCAAATATGTGGCGACCATTGCTCTTGTGTTACTGCCATTCGTAACATCTGAGGAGGACAGCTTTTGGTTCGTGCCACCCCCACTGTTGTCGACTGAGATAGTGAGCATTCATGTGAAAACGGAGAAGTGCATTTTTTTTTACCAATGCTGCCCTCTTGTGGCAGAGAAAATAATTGCTATTGCCATTATATTGACTATTATGAGTGAATGCGATTAGGAGACCGAACAGCTGTAGAATTTCCCAAGCAGCCTCTTCTCTCTTACTGCCGTAAAGTAAACTCCTCTCATCCACGAACAAAAAAATAAATAAATAAATCACCCGGGTTCTCATTTCAGCTCGCTTTGATAATTAGTTTGAATCCACTTGAGGCCTCATTTCTGGAATTTCTTGTGCATACAAAGCAAACTCAAAGCAGAGCTTTTGTGTTCTCGTGTTGACCTCACGCCACCACAGTTTTATTGTGATCAAAGCATTCTTTACGGCTGTCCTCTGCTTCCAGAAAGCATATTTATAGAAGCTACAATTATCACTATGTGTAAAAATATATACCGGAGTGTCCGGTATATAAAACGGTTCACAGTGATATAAACACAGGCTAGATAGCCGTTATGTGTTTATATATAATTTCTGCGGGATTCGTCAATGTCGCAATAAAGGGAGGTTGAAAAACAATTACATTTTTTGGAGGAACGAATCGCATTAAATCCAGACCGCTTAGAAGTCTGAAGTTTGTGGAGTGACATATCTGGTATTCATTAAACAGAGCCGATCAAAATAGTACCACAGAGTCAAAGAGATGGCTGAAAACGGAAAATATACAGATCTTAGGACAGGCATAAATCTGGCACAGTTGCTGGCATACTTTTAGAACAAAGTGCTGGGTCAATAAATTATTGATCATTCATGAATTATCAAACATTTTGGTGTTTAAATGTATGATTTACAATCTATTATGGACAATACAGCAGCACTTAGCTGATGGCACTATTTTAAAATATAATTTCAATTGAAGTGAGGTTGGGGCCTCAAGACAGATGGGGTCCGTTCGCCTATGGCGCCTATGTCTAGAACTGGCTCCGGTACGTACATCACCCCGCCTTCTGAATGGCACAATGTAAACCCCACCCACTTTGCCTCCCAAGGTTCTCACCACAAATGAGATCTGAGCTCTTAAGTTTGTATGGAGTAGCTCATACGTATAAGGCAGAGAAACAGACGAACACTCATTCAAATGGGGCAGAGAAACAGATGAGCACGTATTTAAATGAGGCAGAGAAACGGACAAGCACTCATATGAGGCAGAGAAACAGACGAGCACTTCTTCAAACGAGTCAAGAAAAACAGATGAGAACTCATTCAAATGAGGCAGAGAAACAGATGAGCACTCACTAATATGAGGCAGACAAACAGACAAACACTCACTCATATGAGGCAGAGAAACAGACGAGCACTCACTCATATGAGGCAGAGAAGCAGATGAGCACTCACTCATATGAGGCAGAGAAACAGACGAGCACTCATTCATATGAGCTCACTAGTCTTAGGTGGCCAAGGTTTAAGCAGAGCTCCGCGCCAGCCTCTTACACGGATAATTTGTTAGACGGCTGACTCTCCAGCTACGCTAATGATCTCTGACTTTGTTTGGAAGACGAGGCCATTTTGAGGCCCTGGTTTATGGCTGCCCCAGATACAATCTGTTTATCATCTGTACAACGAGAAATACCATCTGCATTGCTGACAGGTGAGGTTACACTTCGGGATTGTCTACTGAGTGTATGACACCCCTTACAGAAATGGAATATACTGCAAATATATTGAAATAAAATATATTATCAAGATATTGCAACACTTGACAAGTAGGGGCAAGTATACAATTATTTTCTGCTTTCAGATTTTTGGTGATCCTAGTTATTTTAGTTATACCCATTCACCCAAAGCCATTCATAGACTGAGAGGGTTTTCACTTCAATAGGGTTGTACGAGTTCTGATTATAAAATGCTGGTAATTACCTGGAATTGTGGCCACCTGCTGTGCGATGCCATGTTATTCAAACATACCATTCCCAATTTGCATTCAACAATTCTCAAACTGTAAACATTTTAAAAAATCAGAAGAATTGCAGCTATGTTGGCTCACCACACTCCCTGACTCACAAGACACAAACACAAATTCACAATCATGCTCACAAATCGTTCGTACCACCAACAAGCTTATTCTTAAAGCCCTTTTACTAATTCTATTTGCACGCAAAGTGTAGGAACACGTTTCGCTTGGCTCTCCCCTTCTCAAGTCAATAGTCAACGCACCCCGTCATGGGGAAAACATCTCCGAACTGGGGGTAGAGGCCCCTAATTGCTTTACGTAATAATATGCTGCAGTGTGGCGCTCTTTGGGAGAACCATGAATGCAAACACGGCCTTCCTCATCATCTCTTTTCTTCATTAAAGCATAACGTCAGCACGTCTGCAACAAAGGGTCGGTTCAGAGAGAGAGAGAGTTATAATGTATGCGCACAGAGCCTAGTGATGGTGAAGAACGCACTTTCCATTGGCTTCTTCAGTATTAATAGCAACTAAACCTCCCCCTTGTGTTCCCTTGTCATAGTCGCTGGGCGTAAGGAAGCAAGATAGGTATGGATTCGATGGATCAAAATAGTCCTTTTTTCCCCTCTACTCTCTCTCTCTCTCTGTTTTTTTCTCAGTTTTCAAAGTTTATTCTTTCCACGATCAGCTCTCTCTCCGACGTTCTGCACGCAACCCCTAACCGTCAACGTGCAAGGGTGAAACCATTTTTTAAGGGTTTCGTATATCTGTTTTTAAAACGCTACACTTTTTCAAACATTAATTAGTCAGTATCCGAAGCTGTAATGCTAAGCTGTCCGAATGCACCCCACCATAGTCTGAGTCCCCCCCGCCCCCTTGGGTAGCGTTGGCTTTGAAGTGCAGATTATGGAGTTATTTTAATAGGCCCTAATGCACCAAAGAACGACGTCGGCAGCTGTCTCCTGGGGAAAGCTGGGTCTATAGAGAGGAGCCCGTTCGTGATGGGGCGGGGCGGGGCGCTTTCTTGCAAGTAAGGACAGGTATGTTCCCAGAGGACAGGTAGAGAGAAAAGAACCACGTGGCCATTTTCTCCATCTAAAGCACAGCCATTGTTTCTGATTATTCATTATAGATGCGTATCGCAGCTCTGAACTTATATATTCTTTTTGATCCTTTTTTTTTTTTTTTTTTTTTTTTGCTGTTGATCATCTTAAGGCGCTGAAAAGCATTTGAAGAGCCATAAACTTAATATGTGAACTGTGGGGTATAGCCGTCCGTTTCCCCCCTCCCCCCCTTTCACACGGCTCCCTCAGATCTAAAAGATGCAAACTCTTCCTGAGATATCTGGGGTGCATAGCGGAACAGCTCAGTGGCCTCATGTACGAACCAAGCAAACATTTTCCCTTCAATTCGCATGAGATCTCATTAATTTTTTTAAGAGTTAAACAGCAGCACATGACCCTCGTTCCCAACCTCGTTTTCAGCTGGAGAAATGTTTGGGGGGGGGGGGGGAATGTTAGCCCCGAGCGATTTCCCAGGAGACCCTGCGTGACGTGAATGTCTGAAATCGACCTTAAAACTTGCTCAAGGGAACTGTGCTCTTAGAACGTTTGCTCATCAAGCGGTGATGACCTGAGCAGGGGATTGTGGGTAATTGGTCCACGTTTACAACGCTGTACCTACATGGCGGGTTGTGTCCCAACCGCAGAGAGGCAGCGATAAAGATCTAACTCTGGAGGGGCCCAGGGCTAAAGCCGTGATCCAAAATACGGCTCGCACCAGCTGCTTTCCGTTTCTGTGTTCTCTCATGAGCTCAAAGACATCGGCGCAATAAATAAAAATGATGAAAAGATGTCAAGGTGAAGAGGCGGAAGAGGAAATGGTACTCGGAAAGAGGGGAAGAGGTGAAAATCTGTGGTGAGCTAGCCTGCGTTGGAAATGTAACGGTGAAGGTCCTAAGATAACATTTTATTTTACTTCCAAGAGGACTGTACTAACAGTACATCCATAAAAAATCCACAGGAAAATACCTAATCAACCCCCTTCACTCTTATTTATCCACTTGGACCTTTAGCACACACAAAACCAATAACATGACTATGATTGGTCATGGTACACAATAAATTCACAGTAAAATGTCCAGTGTTAATTCAACTCTAACAGTGTCAATTCAACTCTAACAGAGTACTTATGACCATCCTCTGGCCAGATTAGGCTCATATGTACTCTATTAGAGTTCAATTAACACTGGACATTTTACTGTGTATTTGTTTTGCACCAATCATTGGTTGTGTTATTAGCTTTGTGTGTGCTAAAAGATTTTTTTCTTCTTCTAAAGGTCTTAGTAAGTCAGGCCCTCAGTGTTTTTTACATAGAAAATAAGAACAGAGTATATTGCTGGAATCCTGATCTAACTGAAGCAGTGAATGAGCTAGCCTGCCAATTGTACATTATTTTCACTTTTTTGCTTTTATACCACCTTCACAACTTTTTTAAATTATTGCTAGGTGGTCAACCAAATGTCACATTACTTTACAATTTATGTACAATTAGCAAAAAACATATTGCTTGCTATGCCATGTTGTTGACACGCAATGTTTGTAAATGCTAGCTTTGTTACTGTATGTGAATATAGCAACTGCGGTTGGTTAAATACTCTCGTTAGCATGTACAATCACTGATCCCGAAGGTATCAGGTTTTTGTTTTCACCTTAAAATCAACAACGATTCAGACCCAAGAAACCCAAGACGAGGCGAGTTAACTGCGCAATAAACTGCTTTAATTGTTAAATTAAGTGCCGAGTAACAACGAAAAACCAGCACACCCGATATAGAGCAATAAGGAAACACGGGCTCCTGGGTGGGGAGTTGTAATTGGCCGTAGAGTTGCCCTGGGATGAAAGGCTTCAGCCGGTAGGCCAGAACCACTCCTCATCACTCACGGTGCAGTCTGCCTGTGCCAGCTGGATTAGCTGCAAGGCTCACTTCTCAAACTCGTAACCTTAGCGACAGAGCATCTGGAGTCGAGACTGAAAAGAAGCAGCCGGGGCTGACGCGCGGGTTTCTCGAGGACACGCCGCGTGCGTGAGAGGGCGCCGAATACGGAAATACCAAAATATTGTGAATAATGTGTGCATTAAAGAATAATAATAATAATTACAGTGTATATCATTTGACATTCATTTCACAGCAGTGAATTTAAAAAAAATACTGCAATAGGCAACAACCGGTAAATTCACTCATATATTTTGATTGTGTGGCCAGAATAGTCAGTGTGTGACCAGTACCACTTTTTTTGCTACAAGTAACAGCACAGAGTGATGACTGAAGTGTGATCAAAATAAATAATTTTGTGATGTCATTAAAGGTTCACTCAACAGCACATTTTGCTGTGGGAAGAGAAAAGACCGTTTTCTATCTGGAACGCAGTCTTTCGTTTACTTATCGATTTTGGAGAGCGCAGACAAGTGTGCACTCTCCTCAGAGGTATGTGAAGTCACGGACACTTCTAATTATGCCGCGGTTCCCAAGTTAGGCTCACACAGACATGAATCAGAGGCAGATAACTCATACAGCTTAACAGGTGAATGCACGGCACCAGATCAACCAGTGGAGGGCGCTGTAATCCCAGCTGCCAGTAACAGTGGACACTGGCACAGTCTGGACTTAATTCCAGACCATGGGGCCAATCCATGTACTACTACAGGGCCCTAACATGAGCCACCCAGCAGCCCCCGATAAAACTTTAGTGTCCGTTGAATTTACATAAAATATTGTTTCTCCTTAGGGCCTCTGGTTTGCATAGTAATATACTAAAACAGACATGAAAAAACATATAGCACTAACATGTTGATTGTGTGTCTCCACAGCACACGTGTGCAGTTTGCATGTGACTACAGCACACACATGCAGTTTGCGTGTGATTACAGCACACACATGTGGTTTGTGTGATTACAGCACACACATGTGGTTTGCGTGTGATTACAGCACACACATGTAGTATGCGTGTGACTATAGCACACACATGTAGTATGCGTGTGATTACAGCCCACACATGTGGTTTGCGTGTGACTACAGCACACACATGTAGTATTGTGTGTGATTACAGCACACACATGTGGTTTGCGTGTGACTACAGCCCACACGTGGTTTGCGTGTGATTACAGCACACACATGTGGTTTGCATGTGACTACAGCACACACATGTAGTTTGCGTGTGATTACAGCACACACATGTGGTTTGTGTGTGATTACAGCACACACATGTGGTTTGCGTGTGATTACAGTCCACACATGTAGTATGCGTGTGATTACTGCCCACACATGTGGTTTGCGTGTGATTACAGCACACACATGTAGTATTGCGTGTGACTACAGCCCACACATGTGGTTTGCGTGTGATTACAGCACACACATGTGGTTTGCGTGTGACTACAGTACACATATGTGGTTTGCGTGTGATTACAGCACACACATGTGGTTTGCGTGTGATTACAGCACACACGTAGTATTGCGTGTGACTACAGCCCACACATGTGGTTTGCGTGTGATTACAGCACACACGTAGTATGCGTGTGATTACAGCACACACATGTGGTTTGCGTGTGATTACAGCACACACATGTGGTTTGCGTGTGATTACAGCACACACATGTGGTTTGCGTGTGATTACAGCATACACATGTGGTTTGTGTGTGATTACAGCACACGTGGTTTGCGTGTGACTACAGCACACACATGTGGTTTGTGTGTGATTACAGCACACACATGTGGTTTGCGTGTGACTACAGCACACATGTAGTATTGCGTGTGACTACAGCCCACACATGTGGTTTGCGTGTGATTACAGCACACACATGTGGTTTGCGTGTGATTACAGCACACACATGTAGTATTGCGTGTGACTACAGCCCACACATGTGGTTTGCGTGTGATTACAGCACACACATGTGGTTTGCGTGTGACTACAGTACACATATGTGGTTTGCGTGTGATTACAGCACACACATGTGGTTTGCGTGTGATTACAGCACACACGTAGTATTGCGTGTGACTACAGCCCACACATGTGGTTTGCGTGTGATTACAGCACACACATGTAGTATGCATGTGATTACAGCACACACATGTGGTTTGCGTGTGATTACAGCACACACATGTGGTTTGCGTGTGACTACAGTACACATATGTGGTTTGCGTGTGATTACAGCACACACATGTGGTTTGCGTGTGATTACAGCACACACGTAGTATTGCGTGTGACTACAGCCCACACATGTGGTTTGCGTGTGATTACAGCACACACATGTAGTATGCATGTGATTACAGCACACACATGTGGTTTGCGTGTGATTACAGTTCACACATGTAGTATGCGTGTGATTACTGCCCACACATGTGGTTTGCGTGTGATTACAGCACACATGAACATATGCAGGTTTGTCTTCAGCCATTTTTTAGCAGTTCCTCTAAAAAAAGCCTCTCCAGCTAGAGAGCGCCCCCCGATGGTGGTGTGAGCAAGAGCGAGAGAGACGTGAACACTTGCATTCAAATAATTGCCTTTGTCCTCCTGCAAGGGCAGCTGTGTTTCTACTCCATATTAAGGGGCATTACTGTCGGCTGGGCTTAGCACCGGGCCTTCAGTTTCTGTCTAATTGGTCTTGACACACAAGTGGCATTAAAAATCATGCCCAAAACCAGCAGTTATGAAATCATACTTCCAGAAAAAAATCCACATCAAATCCTGATTCTGAACAATAATCCAGGGAAAATGCAAGCGATTGATTTTTCCACTTTGACACTGTAAAAGGGGGCTGGTATCATGTATTTAATAAGCAGTAGTAGAGTTTAAAAATTAACTAAATGCATGCTGCTTCATATCATTTATTACTCATTGATTTCATAGGCATTTAATTGGCATGGATAACTTTTCCTCAACTAAATTCCCGTTGAGAATACTTTCCTCAGGACATTTTTTAAGTATTGTCAGTTTAATGTGAATATTTAGGTAAAATAAGGACTTTCCCCTTTAATCAAGTAAGAAAAAAAGAGTTCCCCTTTCTATAAGATCTAAAAACTATAATATCCATCTTGAAAAGTGGAAACTTAAAATCATAAAAAAGCAGCTGCCTAACAGAAAGTGTAAAGTTAAATAACTACTACCCACACATAGTAGCAAAAATCCACAGGAGCAGGTATTGTCTAAGGGAACATAAATGTTCACATTACTGCTCGTCAATATTTCTTTCCTCAAATGAACAGAGCTTGTAAAATACGTTGAAGTGCAGAGCTTTTTTTTTTCTAAACATGCATTTATTGTTGCTATAGAGACATAGCTATTTTCATCATTCTGTTAAGTCTGAACTGACAGCACACATTTGTCCGTGCAAAGAATAAAATCAAAAAGACCTTTCCGGTCAAAGTTCTGTGATGTACAGCTTTGTTTCGGGGGCTTCATTGTTCCCTGCCTACTTCCCACAATAACAGATCTTTGTGCAACTCTATTAATTATTTTCAATAATTCAGTTGCATTGGCATCCTGCCTTGAAAAAACAAGCTGTTTCTTTTGGCAAACTGTCGAAAGAGAAACATATGTGCCCTTACAAAAATCATTTCAGTTAATGTGCTTTAATACATTTTAACCAAATGTCTGTATTAACAAATGGTTTTTAAAATGTTCCTCACTGTGGCCTAGGGCAATAAGGGATCTGTACTGACTGAAACAAGTGAACTCAATGTGCCTGTTTTTTCAGATGTAAAAATACTTCTAAACAGTGTGACTACTTACTGTCTATGGGGCCAACTGTTTGGTTAGGACAGGATGTAAGTTTCAAACTCCAAGCTTGACATTATGTTGACAAAACAGCCCCGTGTTTAGACTGGGGAACTGTTTGGCCGAGGTGGACCTTACTGAGGTATGACTCTCTGGTTCAGATATCCAGCGGGTCAAAACCAAGGAGGAGGGACCAGAGATTTGGGAAGGCCATTCCCCGGGGCTATGAACAGATGGAGAGAGGTCATTGCTGAATCACCGGCTCCTTCTGTGGGTAAACCGAGCGGGACCCAGGAGACCGTGTGGGAGATGCCTGCTGATTCTTCCAGCGGGACGCGATCCAAAAAAACAACTCTGCACTTTAATGAGACACCTGTTTAGATCACAGGGCAGATAATGTTCCGCAAATCTTCGTCTGATCATTGGTTGACATCAGGTGCCCAGTTTGCTGTAAGAAATCGCTGGAGAAACACGCTGAACAAGAGCAGCTTGATATCTGCGCTGATTGTGACACTGCGCTGTATTTTCAACCGTGTACCATGGAAAGTGTCATGACCAAAAAATCAACCCCATATTTTGTGGTTGGACACTCAGGGTCAGTTTGATGGAGGCAGTTAAAATTTAGCTCCCATACTTGCATGTTACCCAAGTGAAAATATAACTCAGGCTGGCTGAGTCAAAGCTGACTTTAAACTGATCTTGATTTTTTGTATGTGCTAAAAAAACAGTAAATTGTGCACAGTATACTGGTTAACAGGACTCAACTCCATCACACGGACAGATTTTGTTTTGTTATCCATTTTTTCCCAATCACAGGCCATAGGTTCACAATTTTCCATTTGTTTTTACATTGGGATGGAACCCACAACCCTCTGATGTCAAACTAACCACAAGATCACTGAGCCAATAAAACAAAACAAAAGACAAACAGCCATTTTAAAACTTGGCATTTGGTTAAAGCACCAGTCTCGCTCATTCCAGTTAAAAAAATAATGGTAAGCTTATGTATTTTTTATTACTGGGAATAACCTTGGGAGCCATTTCTTATCCTGTGTCAAAACTTCAAGTTGGGTTCTGTTGTGCTTAACAAGATCTGTGAACGATTTGGAGGCAAACAAATAAGTATCTATCAGTCAGAGTGGGAGGGAAACAATTGAGTCTCAGAATATTGCCTGGGAAAAAAAACGGAGAACGTTCCTAGTTTTCCCAGGTCATCTTTCCGCACACTAGTATTATCTCAATGCATGAATACAAATTAATAATTAATATTACTAATAATCATTAAACAAGCCCATTCTCTGCCATTTCCTTCCCTAGCCCTGTGTAATGGATTTTTCCTACGACGTGCATTATAGTCACTATATTATGTATCCACTTTGAAACATAATCAGGGCTTTATTGCTAATAAGAAATATGTTAAGTAGTAAGCTTTGTATTTTATAGAGGCTGTGGTTCAAGTACTGCTCAATTACAAGGATAATAGACACCCAAATCCTCTATAAATGTTAACTGGCTGCAAATGTGTTTTGTACTCACACTAGTAAATGTAATTACGAACATAATAAGATATGGTTGTCCACAATAACCACTTAATTTATCTGTGTCTATCAAAACAAATATATCATCAGGCTAACAGCAGAGCAGGAACATTATATAAATAAGACCTTAAGACCCATTCGTGGCTCAGTATGGCACTAATATATAGGTGTTTTTTCGATGTTTGGAATAAATATAGATAAAATAAAAGCCTCTGCGTGTAGCTAAATATCATGCTTTTTTGTTTAGTTGAACTGTAACACGCAGGCTGGTGGAAGCTGAAACTGAGTAGAACTATTCAAGGCAATTCTGCCAGAAAATTAGTTTTAAAATATGAGGCACAAACTCATGTTTTTAGTAGTTAAGGCGCAAAATGTGCTGCAGTAGAATGACAGACCGGCATTGCTCAACAAATCACCTTTGGGGCTCCTAGCCATTACGTTGAGCCGAAATGTATTTCTAAGTTATGAAATAATAAACGCTAAATTAAAAAACATTGTATAGCAGTAAAGTTTGGCAATGCTACAGACGATAACTGCTCACTTTTTAAAAAGGCTTAAACCATTCGTCTCATCTACCTCATTTCACATTTGGTACTGGTCCAACGGCACTGTTGCTAGGGAACCTGACGCCACACTACATCATCGTATATGACCCTGGACTTCTATCAAGTGTAAAGGACGCCACGCCACAGATACTCACTACCCCCGGTTTGGCGCGAGAGGGCACGACAATATGTAGCTAAGCGGCAGGTGTCCAGCGTGTCAGAAAACGTTAGCATGACTGAAATCTTCACGTTTAGGAGAACACGTGGCGGTTACAAAGACCCACCCTATAGTTCCTATACTTTCAAGTGGCTCGCAGTGCCCACTTGCAAAACAAGCGGTCAATTAAAATTTACGGACAATTAGTCGTTTTCCAACTGTTTTGCAGTGAAAGCTTGCTTTGCGCGGTGCGATGACGAGGACTGGCCGGCTCATTCGTGTGTGAAAGCAGCTGTGGGCACGGTGGTCTGAGTGACAAGGGTCGGAGTGTAGACCCATGCCCCCTTTTCCCTCCTGCCCCCTCACAGGGGCTAGCATTTTGTCAGGGGGGTGGGGGGGTGAGGGGGTGAGACCAACCTTCGTCTCACGCAGCAAGGCCACGGACAGGTGTTGCGACGCAGCAACGTTGTTGCCACTGTGACATCCAGCGGCGGTTCTAGAGGCTGAGGTATCCTGAAATCTTTAACAACAACACTAATCATTTTCTTACATTTGGGTGACAAAGCCAAACCTTAGTCCCTGCACCACACAAAGTCTTCATCTGCTGTTCAATTATTTTGGTTTGCACACAGACTGCTTGTTTTGTGCGCTTCAAATAAGATTTCTAGATTGCATACATTATATACACCAAGGGTAGGCTACCCTGGACCTGGAATGCGTTTCTGGTTTTTGTTCCATCTAAGCTATATCACAAAAGTTTGATGGATGATTAAAAGTCTGAGCCTGAATATTCTGTAGAATGGTGAAACGCTGAGTGCCTCCAGCACATGGTCACCTGCATTCATTAGACCTGATTAATTAAAATGAATCCAATTATGTCGTTATAGGTTTTGATGGAGCAAAAACCAGGACCGGTCCTACACTCCAGGACCGGGGTTGCCTACCCCTGATCTGAACGTTTCTTTTACTGGAAATCAGGATATGTGTGTATATTCTATCACTAATGCCACTGTAAAAATGCAGAAACATAGGCCTGTATCAACAAAGCAATTATTTTGTGAGTGTGTGTTTGCACAGCCCTTGTACTAAATGAGTGTGCAATTTCTTAATATTGACTTGAACATGGGGGAGATTGAAAAATATGAAGACTTATGTGTTCATATCTAATGCTGCTTAATTTCCCCATTTAACCTTACCATAATATTTGAAAATCAGTATCAACATCTAATTTGAGCTTGAAATTATTTGCAAATTGTAGTAAATCAATTCAAGTTCAACTACAGCTAATGATTTATGACGCTCTAGGATTTTGCAACCATACACAGTGGGGCACTCCAGAACTGTGGGAACATTTTATTCTGTGAGATCACCGGACAAATATGAGACATCACAGTTAATGAAGTGACTAAAATATATAAAAGAACACTAACAACCCATAAATGTATATTAATACATATAAAAGCTGAATAAGCTTCCAATTTATTGTGAGCTGGTTTCCTTATACGTTTTTCTTAAGTGCAAGAAAAAACCACAATACTGCAACTTCAAAGAACAACAGGAAATGAGTAAAAATGTGACTGTGATGACTGTTCCTTTCTATCTGTATATGTCAGCCCTGTCACTCATAAAACAACTTGTAAAAAATCTCTTGCACAACATGGACCACTTTGATGGGTTGTTCAATCCCTCCTAAAGGGACATCTTGGCACAGGGCCCCACCCTGTTTGGTGCATTTTGGTTAACACTTCTGTGTTTTGACCACACTAACCAAAATCTCCAAGGAACATGTTGACGGCATTGTACATTATGTGTAAGTTTCTATGATTGGAGGCCAGGATTTGGGCATTTAATTGTCGTTTCAAAAAATGTAAATCTCAAGTTGTGGTGTCCACAAAGAAATCTTCTCTGTTGAGTATCTGTGACCTCCCGTAGCTATGAATTTGTTCTAAATTAGCGTGCCACTTTATAAAATTAAAGACAAACAACAAACCCGTTTTCAGATGCTGACATGACAAATTGGGTTGTTATTTCTTCTCCATATTTTGACAATAAAGTCCCTGTTAAACGTAACCTTTGATTGGCCCCAAGATGGCTTAAAGGGACAGGATTATTCTTAAATCATGTCTGGAAACGGTTGACGGGAGGTCAACTTCAACAGATGCAGCAACGCTGATGTCACTCCACGTCTAAACGCAATAACTGGCTCCCCCTAGTGGGGAAAACAACAAAGTACCGATGAGATCACTTTCCCTCCCTTTGTCCCCTATGTTCACTGTCTTCCGAGTGCTCAGCCATATTTCTGGTTTGAAAAATTGGCAAGCTAGATATGTTGTCATGGAAATTAGTATAGTGTGTATGTAATATAGACAAAAACTAAACAACAAAACACATAATGGGTTATATGGGAATGTAATGTATTGTGTCAACTTACGTTTCAAACTTGTCAGTTTTATATAATGCAAGAGATGACTGTCTACCAGATTCCACAATATGATTTGTACCACTATAATCCAACTTGTAGGTGACCAACAAGAGATGAAATTTGGAATTTGTTTTACAGTCTAATTTAATCCGATTGCAAACATTGCAGTGCAACATTTCCCTTGGGATGTAACTGAACTAAACCTGTTTACAATATAGCTGGAACGTTGTGGCTTGGGGGGGCGGGGGGGGTTAAACAATAAACACTGAACAAAAAAACATTTCCATAACATTGTTCACCTCCACAACCTTACTGCAATGTTATTAAAAGACACGTTTTGGCCTGGGTACATACTTGTGTGTATAACACAGGGATGTTACTCTTATAGACAATTGTTAAAACACTGGAAGCTACAATGTATAAAATAACTGCTGTATTCTTGTGTTTACCAGGTTTACCTGACTTTTTGTTTATTGTATTAGTGGCTGTTATGTCCTTGTGTTCTTGCTGCACCTATTAGACTATACACATTTTGTCATTTGATGTAGGCCTAATTTGTTATGTTAACATTATAAGTTCCATTGAAATAAAAGTAATAAAAATGCTGCTAACTTAATGACTAATGCAGCGCCGGGGCCTGGAAAAGACATACTGTAACATTTTTACGTCAGGACGAGGACTAAAAGAATAAATGTAGCGTTTTATTCGCTCTGTATTGCGCTCAGCAGTTTGGAGTGAACTGTAACATCTGTAAAGTGTTTATTTAAAATAAATAAATAAAAATGTTTCACAGAGGTTTGTGACTTTGTTGACGTAATGCTCACTGACGCGCTGGCCATTTCCCGTGCCACTCTCCCTCGCGCTTGTTTTTACTCAGTGCCGTGGATTTTCCGCTTATTGCGCGAGCCCTGGGATATCCGAGCCTTGGGTTAAACAACTCCGTGGGAGTCATTGCGCCTCACGCGCAATTGCCACGGCTGGGTGAGTCAGGTTTGCAGTGCCATTTGGAAATGAAAGTTAATGAGAGAAGCTAATGCCCAAGCACAGCAGGTGAACCGTAGCGCGCGATGCTTCACGTAAACAGTTAAAGAACCGAGACACGTTTAAATTAATTGGCCAGTACACTGACGTTCATTAATTCCCTCCCTGTGAATTGAGAACATATGAGATTTGTATATTCTTTTGCCATTAAAATTAACATAAAAAAGGAAAAAATTGAGACAATTGGGGTCATTTCTTATGGATTTTGTCTCTGGCATGACCTTTCTTGTTGACCTGTCGTCAATAAACATCATAGGATGATTCCGAAGAAGTGGAAATGAATCCCTCAAACATCAATCAGCTATTGCCTTAGATTTATATGTTTTATAGAGTACTGGGGTGCTCACACCCACTGGCACAGCTGTTTGTGAGCGGTGAAATTACAGGAAAAATCATTAATCATAAAGTGAGGAAAGGCTGGCTGTAATCAGGTTCAATACCTTGCTTGCAACAATTACACTAATCAGATTATAAATATTTTTCAATGCAATACTTCAGAAGTACCACATGGGGGCAGTCAGTGCTTACTGTTTAAAACGTCATGCGCACATGAGATGGAGAAAAAGGACAAAATGTACAGGAAAGCAACGAAAGTTAGATAAGACATTTTAAGTTAGATAAGACCTTTTTTTTCTTTTGTTTCTTTTTTTCGTAAGACCATTCATCTAATCACAGTATTGAATAGTTTGTTTTTTTGTAAGGCCATTCACATACAAAAACCCATGCAAATTCAGATGAATGTAACATTTCTGCAAATTATTTGCACCTCACAAAAATAATGTGACCTTGGAGTCGTTGAGAATGCCTCCAAGAGAGAGATAACACGCTTTTTTCTTCAAAATGTCATCAGTAGGGCTTCATATCGTCTCTAAATCTGATCGTTTATTGCTCAGCAGGAGTTATAATCTGTCTGTTGAAATGATGATGAGAAGCAAAATGTTAAGAGGATGGTCTTATAAAACAGGATCTTATATAGGATCTTAAAACAGGATGTAGAAACAGGGTTCTTATAAAACAGGACTTCTTCAAATGCAAAATATAAGCAATGTGCTTTACAGTTTTTTTACAATTGCTTTGACACAACTTGCACAACACAGAATGCTATACTACTAGTTTTGGGTTCAAAATGTAATATAGCATGCAAAATAAAAATACCACTGTCAAATCAGAGAATATTATATGCAAAAGTTTATCACAGCACCAGAACATTAGATATTTCAAACAATGAAGTTAAATCATTGCTGCATTTTCAATATACAACAGTCATCATGAAATAATGCTGCCAAACACAAAATCCTTCTGATAAAAAAAGAGTTTGAAAGTGTTCTTTGGTCATAACGCAAAATGCTATACTCCTAATCTTGGGCTCAAAATCATATATAGCATGCACAATAGAAACAACTGAACCAAATTAGATTGTATTTCATGCTAAAGTTTATCATAGTGTCAGAACAGTGGATATGTTCATCATTGAAGTTTAATTATTGGTGTATTTTCAAATACAAAAGAATATGCAATGGTCATTTCCTCATAAATACTTGAAATTATGTACAGCAATCATCCCCTGTGATAGACTGCAGTTTTGCGCTTGTGTTTTTATGAAAGACAAACAAAATATTAGATTAGATTATATGAAGTTTAATCATTAAAGAAAAATCATACAGTAATGCAGTACTGTAAACTCAACTGTATTGTACAGTAAAAACAAAAACAACAGTAAAAGCAAAAACAGTTACAGTAACAACAAACTTTACTGTAAAGTAAAAAAAAAACTGCTTCTCGGTGCTTAAGCAGAATTTTTCCTCTCCGCTGAATTTGGCCACAGAATTTTGTCGACGTCGCATCTGATGTCTTCGTTGGCAAGACAGCGCTGGTAAAATCTTTTAGAATGCCTTATCCACCCCTGACACTGCTGGGCTGTAATGTCATCGCATGCCTCATCCATGGCCTGAAGGAGCGTTTCCTGCTCATATGGACACCTATCGTATACCTCCCACCTCCAGGCAGAGAAAACCTCCTCAATGGGGTTCAGAAAGGGGGAGTAAGGTGGAAGGAATTGGAATCGGAACTCTGGATGGGCTGTAAACCAGTCTTGCACAGCCAATGCACGATGGAAGTTTACATTGTCCCAGAAAATGATGAACACCATCTGAGCATTTGGCTGTACGAGACAGTTGTACAGCCCATCCAGAAAATGTATGAGGCGCACGGAGTTGTATGCCCCCAGCAGAGGGTCAGGCTGACCAATCAGGGATGGATGTGTGTGGGCCTGCCCAATGGTCTCAGGGCCGGGTCTAGGCAAACTAGGCATGTACAGTACCTATTACCTATATACTGTATATTTACTGTACATGGTCCACGACCATGACCATGACCATGACCACAATCACTACCACGACCAGGGCCACGACCCCGTCCTTCATTACCAACCTCAACCTCGCTGACCTGCTCCATGTTGTCAGAAACTGCCATTCAGGTTTCTAAGCAGCATTTTATGTAGTGGTGAAGAGATTATCAATTGTGTTGCAATGCTACTCACCTGGGCAAGGTTGTTGGAAGTACTGAGACATGACTACAAACACCTGTTGAATTGATTCAGTGATCTGCATTTGTAGTAATAAGCATTTGAACATTGTTGTAATATTAGGTGGCTGTGAGAATGGAGCATATGATTTAGAGTTTGGCACTTTGTATTAACAGTTTTGCACTTTGTATGTCAGCATAGGATGTAGTGTCTTAAGGTAAGAATTCTGCAAGTCAGTTTAGCACTTTGCGTTAACAGTTTTACACTTTGTATGTCAGCATAGGATGTAGAGTCTTAGAGTATGAATTTTGAAAGTCAGTTTGGCACTTTGCATTTTGAGTTTTGTACATTGAAATTCTGCTGTGCAAAATTAGTCAAAGCAATCGTAAAAACTGTAATATGCCAATATATGAGTATTATATCACAAATACTGTACATGCATTGTTGCCACTTTTAGATGTAAATTTATGCAGATATTGTTACCAAATATGACTAACATTTAAATATTAATAGTAATAATACATTTCATAAAGTAATATAAATGCATCCACTTAAATTACACAGGAATACAGCATACATAAAATATTTAAAGCAAACCCCCAGTATCATATAGTAGTATATATTTATTAAATTATTAATTAAGTATTATTAAAAAATGATTTAAAATTTTTCACAGCATAACAAATTATCTGGTCCAAGATGAAGCTTAGCTTCACTGAAAACCCCACTTAACCTCAAGCACCAAAACAGAAAGGGGTCCTAACCAGGCCTTAAATGGCCCCTCCCAGAATTAGCTGCTTGTAATCCACAAGCTTCCACCCGCAGGACCATTTATTACACACTATGGACCTGCATGATCCCCGCAGACGGCACCTACGAAGGTTTGAATGCACCCTGTGCACCACCAAACCACAAGAAACATGAGCCTATCATTCCCTGGACCTCTGCTTGACCGTTTATGAATATTGTTGTTGTGGAGGCAGATGGTACAGTGAGCACAATGGCAAAAACGCGATGTCCGCCAAACAAATAAAGTACAACGTCAGCTCTTCTGCAAACAAAGCCTGGATTATCCCGCTAACAAAGTGCTGGCTAGAACCCATGACAATTATGGAGATTGACAGTGAACAACACTATCTCTCTTGTGAATTTGGGTCAATTTGCACAGCATATTATTTTGGTTTGTGCCTTGCGCCTTTTTGCCAACAAAACTCAATTAACCGCAGCGTTTTTTTTTTTGTCAAGGTGACTTGTGTATAGAGCGTGTTTGGGAGTTGTTATTTTAGCGGACTAGCTCTGATGCACATGTACAGCACAGAGAAAGTCATGTTGATGTGAAGGGCACGGAGGATGCGATCACGTTTAACACAGATCTTGCACAACCGTTCCCGCGTGTACCGCTCGGGACGGACAAGGACGGCGATTTCAACACGAGACTAAAGCGCCCGTGCCGTGTCATGTCGTCCTTTTTTTCCCGATGCGCAAACAGAACGTGTGCCAGCGAGTAAACAAATGCTCTTTCTGCATCTCTCCACTGAAGTCAAGTGTTTGTTTGTTTGTTTCCCTGCACATTTTTTGAACTACGCGGGACGAGCTGCATTTTAATTACACAAGACAGCCGCTGATGTGTATTTAGACCGACTGTGTCCTGGCAAAAGGCCACTTAGCTACAGAGGGATAGGCAGCAACATGTACACACTGCTACAGGCTACAGTGGCAGAGAATAACACTTATTGCACACAGAGGAAGGGCTTAGCAGCTAAGACAAGCCTGGTTAGCAAGTCAATGCTGAAAGGAGCTACTGCGAGATGGGACTGTAGAATGAGAGGCAGAGTTGGGCCATGACCGAATATGATCCCTGTTCCCTACCCCCCTGTCCACTCAGACCCCTGTTTACTATGTGCCCTCTCCCCTCACTTTGCAAACAGTGTGCGAAAGAAATCCTGCAAAACTTCTAAACTAGTGAGGGAGTAGTTTGTAATATGTCCTGCTCTTGTACCACAACCTGTAGTTTTTACGTCAGGTTTACTTCCTGAAATTGTCAGTTCCTGTTCCTGAACAAAACTCCGGAAATGAGGGTGTCATCCGGGGATTTTAAGTGCCCCCATTTGTGAGAAAAAGTCGCCTACTCAAAAACTTTTTGATGAAGTTGACTCAAATATATGCCCTCAAAGGGGTGAAGGGATCATTTTCGGTCATATTCCTTTACCCAGGATGCATTCTGTTCCCTCCCTCCCCACCCCAACTCCCTAGGGTTGCCAGATGCCTTGTTTTGCACTGGAATGTCAGGTTTTCACATCAATCTGTACATGTCTGATTTGGGGTTTATTTGTACAGGTCCCTCTCCCCCGGTCTGCGATTGGTTCCTCCCCCCATGCCCGTCCGCAATAGGTTTCGACCGAACTCTGCATGGTATCTGGTTTTGACAAATTCTAAATCTGGCAAACCTATACCCCCCCCTTTTCCTTTCTCCTCCCACTTTGGAATGCTCAGTCACATTCATTTGGGATTGGCAAGTGATGTTTCATGAACCGCCGTAATAGGTGGAGCAAGAATGAGCGGCCAATCACTGACCTCTGTTGATCAATCAAATTAATGGTTTTTACGATCATTTGGCAAAACACGAGGGGTGCATCCCAATACTCAAAAAATGCACCCTGCCTTCCTCTACCACCACTACCACCTCCTCTCCTCCTTGCCCCGGAAACGGATCTTTGTGTTAATCTATGCAGATTTGCATACTTCCGGGTAGGAGGGGAGTGGTAGTGGGGGAGTGGAGGAAAGGAGGTGGGGAGTGGAGAATATTGGGACGCCCAATGATTTGTTTAGAGTCAGTGAGTCACTGAAAGCAAATGGTAGCTCCACCCATTTTGTGGTTGTGTGAAGCCTCATATTCCTACGACTAGTATTTGTAGGCCTATGGCGCCCGTCACTACAGCAAAAGAGAGAGAGAGAGAGAGAGAGAGCAGATATGCACCAAAGTGCGCGCTGCTAGTCACGGCTTCTCCTCAATGCAGTCCGCCAGCTGGGCTGCGCAGTCACTGCGTCCCACGAGTGCATGACTGAATGCCGGCGCTGGATTGGCTGATGAGACGGGGACGACAGCAGCCACCCCACCCCCCCCCCCGCCCCCCCCGAGACTCTCCCTCCCTGAGAAACGCCACGCCGGGAATGTAAGTACCCATAGACTGGCCATGGGCAGCGCGGTGGATAGCACCTCACAGTAAGAAGGTCCGAATCCCAGCCGGGGCCTTTCTGTGTGGAGTTTGCATGTTCTCCCTGTGTCTGCGTGGGTTTCCTCCAGGTACTCTGGTCTTCTCCCACAACACATAGACATGCAGGTTAGGCTAATTTGGTGGGGATGTTAACAGAGGGTGGCTGGAAAAGAGCATGCATGCTCAGTCAACCTACCCTGTACAAATAAAGGTTAATAACAATGAAGAAATCTTGGGAGACCCAATCTCCTCTTGCCAGCTCATTGCATGATTTCACTGTTCCCAACACGGTCAAGCCGTTTTTTTTTTTTGTTTTTCAATTTAGTCTACATCAGTTCAGGACTGGTTTGGATAGGTCATATAGCTATAGTCATATAGCAAATTTTTCATTCATGTTATATTGAAAACTTCTTGAGGATTTCAGTTTAATTAATGCCCTTGATACTTTAATTAAAATATAGACAGCCCAGGTCTACCGGAGCTTCAGAGAAACCTTGAACCTTTTGTTGAGTTTGGACACCAGTCTTATGAATATAATTTCATGATAATTCCTCAAAGATACGTGCTCAACAGTCCAATTATATGCCAGTGTACCCTTCAGTGTTCTTTGCACAAGCAGCTTTGGAAGCACAGATAAGTGTAGTTTATTGCTTTAACTTGCAGCTGGTTTAAGCTGGTATTAAAAGCACATGCAAAATTCCAAAGCCCTTCAGTAAACCCGCATTTGGGAATTTGATAGAAACGGCAGGAGTGTGCAAATCTTCTTTTTTATTTAAAAATTCTGTAGCCTTTGTTCTTCTGGCAACAGCTAAGAGGTGCTGGGTTGTATGAAATCACAAACATAAAAGACCATTATTAAAAAACAAGCCGTCTTTTAGTGGGTAGGTGAGTTTTTCCAAACATGCACCCGTATACATTCCTCCACAAGTCCAAGCCGGGAAAAAAAAAACTAAAGCTTCAGGCTCTGGGCCGGAAGGAGGGAATTTCATCACTTTGGGTTTTTTCTAATTTAAAATGGCACATTTACATAATTTGTACGTGAGCGTTTAATATAGGAATTGAGGGTTATCCTGCACTGGCCATGATTTACAATGAAGGAAATGCGGCACAGAGCGAAACACCGACCTACCGGTTCTGTGCCCCCCCGTGGCGGTATGACACGCCTTCACCATTTCCCAGAAGCCACCGAGAGTGGGAAGATAAAACACACGGGGTGGGAGGGGGTGATTTAGGGCATGAGTCAATACAGCCTGAGGGCCCCGTTTAGCCCACAGCTGGACGCTGTCCCAGGGGCTTGTCCTAACACCCCAAACCCACCCCCTCCCCTCCCCACCACCAACTGCCCCGCCCGCGCCTATTGTCCCTGCTCCACTCACATAACACCAAAACGGTCACCACCCCTGCTGCAAACACAGAGGCGTATCTGTATTGACTTGTGGGATATCTCAAACAGTAAAAGAAGGGGGAAAAAAACAACGCCATGGGTTACTGAGCTATTCAAGCTGATGCAGGCTCATGAAACCGAGAGGCAGAATTTGAGCTGGGATACGTTATAATTACCTCCCGGGTGCTTAGACACACTGTGACAATGCTAGTGGGCAGTGATATTTAAGTCTACACCAAACAGGCATCTTTGATCCACCCTGTAATCACACGGTGAGTAGCTAGCAGTGTTTGAGGGAGGCCTCCCATGCCACTTCTAATTAAACTGGGCCTCGTTAGTCGGTGGCTTGAGGAGGCGGTTTAGACTTCTCTTTTGGGATTTTAGCCCGGGACAGCCAAAAGGCTAAAGCAGGACAGAGAGCTGAGGTCACGACACCCCCCTCTACTTGTGTTCCTCCGGAGTAATGTCGAAACGAGTGAATTAGCCAGGCTCCACTCGAAAAACGCATCTGACTCGTCGACGTACGTACAGGCAAGAGCTTGGTAACAGCTGGCACACTGGTGTGAAAGCAGCAGCCCTCCTTAAAGCAGCCCTGCGTGGCCCTGGCCTGTAATGAATTAGCACCAGTAACTGATAATGGGCTCACAGAACGTCGGTTTCCACTGCATTTGCATCAAGCAAAAAAAAAAAAAACCTGAGAAGCGGCGAATGCTAGTGGGAGCCAGCTGTAGAGATGAAAGTCAGCCTCGGGTTGAACGCCAACGGCTGGGGCGGGGGGTTGGGAGGGGGAGGGGGGGGGGGGGTTTCGGTTTTGGTTTTTCGTGAGCACGGAGTGCTCCTTCATCTGCGGTGGCATCTGACCGCAGCTCCCAGCGATGCAAAATGCAATGCCACTCAGCTTCTCATAGCAGCACAACCTACAGTGCGGCCTGAATCCAACCAGCTGGAACCGGCCAACACCCTCCGGCTGACTCAAACCAGCAGCGTCTGGGGGGGGGGGGAAAGGAGAGCGTTCTGTAGGCTACATGAGATCTTCCACTCTCGTGATTATATGTCATTTTAAGAGTATAAATAGTGGGTCCCTTCAGAACTCGTCTCTGACTCTTGCCCACATAACAGCCGGGATTCTGAGTATCCCGATGCCGGAGTATTAGCCTAGAAATTCACCATAACGCCAATGACTAGACAGTAGCTTGCCTTGTCACTTATTCAAACTAGGAATTTAAAGAAACACTGCTCTCATTAAAAAAAAAAAAAAAACAGTTATTATTATTATTATTCTTTGCTTGAGTTTTTCTCTCAGATTCCTGTTTTTCACTTCTCAGAATCAAGCACCTCTTAGCATTGAGCTACAGAGCCAATCCCATACAGCCAGTGTAACACTAACACTGCCCACAGAACCCTGAGAGGTTTTTCCACCAGTGGATTTTTGTTCTACTGAAACAAGAGAAGGAACAGAGAGAGGAAGTGTGAGTTTTTTCACCCCCCCCACCCTCACTCCCACCCCTCCCCCACTCGTCACGGAACCCTGTTGTCTTTTGAATAAGTTTGGAAGAACATTCCTTTCAAACAGACAGCTAACCCGGGAGAGTGTGTATTTCCTTGCACCCTGTTTCTACTGTGCTCCCTTCCATTCATAAGAGAAGGCAGATGAGGCGAACACGATATATATCCATCGGCAACCGTCAGGGACAATGGGGTCTCAAATAAACAGACCCTTTCAGCCCCCCTACCACATTTCTCAGCGGTTCATTCATTCAGATATTCTATCGTGAGACAGGAAGAGACAAATGAGCTCGGAGAAGCTCACTTCAGACTCAACAGTTCGATTACGTAATAATGTGCTCCAGCAAAGAGCACAACAACAAGCTTACATCATGGACGTTCTGTGCCGAGTGTCAGGAAGCTCAATCGCCTGTGCTTGTTTTTTAGCCTATTTAATCTTTTTAACCTATTTTATTACACTCTTTAATTCATCACCTGATTTCTATGCCCTCACTTCTATTTCCTTGCATTGTACTACTTATCTCTTTTCAGTGTGCTTGCGATTTTTATTTTGTGCTGAGCACATTGTGTTGCAAATATGTATGAAACGTGCTGTGTAAATAAAGCTTGACTTGAATGGGTAAATTGTAAATCGTAACAGGAACGTACTAGGAAGGATAGTCCAGAGCACAGTACTGCATTAACCTTTTAATACTTCTGCATATGCTGCAGGCATAGCCTCCTTAGAGCTAGTCTGGCCTTGACATGTGACAGGCCATGTGCTTTCAGCTCCTGTTCGGTGAGCCTTTTCTCAACACTGTTCACAAGCGACCGTGAAGTGCCATTTACATCCTGTTTCTGGGCGACGCTGACTGTGTCAATATTGGCCGAGCTGAGAGGCAGCGTTTAAGACTACCCTCTTTTTACTATGCGTATTCCAGTGTATTCATGGAAATTCAAATGTTCGTTTGCACACCATTCTGACAGATAATGGAAATAATGGCCTAACTGACACAACACTTTGGATACTCAGGCAAAAGGCCTTTAAGCTAATCATTCACAAAATCAGTACAACTGGCTAATTACGGGTACACCCATGTTGCAGTTTTGTAAACGTCATTGTTTATATGCTGTTTGGTTGTAGGGCATTTTGTTAGTCTGTAACTGTACCGTTACAAAAGTTTCTCATTTCTTAAGTCTAAGTCTACAGACTTTCTAACGTCTACCAGTACGTCAAATGAAAATGCACTAATCCTCCTTTCCAACCTTAACTGTGTTCATGCCTGTATGGAGTCCAAAATGGTATTAATTGAGTTGAGCAGTTTTGTCCTGTATTTCTTGTTTTGTCCTGTATTTCAAGCGAGAGGGATTAGCATTTCTTCAGTCCTGAAGTTGCACTCGGTTACAAACAGGATGATGAAATTATGACTGTTGAACAGATGACAGTTACACAAAGCACTTATTTCAGGATGGCTTGTGTACTAAACCACTAGATCCATGCCCACACAGTATGTGAAGAAATTGTGATATTAAGCAATAACGTATGCTTATCCAGTCTTATCCACTTCAATCAGACTGAAGAAAACTTTTTTTCATCAGAAGCACATACAGTGCAGTCCTTACGTATTTGGACACAATATTTGATGTTTTGGCTCTGTAATCCAGCACATTGGATTTGAAATGGAACAGTGACTATGAGGTTAAAGTGCAGACTTTCAGCTTTCATTTGAGGGCTTTTACATACATGAACCTTGTATCAATTGTAACCCTTTTTATACATAGCCCTCTACCCCCATTTTATGGGACAAAACATAATTGGACAAATTAACACAAACTTAAATGAAGTCATCATATGTAATATTTTGTTGCATATCCTTTGCATGTCATGACTTTCTGATGTGTGTGGCCCAACAACAACATCAAAAAGACTCTTGGTATCTTATTTTCAGGTACTCTTACAAGCGATACTACAACCTCTCTGCATTTTAATGGATCTCTATAGTAATTGGGGGGGGGGGGGGGGGGGGCTAGATTAAGCTGTAAATTATGCTGGAAAAGTATGGAACACATAGTTGGCTAAATGGCTGTAAGTCATCAAGGTTCTGAGGTATCAAACCAGCCTCAAACCATCACTCTGTTGCTAGATATGCGGTGGATATGGATGGATCACTTTAAGGGTTGTTTCTCCTGACTTATTTTCCTACTTGAACTCTATGGAAAAATAAGTCAGGAGAAGAAACCCTAAAAGTGTGAAGTTTGACTTTAACTGCATTGAGAACATGAGAGCAAAACAATCTGCATCATTGCCACCACTGGTTTATTTAACCCTTTAAAGTGCAAAATCACAAATATGTAATGCTGATATGTAAATATGTAAAAAGCAATGGAGTTCTAGAACACTGAAAAAAACATTCCAAAAAACCTACTCTTCCAAGGGTTAAAACTCACTGTGTGTACCTTGTTGAGAAAAGACCATACTGCAAGATACATACTAGTCCCCAAGAATCAACCATTCGGTTTAGTCTGTGGACACTGCATTGATAGGTTGAGGACTTTGGCATGGTGCCAAAATTATGTCATTTATTTTAGAGTTTAGATCAGGGGATTGAGGTATTTGGGAATTGCAAGCATAAATTAAGAATATTCGATGCCCTAAATTGAAGCACATCCTTCAGGTTTACACTTGATACAAAGGTACACAGAAAAGGGCTCTTGAACAGCACTTCAAGTCCTCAACCTATCAATGCAGTGTCCACAGACTAAACAGAATGGTTGATTCTTGGGGGGGTTCCCTGGCCAGACATCATATGCAGTGATTATTGTGGAAATACTTCAAAGTTACAAAACCTTTTTAACTTTAACTATGATGGGGGTCCCCTGACTGGACGCCACTGAGCCTGGATGGACATGCCACTCAATTTGAAACCAAAACTAGCAGTGCCACTAAAATAACCTGAAACTGAGATTCATTAACATCATTTCAGAAGCAAACAAATGCTATAGAAAGAATCTGAAAATACCTCCTGCATGCAAGGTGCTTGGATTTAAAAAAAAAAAAAAAATACAATTTTATTCACCAAGCAAACATGTATGCAAACACGTGGGCACACACACTTGCATAACAAAATAAAATATGAGTTCTGACAAGTTGATAAAACCAATATTACTCAATCGATATGTACAGCAACACTTACAAGCAGATTTTCCTATTTCCATTTGGAATATTTACTAAACTACAGGACGACTACCAGAAAAGCATCTAATCTACAATTCAATCGTTTGACTCAACCATCCGTTGAAAATGATGCAATAATAGTGAAATTTCTCAACCCTCCTATCTGTTGGCTATGTAATGTTAGCCTACATAATTGTGAACTGCCACATGGTTCAACAGGAAATAAAAAGGAATGTGCAGCTGTACAAGTTTTAAGGAAATCCAAAAGATAAAATCAAGTAGGAGAATCCTAATATTATTTAAAGTGGAGATTATTTAAAGATGAAGCAACTACGTGAAACCACCAGGAAACAATTTTTTTTTTTTTTTGCCATCAGGCATCGCCGGGAAATCACCGTCCTCTTTCTCTGAAGCCACAATCCATAGTACAATGTCAAGGGTAAACACTACAGTGATGGCACTTCTCATGTAAATTGCATCAGCCTTGTAGCCAATTAGCGATTAGCTTCCATTTGCGTCAGAGCTCCCATTGACCTATCATGTCTCACCACGACAGTAGAAATAGAATGCAGGAGGAACTACTGAAGAATTTTCAGAAAACCTGGGGTAGGGAAACACAAGAAGAAATCCCATAGACTATTTCTTCATATTTAAATTATTTACCCCAATTTCAAGAGGGTCGTGTCTAGACCCAAAACACAGTAAAAATATGGTCGTTGTCACAGCAGGGACAGGAGGTACCCATAAAGTCCTCCTTATCTCCGGGAAACCGAGTGCATCGTCTGGCGGAACGCACGGGGGATTCAGCCGGTCAATTTCGGTCATGTTGCCTTCTTCCCCGAATCCAGCGTCGTCGGATTCCGATTCGAATGGATCCGGACCGCCGCAACGCAAAAGGCAGAGACTCACACATTTGAGTCCGGAGGAGAAGGCACTCAGAAGGTTGGCTCACCATTGCTTCGCTTGGCTGTTCAGAAAACGTGATGCTATCTAATATTGACTAGTTATCGACCTAGGTATTACGGACGAACGTTAGATTGTCTAATGTCGGAGTAAAGTATTGTTAAAATGCTTGTGGATCGCTATCTACTGGTTGCTAGATCGCTTGCTATAAATGTATCAAGCTAATATTAGATAACTGCTGACATTTGAGTAATGCTTGAAAACATTAAGCAGTTTGCTAACACTTGCAGGCGGATAAAGTTGTTTACAAGGTTGCAAGTCCAATAGACGTGGCATTTTATGTGATATTAGCTTAGATGATAACTATATTAACTTGTAACGACAATCTTGCGTAATTGGCTGTTCGCCAGCCGGTTATCGTAATTGCGTAGCACCACCCAGTTTTTTGCATAGCTGGAGATTTGGGTGTCCTGTTCTGCCTGCGTGGCAAGATGGCTGGAGATTGCGCAAGCGCAGACCTCTGTCAATGCCTGACACTTTAAACTGAAGTCCAATGCCTGTCACGAGTATTTCAGTCAAAATGTTTTATATTCAATATACTATATTACTTTACGTTAACAACGTGATTTCTCTTTCTTTAGGAAACTAAAAAACAGAGTTGCTGCCCAGACAGCCAGAGATAGAAAAAAGGCAAAAATGGGAGAGTTGGAGCAGCAGGTCTTAGAGCTGGAATTGGAGGTACTTACTTCCCCACCCCATAATTTCCACATCACAGTAATCTCTTAACACTCCTTTCAGTTGACGTAACAGCCATGTGTGACACACGTTTCTTTATTCCACCAGAACCAGAAACTCTACATTGAAAACAGACTATTACGGGAAAAGACAGATGGTCTTCTGACAGAAAATGAGGAATTGCGTCAAAGGCTGGGTTTGAATACCTTGGAAACCAAAGAGGAAATGGTAATTAGGTTTCCGATATTATTATGCATTAGGATTCAGGCGGCTGGGCTTTTAGTTCCACCGTGCTTCATGTTGGGGCTCCACAGAACCGTTAACAGCCCCCTCCTCCAATCCCCCTCCCTCACCCCCGCAGGTTCAGGTACAGGAGTCCAGCGTGGATGACGTCAGTTTGGCAGTCGGGTCTTCTGAGTCCGCAGCACTCAGGCTACGTGTGCCTCCGCAGCAGGTGCAGGCCCAGCAGCCGCCAAATCTGAAGACTTCCACGTGGATGCTGGCAGTCCTAACTCTTCAGACTCTGAGGTGAGCCTGGGCGGGGCCGTTGATGGATTTGCACAGTGGAGTTTTGGCAAACGCTCTTACCCAGCGCACACCTAAAGCTTATTTTCATATCCATCTATACTGCTGGATAGTTCCTGAACAAGGGTATAACCCACTCGGGAGTCAACTGCACAACCTCCAATTCCCCCAACATTGTCACTCAATAGTTGTACATTACATTACATTACAGGCATTTAGCAGACACTCTTATCCAGAGCGACTTACACAACTTCTTATTACATTTATCCATTTACACAGCTGGATATATACTGAAGCAATGTAGGTTATGTACCTTGCTCAAGGGTACAACGGCAGTGTCCCACCTGAGAATTGAACCTGCAACCTTTGGGTTACAAGCCCAGTTCCCTGCCCATTACACTACACTGCCACCCTTACACTACACTACACTGTACTATACAGTCCAGTCATGCTTACCCCTCGTTTCCTTCCGTCTTCCCCACCACAGTCTGATCTCTTGCTTGGCATTCTGGACATCCTTGACCCAGAGCTGTTCCTCAAAGTCAGCGAGCAGGAGTCCCAGGACCTGCCGGAGCTGTTGGGGGGCCGGGGAGGATTCAGTACCTGCCTCCCCATCTGCGCCTATGGGGCCCGCACCAGTTAAGCTGGAAGCCCTTAATGAACTGATCCACTTCGACCACATCTACACCAAGCCCGTGGAGGTGGTGTGCGTGGAGCAGTGTGAAGATTGCATCCCTGACGTGAAGATGGAGGAGGAGGAGGAGGAGGTGGTGGTGGTGGTGGAGGAGGAGCAGGAGGAGGAGATGACGACAGTCCCCGTCAAGGACGAGCCCGACGAGGTGGAGGCGATCCAGGAAATGAGGGTGGAAGACTTCCTGTCTTCGGCCTCCCCTCCACTGCCCTGCCCTGACAAGGCCTCCCCTTACCTGATGGACACATACAGCGACTCCGGATACGAGCGATCCCCGTCCCCCTTCAGCAACATGTCCTCTCCCCTGTGCCCGGACGGCGCCTGGGACGACGTTTTCGCCAACGAACTCTTCCCCCAGCTGATCAGCGTTTGAAGCCCAAATAAGTCCAGCCCCTAAAACTAGTCCTATCCAGGCCAATCTTGTGTATAGTCTGTATTTACTTCATTGTTGTAAAAGCAGTAGGGACTCCAGCTTTCCAGGGTTGGACCAATGTCCTATTTCTTACTCTGAGTGCATAGTCTCTATTACAGCAGGCCTCTTGCAGGGACTGCAGTATTGCGTTCTTAACATCTTCATCAGTTTCATCTCTCCACTTAAGATTGTCTTAAATCTTTTGCTAAAGAATTGGGAGGTGGTCAGACCATAAAGCTGACTGTATAGCTGAAAATATCCAGTATTTCTGTAAATTGTGGGGAGGGGAGGGGTTTAAATTTGTTTAAAGAAAACTGCATAACTATTTATTTGTGCATTTCGCTCCATGGAGTCTGTTGTATTCTGTCCTTTTTTTAGCATGTATAAATGCTTAATTTACTATGTAAATTCACAATTAAGGGATGCTTTCTTTACGGACTAATTTCTGCATTAAAACCATGCATTGCATCACTTCCTGTCTCTGGCTTTTCCATTTTGCTGACGTCACTACCCACTTTTTAGACATCACTATGACTAACACTGGCTGCTGATTTGACACGTTGACCACAAGGTCTGAATCAACGGTCCTAAATGGAGCACTTTAGTGCCAGAAACCACCATAGTCCACCTCTGCTGAAGACAAATACAAAACCCACCCCCCTCTCCCAGTGTATTCAGACTAACTGGAAATATTTAGTGAGCACTTGGTGTAGAATGACTTGCCCCTGCATTCATGTTTAGCAATATGTGGCTATAATGCACCTTTTCAGTCTGCTTCATACAACTCGCGATGGTAGGGACATGTACAAGGCACCCTTCGCCCTGATAAGATCCTATCAAAGGCAGAATTTGGATCAAGGAATTGAAACATTTCCAACAAAAAATGTAACTGAATAAAACCTAATACTGGGTGGGTATTCAAGTGGTAGGCTTGGTTTGTACAAAAACCTGTGCTCCAATGTTATGTATGAAAGCTGGTGATTGTGGTAGTGGGATGCTAATGTACCTGGTGAAAACACATTTAAGAAATGCCATACCTACCATGGAAAACTGCTTTTGCTAGGGTTATGGTTTCTTTCCAGAAACTTCCAACCTGTAGAGTTTAGCCTAGGTGGGCACCCATAACTATGCTGTAATAGTGTGGTACAGTCACTGGTTATTTCCCAAGACAGTGGTTAGGGGGGGGCGGGGAGATAAAGCAGTTCAATTTCACCTTGGGTGTGGGAGTTTCTATTCTATCAACTGCATTTGATGAACATTTAGAACATCTTCAACCAAACCGGTTAGATGAGGTAATATCGCTGTCCAGACATTTACCAAAATAAAGGCATAACCAAAGCATAGTGTAATGAAAAATACATTTTTATATTAACACAATAAAAAAACATGCTTCAAATAACCAGTGGGTAATGCAATGCAGTGAAGCCTACTGTTATCCATGAGACTTTGCCACATGTTTCATGTACCAAATATTGGTGTACCAGAGATAAGATAGGAGCTCCAGAGGTGAATGATTACACATTACTGATGAATCTAACAGGCCGCAAGGTCCTTTGTACCATGCTCAGGTATGGACAGATCAGCCCTGCAGGTTTAAAGTCTCACAAACAAGGTTTGTGGGTCACATATGTGTTGCACAGAAACGACCACCATTGTGAAAATGGGTACACTGTTAAATTACATAACCAATCCGCTTGTACTGGAGGGAAATGGGATCTTGTTTTAGGAGTAAACTGACCCTGTCATCTGGTAGGCTTAGATTCTTTGTTCCTTGTGAATTTTGACACATCGGCATAAAGCAGTGGTCCCCAGCCCGGTTTGTGGAGATCTACAGTCATGTAGGTTTTCATTTCAACCCTAATTTGGCAAACATTATTCTACTAATTAGCAGCTTAATTCGATATCTAGCTGTTGAATGAGGTGTGCTTTGTTTGGGTTGGAGTGAAAACCTACAGGATGGTAGATCTCCAGGAATAGGGTTGGGTAGCCCTGGCATAAAGCAATGGTTTCCAACCTTGTTCCTGGAGATCTACCGTCCTATAGGTTTTAATTTCAACCCTATTGATTCTACTAATTAGCAGCTGAATGAGATCTATAGCTGTGGAATGAGGTGTGCTTTGTTTGGGGATGGAGTGAAAACCTGCATGGACTATAGATCTCCAGGAACAGGGCTGGGAACCGCTGGCATAAATGGTCTTTCACCCTAGACCATGGCTACTCAAATCTGGATCTCAAATCAAAATCCGGCCCTGGTTTTCTTTCTCCCAGGTATTTACCTGAACAATTAGTGCTACTGATTGACCAGACTGTCTTCACACCTGACTCCCAGGTAAAGGGAGGGTGGAAATCAGTTCTCAGATCTCGAGGACCGTGAACAGGGCCCTAGACACAATATCCAGGCCCAGTCCCAGTCCCAATACCCACACTTGAGCACTTGCGCACTTCAAATGCGGGTGCCCGCGAGAACCTCCAGGGGCTTAGTCTGTCCCATTTCTTATTTTTCAAGTGCGCGAGCGCTTGACTGCACACTTTATGAGCCCTTGATGTGGCCTTCACATGAGTCCGCATCAAACCAAACTTCGCTGAAGCGTATTGCTCATAACTCTTTGCGTTATCGTGACTTTCTACACTCTGGCCAATCAGAGCTGTATTTTGTGTGCAAGAACAAGCTACTGCACAATTGAGCATAGGAACTTCAAGTGTAAAGTTAAAACCAGTTAAATCATGCATTTTCACTAACTTTTACATGGTAAAAATATAAAAATAACGATATTTATGTATGACGCTCAATAAATAAGTCAAGCGATTTTTTTCTTGTAAATTCACATTTCATTAGGATATAGCTAAGCATCGGTGCTTTATGGGCTGCTGCCTGATAAAATATGTAACCTACTCGGCAGCAGAAAGGCTTCTCAGGCAGGCTGGTAACATTAGCTAATTATATCAAATAACAAATACGGGACCTGCAGTAGCCTACAGTTAACATACAATTATGAAACTTAAATCGGCACTGGGTTTTCCCAAACAGCTCTGCTGTTCTAGCTAGGTATGCAGAAGATTAAATGGTTATAACGTTACAATAGCAAATGTCCTCCAGCGTTTGTTTTATTTATTTTAATCTCAACATGCCATATATTAGGCTGCTGTTCCCCAGTTATCAGTGTACCACTAATCCCCCAATGAAGCAGCTCCCGTGCACCATTTTATCCTTTTTTTTTTTTTTTTGGGGGGGAGGGGGGGCAAGGGCTGCTCATTTCGATATTTCCTCATTTTCTCTATAAAGTGTATTTGTGTATTGCATCTGTAAAATGGCAAATAAACACAAATAAGCTTAAATGGGTTACTTTGTACTTTTTTCACTTGGTAGGTGTGTGTGTGTGTGTGGGGGGGGGGGGGGGGGGGGGGGGGGGGGGATTCAGTTTCAGGAGCCCAGATAACAGTTAGTGTTCTGCAGAATTTTTCTTTTCTTTTTTTCCACTTTCACTGTTCTCTCATGTCAGAAAAAACACCTGACAATGTCAGCTGCTTTAAAAAAAATATATAAAAAAATGCAAAAACCCACCACATAATTAACTCACAGCTGCTGGAAACAGAAACCTTACATGGTCTCTCTGGTGAAGGAATTTTTCCCCAAACACAACGGACTGCATTAAAAATCCAAAGAGGAGTCACATTCCAAATACGCTCGAGTGATTTACTTTTAGGGGGTATTTCGGGTAATGTCAGACTGCCTTCAATAAACAGTTTCAGTCTTAAATTAGACTGCGATGAAGGGAGAGATAGTATCATATGGTCATCACCCCAGGCAGAATTAGGGTAAATCCTACTGAATGGACTGCTTGTCCAGTCAGTAATTCTGTATAGGGAAAGAGGGTAGGCTGGCAGTGATGTGGTAAAGGACCTAAAATTCAATGTCCCTTTCTCTTTGTGACACCCCCACCCCGTGAGTCCTCAACCTCAGCTACAGTTTCGAGCACCTATCACGCTCAATCTCCTTCCCATTTCTGGTGAAATGACCTCACGGACACCCCGCCCCCTCCCCTCCCCTCCCCACTCGAGAAAGCAGAGCCCTTTAAAAAGCACCAGTTTCACTTCCTCTTGGCCTTTTCTCTCTATGGCTTTCAGAGAGCATGAAGCAAAAGCCAGAAGGGAGGGGTGGGAGAAGCTGAATACCAAATCAAAGGCGGTCATGGAAATTTCCACTTTCATCCCCTGGTCGGTCGTAGCCGGTCATAGCCGGTGGGCCTGAAAGCGCGAGACGTGTGACGCGCGATGCGGAAGGTTCACAGGCGCGTGTGCGCGGAACTTCCTGGGATTAGTGAGCCTTGAAGGTAAAAGACTGCTCTGGAGGGAAGGAGAGCGATAACCTGCTCCGCCGGCAGAACCGACACCAGGCGCCGGCGTTTAAACGAGAGTAGCGGACGAGGAGGGCAAACATTCCGAGGCAGCTCATTGGAAGACCAGTCTTCCACAGGCCTAGGCTAATCACTCATGGCAACTGGGACCTCAGGCCTGTAGCCCATCTCAGGCCATTTAAAAATGAGCTGGACACGTCGTTTCAAAACAACTACTGCCTTACATCCCCTTCACTTCCATTTCCCGTGACACAGAACAAGGCCTTTTACAACCCTGGGTTGTTGGATTATGGGTATACTCCATTTTGTTTTCGAGCTCAATCCCCCCCCATCCTACGCATCATCAATGAGGCAGATCAGTGCAAAGTACAGGCTTCGGCTAGGCCAGAGTGACCACATCGAAATGAACTTTAAACACAGGGCAATTACTGGTAAAGCCTCCACAATCAACTCCTCCTCGCTCCCGTACGGCTGATTGGGACAGAATGCTAATCTATGGTGGACAAATAAACAGGCTGATGGTAACCGATATATAAAACAGGCCTGGGCTGTGACTTCAATCAGGGAAAGCCATTCAGTTAAAATGGTGCACTGCTACGGCAGCGCGTTGAAATGCTGCTCCTTTTTAATGTCTTTTTCAGGGGTGACTCACGGTGCCCTCTTGACTGACGTCAAGTTTAACCCCCCCCCCTCCAGACCCTCGTCTGTAAAAACAAGGCGACACAAGGGCCTCTCAACTCAAGTTACCCCTAGCAACGGAGAGCCTGGCCGTCACGAATGGCATCTCCAGTTAACGACGTCGGGCGAGAGAGAGAAAGGACACCGGAATTAGATCAGAACGCAATCACTGTCTGGGGCTTCTGCTTTCGGTGATTTAGACTTCAAAGGGCCGGCCATTTCTAAAGCTCCATTACCCGATGTGCTGATTACTGTGTATTAGATTAACTACAGTGCTGCAATCTGTGAAATGCTGTTGATCCAACACTCTTTTCGAGCAGGAGAAAATGGAGAGTAATCAGTACATTGAACCCTGGGAAGGAAGGCGATGAAGACTATGAAAGATAATCACCGCTGCGCCACTCCTCTAATGAAACGTTTCAGGCGTATCGATTCGCCGTTTCCTGTAACTCTGGTTTAACAGGGAAAGGAATGTACGAAATCTGTTCCAATTTCACCGCATCTGACGTCCTAAAAGGTGTCTTAACTTGTCTGGTGCTATCCTGCTCGTCTAGATGGAATTTTGTACAACTGCAAAGTAGAGTAACTACTCAGACCCCAGAGAAGACAGATTCATATTTCTCAGAATTGTAATTCTGTAATGTAATTCTGCCACACCAAGTAAAAAAAAAAAGATCGATCATGGATGAATATCAATCAGTGTTTTCCCCGAAACATCACTCAAAGACACAAAACAAAGCAGGGTTCAAATGCACTATTTACAGTTCCCGAGACAGTTACCAGACTCTTGATACTGTTGTCAGCTCATGTCAAATGGCATCATGTCAGGTACTTCAACATTTAAAAAGAATACACCTAAAATCAACACTGGGGGAAAAAAAATGTAGATTAAATATTAAGGGGACAATGAAGGAGATTACGGATATGTCTGAGATGATTAATTGAAGAAAGAGGTCAGTACAACCTCTGACTTCCTGTTGTTTTCACAAAACAGATTACCATGCAATGTTGTCATGGTTACACTTCCTGTACATGTGGCAGGATTGAAAGTGCTGCAAAAGCATTTCTTACATTCCAAACCAAATGATTCATTTGGAGTGTGTGACATCCAGAGAGACGCGCCCGCCTGAAAAGTACACGCCCTGCGGACTCTCCTCGCAAGACTGAATCCGTCCTCGGAACACCCGCCAAACGCTAAACCGCCAGGACGCTTAATCCTGTTTTGTTTCTGAAGAGTGTCAGAAAAATAAACCCATGCTGCCATTTGGCAAGAACACTTTCAACCCCCTCTCCCCCCCCCCCCCCACCAAGAGTTTCAGTTCACTTTTTAAAAACGCAACCTCCCTTCCCACCTAGGGCTCTGCCATCTGGGGCACGATCACCATCTGCAGCCTGTATATAATCTAACGGCCAGTCCTCCCCTACATCCCCTGTCATTTCCGCCTGGCCTGGGGGAGGGGTTAAAGATGGTAACCCAGCAATAACGCCGGAGACGGCCGCGCGAGGTATGCACGGGATGGGTGGGAGTCGACCAGGCGTACACTGACTCCACAGCGGGAGGAGCCCATGGGGGAACACTTGAGAATTCCTGCCCAAACTCGCAAGCGGTAGAGGAGAACAGAGAGTCCTCGACGAACATAATGTGTCAAACAGAGACGGGGGAGGGGTGAGGGCGTGGGGGTCACTGCTGGTTCCTAGACGTACGTGCGTCCGTTTGAACCGTTTTCAATAAAGGACAAGCATATGTATCCATTCTGGGATTAGATCTGTCTGGTTACAACAGTGATTGTCGTAAGCATGCTTGCAACAGGACCTGCAGCTAACTAGCCTCGCCCTGCTACAGGATGTTCAAGTGCATGTCGCTCGCAATTGCTTGTTTAATTTTCTGTGATATCTTCCTTCCTATTTCCGTCCCTGGAGAGGGAAGATCAGACCGGCTGTTCCTGAAAAACCACACAAAACAATGTTGTTTTGACAACCTGCAAAACGACCTCTTCTCTTCCTCCCGACACCGGCATTTCAACAGCTTCACATAAGCGGGAGCAAATCGCGCACGACTGACAAGATTGTTCCAATGTCGGCGATCGCATTCGGCGCCACCGAACAAGTTTGTTTGTAAACAGAAATGGCTTTATCAGTAAACGGTGTATCCAGTATGCTTTCTTAGAGGCGCACTCAATTTGAAAGCAAAAAGAAAAATTTAAAAAAAAATTAAAAATTCCTATATACGTATGTTCTATCTTTAGACATTCTGAGACCTGTGGCCACAGAAGGGGCTCGTATGAAGGACGTTGCCATACATCAGCCTGCGTAACTTGTTTTTTGTTTAGAAGAGTTTTATAAGCCTACTGGGAAGAAGGAGGATGAAAGTGATCACAGTGGACTTTGAAAGGCTCATTCATCACACGCCCTGTAATTACAGCCTTGTGAGCACCACTGGTCATAAAAGTTACATTCATAAAACTAAACGCTGGTGAGGGAACACAATCGCAGATCAATTCGTCCGTCTCGCTCTCCCTGGAGGCGGTACGAAATATTAAGAGTGGTGAAGTGAAAGTTCAGACGACTTGGTGAATCTGTCCCTAAAATCACATTAGAGTGGAGGTTAGGTTCACATTCCATTAGGTTAAGATTCAGTCTTGCAGAAATATCATAAAACGTAAATAAAGGACAAACCAAATAATAAAAAAGATTTAAAAGAAAGCTGACACTAATAACATTTGCACCCAATGTACGGTCCAAGTCTGAAATACCAAAACCTTTTTAAAGTTAAAGTTTGGTGTGTGTGCATGTGTACTGTGTGTGTGTGTGTGTGTGTGTGTGTGTGTGTGTGTGTGTGTGTGTGTGTGTGTGTGTACCCACACGTGTGTATAAAGGTTAAGCTGTTGTGAAGTCTATGCTAACATTAATGGACAGGCCATTTTAAAAGCATAACCGTTAAGTGCTCTTTGGATGTACTTTCTTGGAAACATCTCATCTCGTTAGCGGGGTACACGACCGTATCGGCGTGAGGGTTGAAGTGTTTGTGTTTCCCTGAACGGGCCAATGGTGGGTGCCCATCGGGCCCTGGGGTCTGATAACAGTGATAAAGCAGATTACTTGTGTGAGATCAGCGGTCTGAGCCAGACTGTGCAGTGTAACCGCTTATCACTTCAGGGACAAACAGACCAGGAATACTGCTGGAGTGCAGCGTGGAGCGAGCAGCAGAATATGGCTTTAACTGCAGTAATAAAGCCGAGCCGGGCCTTCTGAGGGAAATCCAGACTCTCATTTACATTTTATTTGGATTGATCCAATTCTGTTGGCCAAGTACAATGCATTTTACACAATCATTTTGGCTGCCGACAAATAACCAGCCAACCAATCAATGGCTTTACGAGATAACAATAACCAATGAAAGACAGAGCGTTGCTGATATTTGCACCCTGATGATTTCACCCGAGCACACTATCGGAATCCCAAAAAACACTGGGATTAATTATGATTAACACCTTCTTTTTTTTTTTTACTTATAAATTTGGCACCCAAAGTGGGGCTTGAGCATGTCCAATTCCCACATAAATTTGTAATGCCCAACCGTCTGCAACTGCAGTTGCGTTCATGTGCGAACCCCGCTGCCGATTCGGAGGAGTGTATACAACCGGTTCTCCTCCGAAAACGTGTGCCGTCGGCAGCTGCTTCTTTTCACACGGCAGACTACAGCTAAACTCACTGAGTGGAGTAGGAGGAAGACCTTTCACACTCGGCTTTAACCCGCAGTCCGCCGCGCCGGATCGACCAACGGGGGTCGCTAGGTAGCGATGAAGCGCGGACCCCGAACCGACTGAACCCTGGGTGACGCAATCGGCAATTGTGCTTATGGAGCTCCCGGCCACAGGGATCAACACCTTTTTAAAAACTAATTTTTCATTTATCCTGCACAGTAATTTGACAGCGTGCTGGATGCCCAGAACGGAAGTGGACCCAAACTGTGCCAGGAACACTTATATCTCTTTTCCACTGGTCAAGTGTACTGTACTGGACCCGTACTGGTCCACATTAAACGGCCGTGGTACAGTACAGAATCAGTACCAGTAGCCCATAGCCGTACCAGAATGGGTCCAGTAAGGTACACTTGACCAGGGGAAAAGAGATATTACACAACCTGGCTGGAATGGAGGGCTTTTCTGATAATTGAAGAGTAAATATTGAATTTTCCACAGGAAGGCCATGCTACTGATATCATGGAAAGAACAAGGGCACAGAGGACTCGACTCTGTGGCAAAATCAAAGCGGGCCTCTACCGTTTACCCCCAGCACGGCCTGGTACTTTCAAACTGCTTCAGCACTTAGAACAAACCCTCAAGATCCGTCAAGGGACTTCTAACATAATCAACAGATTCCGTGCTCAGAGGTTAAGACAATCCCTCAAGGAGCCATCAAACAAACTTAATAAAATAAACAAATTTGTCTGCTGAGTGCTTAAAAACCCCTCATGATCCATTGTGTAAACTTAACACTTGTTAACTTGTGCTACGACAACCCTTTAACAGTCAGCTCAACTAAACAAATAATTTTTCTGTGGATTTCTTCTTGGTCTACCAGATAAAGGGTTACAACTAATCCTCACCTGTCATGAGAATTGACACAATCAATAGGCTCTGTGCTCAGACCCCCCACTGTCTGAAGTTCAGATAACTCAAATCAGGCCAAATCAATGTGAGGACTGCAAGATCTGGAGGAGACATGAAAACGTCTCACAGGAACGTGAAAATAAGAAAATATAGCTCAGCGTTTTGACTTATCAGCTGACTTTAGACTCGGATTGGCGTAGCGTTCTTGAAATATGTGTACCCTGACCCCACCCCCAGCCCCTGTTTTGCTCATTGGACATTTGTGTCCTTTGACCTTCTGTCTTACTGCCCTCTGCACTGCTACACAAGCATATCTCCCAGTGGCAGTCGGGGTGTGTGTGTGGGGGGGGGGGGGGGGGACAGACAAATTGTTTATAGAGGTTCATGATTTTGTTGATTGCTTTATTTTTTTCTTTTTTAGATGCCATTCCCATAAATAACAGTAGTCACTACATATACATTTATGATGTTCTACAAGCTACACACAAAACAAATAGTATCATACCATCCTGCATAGTGAACAAACTAGACTGCAGTGCAAATCAGAAAATGTATGAAATTCTGCAAATAATTTTGCTTTCCTGAGATGTACGTTGACACACGCATACACTCCGAAATACATTTTAGATATTCCCTGATCTGAGATTCTTAAAGGCTTGTTATTAATGGTTTTATCACCTGCTTTGAAATCCGCAAGCAAAAAAACATTTTCATTTCCCAGAAAATGTTGTCAGTGATGAATCTAACTTCCAAGAATGTCACTCTCATAAGAAGATTTGATCAATGACAAAAAAAACTGGTTATTTATCTTAATTTTCCAATCCCAGATTACTGGGTCAGACATTTTATTTCCTTCTAGACACAAAACTCTGAATGAGAATGTGAATATAATCTGATAAGGCTGGAATAAGGCCTGGGAGTGTTTGGTCAAATACTGGCCACAAACTTGCACAAACTTATAAACAGGAAAATATCTCACCCTGAGGAGGCCGTCCCTTACAAGCTTCAAAGCTTAGATTTAGTCACTGTTAAGCAGACTTTCTTAGGAAAATGGGACGTGATAAAGAGGTTCACGTTTACATTACTCATTTGGCAGACGCACCAGAGAGGCGAACAGTAGTGGAGAACATCAATGTTACCCTCAGGAGTACAAATATGCGGTATCACCAAGAAGTTAGAGGCCCATTTATAATCACTAAGGGCCTGATTTATTAAGACCTTTAACATGTGTAAAACCAATAACATGACCAATGATTGGTCACGGTATTTGTTTTGCACCACTCATTGGTTGTGTTATTCGTTTTGTGCTAAAAGGTTTTTCACATGTTAAAGGTCTTAGTAAATCAGGCCCTTAGTGTAATATTGACCTAACAAACAACAATTTCTATTGTAACAAAACAGTATGATTAGACAGACAACCCACCCGACACAGGGCTTACTCATTGGCATATTTCTTTGTCCTTATTGGACATTAATTCAGCTTTTAAGGGTTGTCCAACTGAGGTGTGATAATGTGCTAAAATTACATACGAGGGTGATTTAAAGGATTTGGTATTTAAAACTGAAAATGTTCTCAACAGGCAGAAAGATGACACTTTGATGGTGAAAGACTAACACGCTGAAGTAACTAGTCCTCAAATCTAGAATTGGTTCCCCGAGTTGACACTGCCCCCGCCCTCTCTCCCTCCTCCGAGCGGGTCACCTCACACCCCGCCTGGGCAGGTCACTCCAGGCTGGCTCGGGCAGGGTGACACGGGATTGGAGCCAGAGGTCGTACTCATCTGCGGTCATCTGCACCACGTGCTCCCGGACAATCTGGAAAAGAGACAGGACTGCTCCCTCACCTCACCACAATCCGCTCTGCGTGGGGGTGGGGGGTGTTCTGGGAAGGGGCGCTGTGATTGGCTGTGGGGGCATTCTGGGAGGAGGTGCTGTGATTGGCTGTGGGGGGTGTTCTGGGTTGAGGTGCTGTGATTGGTTGTGTTCTGGGTTGGGGTGCTGTGATTGGCTGTGTTCTGGGTTGGGGTGCTGTGATTGGTTGTGTTCCGGGTTGGGGTGCTGTGAACGGGTGTTTTCTGGGTTGGGGTGCTGTGATTGGCTGTGGCAGTGGGAGTGTTAAGGGTGGAAGTACTTTGATTGGTTGTTGGGGTGTTGTGATTGGTTGTGGGAATGTTTTGGGGGCAGGGCATACGGTCCGTACCTCTATAGCCACACAGAGATCAGGAGAGCACAGCTCCCATGGCTGCAGGGTCCCCAGCACCTTCAGGAAGGCCGAGGGGAGGATCCTCAGGCTCCGCCCATCGGCGAAGCGCCTTAACTTCTCCAGCAGCCGGCCTACCCTCCAGTCCTGAACAACCGCCTCGGGCAGGTCAGCGATGAGCCGGGACAGCCTGAGGGGACAGGGGCGTGTCCGTACGGTCAGAGCGCCGAAACCTCAGTCTCTCCTGAACCAAACGCTGACCCTTCTACATGGTTTTGCATGATCATCTGATCGAATAAACCCTCCACTCTACTGAAGGTGACAAATACAATCTATGAGACACAGGGAGGTGGCTGGATTGTGAGAGGACGTAGGCGCCAACTACGCCACACTTCCATGACCCTTCCTCTGAAAATCTGACCCATGTCTATACGCTGCCATGCCCCCTGGCAGGTCTATCACAGTAACATTAGGGGGCGCTAGCAGGCTGTGAGGACATTGGAGCGTTGTGAGACCGGCTATCGCTAAAACAAGAGACAAACTCAAGGAGCCAATGAGACGCTAACGAAGGCCACGCACCACACGCCATCCTCACAGGGCCTGGAGATGCTGGGCTGGCCCGCGGCGCTTCTGGTCCCCGACGTTACGGTAACAGGACGGGATCTGGGCGGAGTCAACACCCCGTGGCGGAGGGCCTTGTAGGTCAGGACGCCGTTATCCCAGCGGTTTCTATGGAAATATGAGGAAGAGGAAGAGGGGATAAGGGCACATACTTACAACAGGCTCAGCTGTGACTTCTTCCTCACTCAATTTCAGAAGGGAGTAACTGTCTCTCTCCACCTCCCCATCTCCACCTCTGTTCCATGTTTAAAGATAACGTTAAAATGTTTACGTTAAAATTTCATATTTTTATATTTAAATGTTTTAATTTGGCTTCTTCCCTTTTGTCCCAGATGTGGGGTGGTCAACAACCACGCCCAGCGGTCAGACACAGTCCATCGCCTGCACTCCAAGCCCAAGATAAAAACGCATCAAAATGCACTCATGCAATTAGAGCACGTCTTAGTCGAACCCCTGTTTTCTGGAAATGTATTCTACTGAATAGGACGTAATGGGGGGGTGGTGACCTCTTGACCTCTTTACCTGGCTCTGCTCTCCAGGGTGGTGTTAAGGCTCAAGGCCAGCTCTTGTGTCCGCTCCTGGAAAGAGGTCTGAATCTCCTCCAACATGGAGGACTTGCTTTTTACCAACTGGCTGACAGCTGAGAGCTGCCCCTGGGGGGAACTGCAGGAGAGAGAGAGAGAGAGAGAGAGAGAGAGAGAGAGAGAGAGAGGAAGAGAAAGAGAGGGGAAGAGAGACAGAGGGACAGAGAGAGGGAGAGAGAGATATAGTGAGAGGAGGTGAGGACAGGTTAACCCCAACTCCTAATCTTCATCACATCCTTGCTTCAGACATCCCTCCGTTGCGATCGGTTTTTACTAACGCCCTTCTTCCCCAAATTAGCTCTACCCCAACAACGGGCGGGCGTGTGATTGATGTAACAGATGGAAGTGGGACAGCGGAGGAGATTAGAAGAACATGGAGCCACCTGTGTGTTCTTCACAAAACGCAGAGACCTGTGGTACAGGTAACCTTCCTAACACGTATGGCCTGCGCTCAACCTGAAAGGGCATCATGGCAACAGTTACCGGGTAAAATAACGGCAAAAAGAAAGAGGATTGAGCGTTTTACAGCAGACACAATTTAAAGCAGCCTCAAGTTGTCAAACTCTACAGGTGAGTATCTGGATTTTTCTGTAGTTCAATCTGCTTTCAACAAGGGAATAAACCAAGGAATCCTCTAGATTTTGTTACCCGTCAAACAAATCGTCGCTGTGCTGCTTCGGCCTGGGAAGCTCACTCACAGCACTCTGGGAACGTGTGTCCAATTTCTGCCCAACTGCAACAAAGACATGACTGATTTCACTATGAATTCATACACTTTTCTTTAGAAGATAAAAATCAACAAGCCCCGTTCAATTAGCATACCAGTCAAAATTACACAGGATTCACATTTTCATACACTTTTCACACCCATTTTAGTTTGCCCATTGTTCTTAGTAAGAACACTTTCCATATGTTTGCATATGTATAGATAATTGTGGAGGCAATGCATTTGCATTTTGAACCCAGAGTCTCAAAAATCGTCCTTTATAAATTAATAACACAATGGGTCCCCCTGCTGGTCAGTTTCTGAAAAACACAACAGGCAAACTGCAGAAGGCTATTTAGGAGATAACACTTTGATCTCCTCTTAAATGCAATATTTCGATTTGACAAATGAAAACATTACCAATTCAAATTCTTAATTTATTAGCTAAGGATCCCAAGACAATTGCATGCTTCCATAAATCAGAGGGATTAGTTATAAAAAATATGGATGGAAAACACATGGTAAATATCTAAAAATCAAACAATACAATTTATGAGAAACTATACAATTTATTTAATGACTATATGCAAAATTGCAGAGGAATGTATAAATAACATGAAATCAAAATGGTCCATATTTTACACACATTTACAGGCACAGGATTAAATATCTATAAAAATAGTATATTCAATTGAGAATAAATCTCATTATTTGATCCAGGATGGGAATAATGCAAGCTTTTCCTGTTTCTTTTAATCAAAAAGTCTCTCCTTCCATTTTACATTAGTGAGGGGGGGGGGTTGCTTTTTTAATTTCAATGGAACAATACATCTTCAATGAAATTAAATACCTCTGGTTCCCAATTCTCGGATTTCATGAATAACTCCGGGGATTAGTGGCTACACCAGTTAATTGCTTTAACCGCTGGAGTTGAATAAGCTCTTTTGATTCAGGGGCTCCGCGTATTTAAAGTAAAATAACCAACAACGACTGAAAAAAAAAAAAGGTAGCCAAAAAATCCCTTCGATCTTTCAGAAACACGCGGTAACGCGCTCCGAGACGCGCCGCTAATTTAATAGATTGGATAACTAATCCGCCGTCTGAATGCTAAGCGCCTTTTTCGGAACATGCGGTGTGTCAGTTCAGCTTGCCAGTAGCCGACCACTGTCCAATAGGGCGGGATAAAGTCTTGTCTAGCACTGTCCGTTATCGAAACACGGGCCAAAAGGAGAGAAACAATCGAGCGGTGAGCGCTTGTTTCCTTTGTTTATTTATTTATTCGTTTATAGTAAGGAGCCAGACGAGGCCTGTGTCGGCACGGCCCTGCTGAAGGCACTCCAATCAGCGGGCGGGCGGTTCCTATGGCAACCCGTCTGGCCCCTTGTTGTACGCTAGATGTTCCCGTTCGTGGACATGGATGAGAGACGGCCTCGTTCTGCCCTTGGGCTGTCTGGAACAGGGCCTTGGCACGGAGCTAGGCAGGCGGTTTCTCCTCCACATACAAACTCTCAAACGGCCCCAAACTGGGTGGTTTCTCCTCCAAATACGAACTCTCTTTTCAAATGTCTCCAAACTGGGTGGTTTCTCCTCCAAATACAAACTCCCTTTTCAAATGTCCCCAAAGTGTACTGTAACTGAGGAAAAAAAATTCCTCAACCAGTTTGATGTTCGGTCTCCAATGTTCAGGGACTGGTGGTACGATTCCCTCGAAAAGCTCTTTCTTGGACAAAATGCAGAAATGATAATGGTACCACATTCATCCACACAGCAATTCTTCTCCCAGATGGACATTCTCTGAGCATTAAAACACCCATATCAGTTGATTTGTTTAATTGGGTGTTTTAATGCAGAGTTAGAACAAGCTCCTTGACCCATCACCAGTTCTTCTTGTACAGGATTGCCCAGCAAGCAAGCGCCTACCTTCAGCAACAGCCGTTGGCATGCCTGCATTTTCCTGCAGCGGACCCCTAGTGGCTAGGCCATTCATTGTACATTTTGCCATGTCTTAACAGCTAATCTACTGGTAGACCGTCGTGGTGCTGAATTGCAAACTGCTGGCGGGCCAATTTGCAGAGTGCTGATGGACCAATAGCAGTGCAGACGCCAGGCGGTTTACAGGCCTAGCCTTGTTACATTACATTACAATCATTTGGCAGACGCTTTTATCCAAAGCGACGTACAATAAGTGCATACCAAAGGTCATTGAAGCAACCACAAAACAGATCAGACAAAGCACATCTTTCTCATAATGTAGCAGCTACCTGGGTGGGGTCTAATTTAATCAACGTAAAGGGAAGAGAAGGAGGGTCAGGTGTGACAGTACGGAGACGGGAGTTAGCGCACTCACACTCAGATGGCGTTGCCTTGTTCCTGGGGTCCCCCGGTCCCTGCAGGGACCAGTCCTCGCTGGCAGCCGCCCCGCCTGGGGGCGGAGCTTCATCCGGACCCAGCGCCAGTGAAGACAGGCTGCGCAGGGTGGGCGAGGTGGCCGAGGAGGAGGCCAGGCTCAATAAGGAGGCTCGGCGTAGGGGGCGCCCCAGAAATGAGGACAGGCCCCTGGATGTGGCTCTCCTGGGCTGTGGGGAGATGAGGAGACGCGTTACTCTGTGAATGAGACCCACGTTCAGGGCATGAAATGCGCCCGTCAGGCTAATAACGAGCGCAGACAGATTCAGCCCCTGTGTACTGACCCTGGATCAGTTCTGCACTGCAAAAAACTAAAAATAAGTCAATCTTAACAAGCATTTTAGTCTTATATTTAGGCTTAAAATCTTATTTCTATAACTTTTTTGCTAAATAAGACAAAAAGATTGCCAATGAGGTGAGATAATTTTACTTTTTTAGCAAAAAAACAAGATTTTAAAGATATTTTCCACTTAGAGAGAAAAAAAAAAGAAAAAGATTTTAAGTCTCATTACAAGACTAAAACATTTGTTAAGAGACATTTTTGGACACAGATCTGAACAGGGTCAGGTACACTGATCCAGGGAGGGATGTAGAGGGACGGAAAGGACCTGTAGTCTATTATTCTAAAACAACACCCCCTTTGGGCTCAAGTTTTCTGCCATACGACAGGCTGCAGTCATGTGACCTTTCCTTTTTCTTTGGCCAGTATGTGCTGGACTACTCTCCTCTCCGAGTCCGAGCGCACTGGGCAGACCGAAGCAGGACGCTAAATTGACATGGCACGATCTTTAAGCACACCACCTCAGCTCTAAATTTAGTCCACAAAAGCTGTCGAACGTCCAAAGAAGAACAGGGAAACCGAGGAGAGGAAGGCGTGGGGGTGTGGGGGGTGGAGGGGGGTTACCTTAGGCTGTGAAATAAACTGGTCCCATCTCATCTCAATGGCCTTTTCTTTATTCAGCGCTTTTACTGTCATTCTGCTCCTCCCGGGGTCCCTGGGTAAAAAAAAAAAAAAAAAAGAGTAATGACTCAGCAACGGAGAAGTGACATCTTAAGAGCCGCCCTGATGTTCCTGAAGTGGCCATCCGGCACAGGAGGTGGTGTTCAGACAAACAATATCGAAAAAATAAGGGACTCAAACCCCATCTTCCAAAAAAAAACCCTGCAACGGTCACCTCTGTAACCCTCGTCTCAACGATAAGGCCCTGCAACGGTCACCTCTGTAACCCTCGTCTGAACTATAAGGCCCTGCAACGGTCACCTCTGTAACCCTCGTCTGAACTATAAGGCCCTGCAACGGTCACCTCTGTAACCCTCGTCTGAACTATAAGGCCCTGCAACGGTCACCTCTGTAACCCTCGTCTGAACTATAAGGCCCTGCAACGGTCACCTCTGTAACCCTCGTCTGAACTATAAGGCCCTGCAACGGTCACCTCTGTAACCCTCGTCTGAACTATAAGGCCCTGCAACGGTCACCTCTGTAACCCTCGTCTGAACTATAAGGCCCTGCAACGGTCACCTCTGTAACCCTCGTCTGAACTATAAGGCCCTGCAACGGTCACCTCTGTAACCCTCGTCTGAACTATAAGGCCCTGCAACGGTCACCTCTGTAACCCTCGTCTGAACTATAAGGCCCTGCAACGGTCACCTCTGTAACCCTCGTCTGAACTATAAGGCCCTGCAACGGTCACCTCTGTAACCCTCGTCTGAACTATAAGGCCCTGCAACGGTCACCTCTGTAACCCTCGTCTCAACGATAAGGCCCTGCAACGGTCACCTCTGTAACCCTCGTCTGAACTATAAGGCTGTGATAAAAGTTTTACTCTTCTGGGTAATATCTTCCAGAACACTAGCCTGTATCATTTTCCCATAAAGAGCAAGACTACAGAAAATTGGATTCTGGGGTGAGTGTAGGCCTCAGGGCTCTCCGGAACATTCTCTCTTTCGCTGCCCTCCTGCCAGCCCCGCCTCCTTCGGTTAGATTAGCCGTAATTTTCTCGTCGGTTTCTGAGCTTTTGTTATGAACCCATCCATTCCCCCAGTCTTCCCGCTTGACCCGCCCCTCTTTAAGTGCGCCATGAAAAGACGGTTTTATTTATTTTTTTTGGTGCCGCAGGTCAATTTTCCTTCTCTGCATTCTCTGGGGAGTGGGCAGCCGCATGAAACGTGCCCATTTGTACCGTCAATGAGGTGCAAATGTATAAGCGTGAAAACTGAGCATTCATACCAGTTTTCTTCGTTTATAATGTATTGTGTGGGAGCTCATTGGAGTTCAAAGGCCTTTGTGTATTTTTTGTTTTTGGTTGTTCTTGGCATTATACGGTTTCCCTAAGTTACTTTTACTGGTCACTACGTGTACTCGGTGATGTCTTCCTCAATTGTATTGGACTTATGCATTGCGATATTGTGTATTGTGTCGCGAGGCACCTGACAATACCCAACTCTTGTAGGCTGTAATGATTTTTATCTTTGGTTAAAAGGAAAAGATGATGCTTTACAGTGATGTAAGGCATGGCATGTTACAACTATATTCGAATGAGAAATTCAGTATTCAGTAAATTCAGTATGCAAAAAGAATGTAAGCAGCGCAGGTTGTATGTATTTCTTAAGTAATACAGGTTGCTTGCCTCTTTTTTTCTGCCGCTACCCCTCCACTACTCTGACTGTACCTTCTAGCAGGGGTTACAGACCCCAGTCCTGGAGGGCCGCAGGGCCTGCTGGTTTTGGTCGTTACTCAGCACTTAATGGATCGATTAAAGCAGTTTATTACACAGTTAACTCACCAGGCCTGGTTTCTTGGGGCTGTATTTAAGGGGGAAACAAAAGCAGCGGACCCTGCGGCTCTCCAGGACCAGGGTTGCAGACCCATGGGGCCGGATTCACAAAACCTTCTTAAGAACAAAAAACTTCCGAAATGGCATTTTTTTTTTCTTTTTTTTCGAAATGGCAAATTAAGGAAGAGTTACTATTCACAAAAAACTTAAGTATTTTCCTAACTTTCTTCATAAGTTTCTTCTTAAGAGAAAACTTACGGATAAATGGGATTCTTGAAAACAAAGTTCTTATGTTTCTTCTCATATTCTCATGTAGATAGCTCCACACTTGTCTTAAGGCTATTCGCAACATTGAAGAGGTAAACCACAATTTTCAATCCTTAGCTGATATTATTATTATACAAACAAGTATATGATTTGTTTCACAGTCTCAATTTTATAGGCCTTTTGTTAGGTGCTTTTGTTTGTTTTATGTAATCAGTGATAATCACCATTAGCAACACTGTAGGCTAAACCCTTTTTTTAGCTTCGGCTGTCACACCAGCATTGTCCAACTTTCCCAGCAGTAGCTGCTTCCTTGTTATGACGTCCTCCACCATAACCTCCCAACTCTTGCTTTGAGAAATTGGGCGACCGGCCTTTCTTATTTTCCATTTCCATTAGCTAACAATTGAGCAACAAACACGTAACATTAAACTAAGTAGCTACAAGGCAAACTTCAATAAAAACAGTTTGAAACATTTCTTATAAAATTATTATTTATTATATTTTTTTTAAATTTGTGCCGTGAACGGATTAAACCATTCACACAAACTACTACAGGAAAAGCAAATGTTTTTAATGACCTAAAATATTTTTTCGATCTAGCCTATGTCTGTATCTAGTGGGCCATAATGAAAATAAATATAAGATGATGGTTAAGAAGTTTGTAATTGGCTAAAATTAAGAAGTTCGTAGGATAATGGTAATTTCGTAAGAAAATGTTGAAGAATTGCATTTGAGAACATTGATAGAAACTTCCAAAATCCTAGATCCTATGTGTTTTCTTAAGAAGATTTTTGTGAATCCAGCCCTTGGTCTATAGTTACGTTTTCTTTGAGCAAATTTCTGTAACAAAATGCATTTTAGTGTATTTCTGCCCATCCCTGCAGAGCAACTGCACTGCAATGCATTGTGGGTGAAGAGAAGATCTGATTATGAGATGGGTTGGAGGCAGGTTATGGAGTCAGTGAAGTGTTTAAAGGGGCTGGTTTGGAGGGAGGGAGGACAGGAGTTGGGAGGGGTGGCGAGGTTGGGAGAGAGGGAGGGTGAAGTTGGGAGGGGAGGGTGACACAGTGGACACTCACAGTGAGAATAGGACACACACAGTGCGAATAGGACACACACAGTGAGAATAGGACACACACAGTGAGAATAGGACACACACAGTGAGAATAGGACACACACAGTGAGAATAGGGCACACACAGTGAGAATAGGGCACACACAGTGAGAATAGGACACCCACAGTGAGAATAGGACACTCACAGTGAGAATAGGACACTCACAGTGAGAATAGGACACTCACAGTGAGAATAGGACACTCACAGTGAGAATAGGACACTCATACAGTGAGAATAGGACACTCACAGTGAGAATAGGACACACACAGTGAGAATAGGACACTCACAGTGAGAATAGGACACACACAGTGAGAATAGGACACACACAGTGAGAATAAGACACTCACAGTGAGAATAGGACACGCACAGTGAGAATTGGACACTCAGTGAGAATAAGACACTCACAGTGAGAATAGGACACACACGGTGAGAATAGGACACACACAGTGAGAATAAGACACTCACAGTGAGAATAGGACACGCACAGTGAGAATTGGACACTCAGTGAGAATAAGACACATACAATGAGAATAGGAAATGGTTATACATTATTTTAATAACTTTGGCGCCTAAAAAAAAAACCAAACTTAATCATTTAGAGATTTCCTAAATGTTTAGTCTTTTTTTTTTTACATTAGCGATTTAGAAGAAACATTTAGAAGTCACACCCCTAGTTTGGAGGGAGGGAGGGGTTGGGAAGGAGGGAGAAAAGGAGGGAGGGTGTCCTCAGATCTTTTTGGGACGCGACCCTCTACTCAATCCCACCTACCCCCAACCCCACGCACGTGACCTTTGACTTACGCCATGTCCCAGCACGAGGACACAGGCCCAGTCCTGCCGGGGGGGTTCAAGGTCACAGCCTCGAGAAGCCAGTTGAGGCAGCAAAGCTGACGAAAGACAGGCTCCCTGAAACACACACACACACCGTCCTCATCACGTCCTCAAAAACACAGCACGCTCAAGTCAACACATCTCAATTCCTCCCCTTTCTGTTAGCCACAAGGCCTTTGTTTTATTGGCAGTGATTCAACTAAATAAAATCGATACACTCACAGACAGACAAAAAAAAAACAACAAAGAAAACCTCAAAATAAAAGGGTAAGCAATTACACTGAAGGCTTGTTTGAAACCGTGGGAGGTTGGCTGTTCTGAACAATTACTCTGACAGGCCAACAAAGCCACTGTTTTTTATTTGTTGCTTTTGCAGGCGTGATGGTTTATTTGTTAAAGGTTCATTCTCAAGTGGAGGGGCCATCTTGTGTGATTGTCGGCTTTGGCAGGTAACATTAGTCACACAGCATTTGAACACAAATGATAAGACAAGGATGAAACAATGGGTGTGGGGCTTAGTAGGCAACAGAATACAAACACAAATTCATAGATTACTATGCGAAAGAAAGCACGCTGACACTATGATTGTCAGCAATTCATGGTCAGGTTCGATCATATTTACTTGAGAAGAAGTGCAAGCTGAACGTGAAGTATTACACGACTCCACCAAGTGGCCGTGAAGGGTAACTGCACTACTCCTAAAACTCACAAGATTAGGGCCGTGTCCGAATCAGAGCCCCATCTACTGCGTCCTGTGTACTAGAATATTGTATACCATGTACTGCAAAATGTATAGTGATATGCAGTAAGCAAAAAATATCCTCCATGCTATTATCAGCGAAAACCCGGAAATAAGTATTATCCGGGGATTTAAAGTACACTACATTTACAGAACATTTTGCCTACTTAACAACTTTCTCATCCAGTGTACACAACTAGCATACTCAATAGTACAGACGGGCATTGATTCGGACATTATGACTTGGTGCTGTGGCTTTTGACAGAAAAATTATAGATGTGGGAAAAAAACCAGCAGCAGCACTAAAGAACGTTCGATATGGATACGGACATGCGGCGTCTCAGGATGACAACCGCCGTTTTCTTTGGGCCATTTTCCTCCACGCCTTCTCGGGATTTTAACAGCCCCCGCAGTTCAAAAAATAACTCGTCAGTTGTGGCCGGGGGACAGCTTTTCACATCGAAAACGAACATTTACTAGGTAGGCAGCTAGACAGCCTGGCAAATTCTTTCTGAGTAAGATCCATCAGAACGTGGGATAATGACCTTTTTTTTTTAAAAATGGCTGTTATTCTGCAGCCTCTCGCTGCATTACGCTGTGGGATCTGACGATAATTTGAGTGTCAGGGGGAACGCAGCCAAACAAACAAGCGAACACATTTCAGTCAGGCTCTGAATAATGGCCCCAAGATTGCCCCCACGATGCTAGGGGCTGCCTGGAGCATGTGAAATTTGTTTTGTGTGGAAGGTCTTGCCGAGGCTAAGATAACACAGGGCTGCTGCAGTACGGAATGGAAAAGATAAGTGCCTGTAATTAGCTCAGAGATTGACACAAAAATACAAAAAAAAGCCCCGTGCAATGAGCGATTGGTTTTGGTAGGTGCGAGTCCATAAGTGAATCGTGTTCCCTGACTCAATTGTGTCCATAAATCCATAAAAATGTTGCACTGAATATGCAGAATTAACAAATGAATCGGTTTTCCATGAGCGTAAAATAGTGCCTAAAATGCCGTTTGGTATAACAGATGTGAGGCCCGCAATGAGCTGCAGAGGCTGACCAGGATTTGGGGGGGGGGTAAGAATTTTAAGATTAAACATTTAAGATGTGTTTTTAACAACACAGTCCAGCAGGCACCACAGGACAAGCCAATCCGATCATTTCGTCACTGTTCACGGCTGAATTCGACCCGGCTCGCAAAATCAACCTGCAATGTTTCATTCGGAGGGCTTCGATGTGGGGGGGGGGGGGGGGGGTTCCTTCACAATCAGTTCTACCACCTGTCAAGCAGGTGCAAAGCTTCCCGTCAGACAAACGTCCCACAGGGAGAGAGAATGCCCAGTCGTGGCGAGCGGCAGCCATTTCAAAATGCCAGAAAATAAACAAACCAAGAGCCGTCTTCATGCTTCTATGCAGCTCTACCCTTTCATTTCATTACATTACATTACAGGCATTTAGCAGATGCTCTTATCCAGAATGTTCCAGAACTTTTTTCAGCATTTAGTTTTTTTTACATTTATCCATTTATACACTGGATATATATACTGAAGTAATTCAGGTTAAGTACCTTGCTCAAGGGTACAGCAGCAGTGTAGAAAGGTAGAAAGGTGGTAGAAAGGCGGTAGAAAGGTCTCTTTATTGTAAATGCATCACCAACACGTTCATAAACGGCTTTTTAGATGCAGCTTTTACCCGCTAAGGGTGACCTCAATCTGCTGTTAGGCTAGTTTTAGATGCTAAAAAAGCAGGATGACAGTTTTGTGGCAACTCACAATGCTACCGAGCCCAGCTGCGGAGAGCTCAGCGAGTGGTAAACCGGGGTGAAAGGTCGCGCTGCCGGAAGCTTCTTTCGTCGCACGCGTCCCGTGGATGCCCAGCTTCCTCCTGCAGAGATGGCGGCCCCGTGGGGGCTTTCAGAGGGGACCGCACTGAAAAGAACCCCTCACAATAAGTTTATCAAACAAAGGGCTCTACTTCTATAATTCATAACATCCCTAGTCTCATGGCATTCAGATCCCTGATCTGCACAAAGCAAGGGGACAATTCCAAGGGTAGGGCTCTGTATGCCCTCATTAAAAATAGAAAGAGGAGACAAATGTCCTAGATATCTATAGATATAGATCAGACCAGGTTTGAGTACATTTTAGAAAGACTTTCCAAAAATGCACGTCAAAAAAATTGCAACAACAAAAAAAAAAACTACAAATCCCAGAGTATGTTCAATGACTCATGTTCCATATGAAAGAACAATTTTGTTCTGAATATTGGTGAAATTGTTAGTAATCTGTAGGACTTTTTCTCGTGTCCCATGGGTCAAACTAATTAAAACAAAACACAATCTCAGGATAAGAGCCACAAAATGAATGCAATGTAATTTGATCCAGACAGATCTGGATAGAGACGTAGATATAGAAGAGGATATCTGCACCTCTCTGTGTCGCTGTCCGAGTCGTAACAGGGGGGCTGGCACCTCAGTGCGTTGTTTCTCCTCCCTCTTCCTCTGCTCCCTCTTACGCGCCTCCTGCAGCTCCTGCTCCTCCCGCTGAAGGAGGTGGGAAGTACCCCCTTCCTTGCATGACACCTGACATAAGTCTCCTGGGGAAGGGACACATCAATTAAAGTTCAATCGTGAATGTGTCCGATCCAAGGCGCCCCTGAAAACAACATGCGACTTGAAATGTTTAATACGGTCTCCGTCCATTCTCCCGTCGCTAGGGAGAGCTGAGAGAATGTTCAGTATGGTTCTGTCCGTTCTCCCGTCGCTAGGGAGAGCTGGGAGAACATTCAGTACGGTTCCGTCTGTTCTCCTGTCACTATAGAGCTCCGTAGTCCCGCCCACTTTGGTGACAAACATCTGGTGCCACTTTTCAGAAAAACTACAATGGGAGTCAATGGACTGAAAATATTTATTTTCCATATTCAGGCAGCTACACGTTCAAAACACCCAAGAGAGGGGTTGTCACATTTTAAAATAATTTATATTATAATTAAAAAATCTATCATAATTTGAAATGATGTTCAACAAATAAAAAAACAAACACGTTTTCAAAAAAACAACCAAAACGACTACAACATCCGGTCTACTCACTTGCTCACCACCACTGCTGAAGTTAAAGCCATAAATCTGACACTTTCAACATAGCCAGATTGATAGTGATTCTCGGCCTTGGTGATACTCTTAGTTTCACTTCCACAATAAGACAAAATGATAGCCATTTTAGCTAGCAGAGTGGCTGCCCGGTAGCTATTGCGTTAGCTAGCAATAGCTAGTCGGCGATGTGTGACCGGGGATTCAGGGTAGTGTAGTTGTGTTTCTCAAACTCTGTTAATTATACAATTCAAATTTGATTTAAATGTGGTGGTGAGTATATAATGGACTTTGTATCACATATACAGTGGGGACCAAAAGTTTGAGAGCAGTGACACAATTTTTGTTGTTTTGGCTCTGTATTCCAGAACATTGGATTTGAAATGGAACAGTGTCCCCCATTTTAGGGGATGAAAAAATAATTGGACAAATTAACATAAACTTAAATAAAGTCCTCAATATTTAATATTTGGTTACATATGCTTTGCATGCCATAAATTCCTGATGTCTGTGACCCAACAACATCAAAAGACTCTTGATATCTTATTTTCTGATACTCTTACAAGAGTTACTATAACCTCTCTGCATTTGAATGAATCTCCATGGGAATTGCGGGGGGGGGGGGGGGGGGGGGGGGGGGGGGCTAGATTAAGCTGTAAATTACACTGGAACAGTATGGATGGATAGACACATAGTTGTCTAAATGGCTGTAAGTCTTCAAGGCTCTGAGGTATCAAACAAGCCTCAAGCCATTACTCAGCTGCCAGATATGCAGTAGATATGGATGGATCACTTTAAGGGTTGTTTTCCTCACTTATTTTCCTATTGAACTCTATGGAAAAAAAGTCAGGAGAAGAAACCCTTAAAGTGATCATCCATATCTACTGTATATCTCACAGCAGAGTGATGGTTTGAGGCTTGTTTGATACCTCAGACCCTTGATGACTTACAGCCATTTAGCCAACCATGTGATCCATACTGTTCCAGTGTAATTGACAGCTTATTGACATCAGAAAATAAGCTATAAAGTCTTTTCCGGTTGTTGGGTCACAGACATCAGAAAGTCATGGCATGCAAAGGATATGTAACCAAATACTAAATATGAGGACTTTATTTAAGTTTATGTTAAAGGGATAGTTCTGAATTTTGGACATAATGTCTCAATTACGACTTACCCATGATGTAGTTGATTGATGGAAACCATTTTCAGCTAATTCCATGCTGTCCCTTCTTTTGGACATACACACGTTGCTAATGCTAACACAACTCTATGGTAACCATAGCATCCACTACCAAATGCACTTAAACACTCCACAGTGCACCCAAAGCAAATAAAATATGACGACAGTCTATCTGGGTTATTTTGAGTGTTTATACCCTCATTTTTGAAGTCAAACTATCGTTGAATCCTTTACTTTGTGCTGACCTATATTCTCTGTGGAAGTACAGCAGCGGTAGCGATACTTTACGTTACCTACGAATGTAGTGCCGGCACTGGTCGGCTACAACAACAAAGAAGAGCAACAAGTTGCAATGGCCACGTTCGCTCCGCCGCCATCATAAGGGTGACTGAAAGATCCCGAAGTGGGGCAGTTAATGGCTTCCGGCAGTCTTCTGGGGACCAGTCAGGGATAGGAGGGAGCGGGGACTACAGAGTTCTATGGAGAGCTGGGAAACGTTCAGTACGGTTCCATCCATTCTCACGTTACTAGGGAGAGCTGAGGGGGGAAAATGTTTCGTATGGTATCCGCCCATTCTCCCATCGCTAGGGAGAGCTGGGAGAACATTCAGTACGGTTCCACCCGTTCTCGCGTTGCTAGGGAGAGCTGGAAAGGGAGAGATCCTGTCGAAATGGCGCCGCTTATGACGTGTGGGACAAATACAAATGAGCAGCGCATGCTTCAGTGTCAAAGAAAATACAATTATGACCATAAATCAGGGCTGTGCGGAATGAGCCATCTATCCCAACGGCAGCGGCCTAAAATCATATCCCCTCCCCTAAAATAAGGATTTTAATGAGATACTGAGAAATGTCTGACACAGTGTCTGACACAGGCAGAATAATCGCTTCATTACAACAATTTAGCTCCAGTCCGCAGCCCCCCTCGCAAATCTCGTTTGCTTGTTTTTAGACCCTATGCAAATTTTGGTACATCTACACCCCAGTGTAAATTAGTGACTTGCATGGACAGGCATGGTGACACACACAGACAAATGCACGCTCTCTCACACACACACTCTCTCTCTCTCTCTCACACACACACACACACACACACACACACACGTCTCGGCAATCATTTTACATTTGGAAATTTTTTTCCCTTTCAAATCAGTTGGTTACCAGAGGCTACCATGTGTGACTGTGCATCTCCACCTGGAGGCTGCTTGTGATTGGCTGGATGACTGATGGCTGGAGACGTATCACAGGAGCGGGGTGGGGGGGGGGGGGGGGGGGATGGGGGGGGGGGGGGGATGGGGGGCTGTAGATCAAGGCTACGAGGCACGTTGCAAAAACCGACAAGTGAACGAAGTGCTACTCACACCGAGAGACAACGAGAGACAGTAAGAAGAGGGGTGTTGGCTAACTGAACTGGGGTTCGAGTGAGACCGGGAGCAGCTTAAACAACTGTGCCAGACCGCGACAGAACTCCTGGACTCTCCGTGACAGGCCCATAACCAAGTGGCAACCGCTCACGGAATTTTCCAGAAGGTTTTTAGGACATTTCCGATAAACGCTTCATGCTGTACACGTGCTTCTGTAGATGGAACATTAACGCGGACGAAGAGGACAGCCAAAACGCAGGACAAACTGCATATTGAAAATTAAATGTGTGCCCCCTTTGATCTCAAGCAGTTCTCAACTTAAATCCGTACTGGGAGGGAAAAAAGGTCTCGTGGATATGCGGTCATTTATTTTCACATTGCCTGAGGTAAAGGTGTGACCTTAATAACAGGTAACTCCAACAAGAGGAGAAATTATTTTATATTTAACAGCGTTTGCAAGAAGGGTAAATATCAGTTAACTGCCAACCTCAAGCAGTTGCCCCATGAGTACACGGTAACGCCCTCCAAACAAAGTGCCTTGAGTAGCAAATGTCGGCGCCGATAAGGACTTTAATATTACGCTGGATTGTGTATGCATTATTCACTGAGCTCATAATGATGACAGTGAGTTTGATGCATGCACAAATGTAACATCACTCTATCCAACATAGACAAATAAAATACAAGACCAGTCTATTGTACCCATTGTATCTGAAATACAATCAACCCCTCACATAAAAGACAAAATGGAGCTACTACATTTGAAAACAAATACACACACCAAATGTGCACACACATATGCATACGCACTCGCACACACACACACACACACACACATTGTTCTGTATTTGAGAAGAGCTATAAAAACAGGTCTGCGGTAAAGACATTGTATAAAAATAAAACATTTTCATGAACTAGAAAAAAAATATCTTATCATTATAGCTTATACTTATCATTGCTCAAAAATATAAGGAAATGTTACATTTGTTTATATTATCATATACGCATTTCAGTTCATATTTGATTCCTACATGATATTAGTAATCACTGGGCTATGAGCAGAGTTACGGATTTTATGTTCTCATAAGCAAGATTGTGAATCAAGTGGCCAGCAGATGAATTTGCTGGGTTTGCCTTACAGTCTACTATACATCAGTGACTGTACCACACCGTATATCAATCCAGTGTCAAAACCAATGGTGGTAACAACAGGAAAACGTATCAGATATACACAGTACATTAGGATCTAGGCTTTATCACATTTCACATACAAAGCCCATTTGAGTGAGTTCAAAGGTTAAAAAAAGAAATTCAAAGTGTTGATAATTTAAAATGGAATGTCCAATAAGGAAATTTAAAGTATGAAAACTATTCATCACTGGAGATTACGGGTCTTATTTCTTGTTATGCAAGTGTTCCTTTTCCAGTAATTTCCTTGAAGTTAATGTTTCATTAGCAAAGAATGAATAAAAACAACCGCCAGCGTGTCAAGTCCCTTGCTATTTGAATCATTAATTGTCATTTATAACAAGTGGCTAGATTACAATATTTCCAACAGATGTCTTGCCAAAAAATTAAGTGCATTAATCATGGATGTATTATTTTCTGCTGGTTTGCTCGTTTGGAAAACATTTTTGGAAAGCATTTTATTTTCCTGAATCATAACTTGCCCTGCTCTGTTTCAGCCTAAGTGCTGTAGAGATTTCCTTGATTCTGAGAGCTCTCTAATGAGAGCAGCCAAATCCAATCTCTGGTGCCGGCCTCAAAAAACCCTCCTCACGAGGCGGCATGGCGGTGTAGTGGTCAGCACTGTCGCCTCGCAAGAAAAATAGAAGAAAGAAAGGACAAGACAATTTTTTATCAGATTATCCAGTAAGGTTGACCAGTGCCAGTATTTTAACTGATGAACCTCAGTCCAAAATCCAATAAGACCTCGAACCAATACCACTGGTTCCTGACTCATTTCATTTTAAACCGTAAATCCCCCTGGGCATAGGAAGAGGTTAATGGGTGGGATTCAACCCAAAATTAAGCAATTAACAAAGCGCTGGGAATAGTGCCTGTCCGTAAAGTGGTACACAACATCGAGATTGTTGTCATTTCAAGTTGTAATTTCAGAATAAAGGAATAATCGTGTTAAGAGGGGAAAAAAACAAAAAAAAACAGTTGTTTCTCCCGTGGGGTTCGGTGAAGGAAATTTACTAAACATCTCTGACCGTAATTGGCTGCTCGTCTCCAGGCAACAAAAGGCATGTGTTGGCTGCTGGTAAGTGGAGTCATAGAGCCAGTGGGGCCTCTGTGCTGCGTAGGAACGGTCTCAGTTTCAGGTGTTCGCTCAGCATCCTGCTATCCACATCCATCAACATATATTTTCCTTGTCTGCACGCCTCCTCTCAATACTGCCCCGATTTGGCCTGGTAAACATATTACACAACAATGTACCGCCATATTAACATAAAGTGCAGCGGCGGTTTTTTTGGAGTGGGGGTGCTTAGTCACAAATGTCAGCCAGCGTTCTGAATTATTCACATCCAAAAGAAGGCTTCTTGTAAGCTGCCCTGCGTCAGCATGACTTTTACTCTTTCTTGGCACTGCCTCTAAACTAAACTGTAAATCAGGCCTGCTTGTCTGTCTAATACAAACAAAAAGTGGGGACCTTCGGCGCCTGTCCTCCTTCTCCGGGACAGTTTTTCGGGTGAAGGAATTACACTGAGCCGCCACGGGACGGAGCCTATTACAGACAGATAAACCGAACGATGACAGGAGGTTACGAGGTCACTTTTTAGGACACCCGGCTTTCTTTGAAGAATTATTCGCAATCCCCCGATTTGTTCTTGGTGCATAAACGGCCGATTCCACTGAAATTTAGGGTGAAAACAGAGTCAGAGATTCAGTGGAACTAATGTATGAATTCAGTAACCCTGTAAGTCACTTCAACAGCTTTAAGCTGTGGGGGGGGGGGGGGGGGCGGGGGGGGTGTTTGAGGGGAGGTTGCATACAAAGATAACCGACTTCCCATGCAGTCCATCTGCACTGCAGTCATGCTACATCCAGTGCATTAACATTGACTCATTGCCTGAGCTGACTTGGGATTACTGAACCGGGAATCTGGACCGAGAATAATGTTCCCCCTCTCCCTCCCTTCTCCTCGGGAAACCAAACCAGAAGTGCGCACGGAGCCTGACAGTGGGTGGACTCCTTTTGACCATCTCGGGCTATCACGTGGCGGGCGAGGGAAAAGCTCGCTGCTGGAATCCAGTATAAACGGGCACCCTAATCAGCAGCGTGCACCATAACCAAATCCAAAAAATCAGCATGGCTCATTTGGAACCTCTCGTTGGCGTCAGACGGCATTTGCAAGTGCTTCGTCGACTTTCCCCTTAATGTTTTTAGCGGACGAAGCGACAATGCCCGGCGGCTGCTTTTTGTGCAAAACGAGTGCAGGACACGCCCATTCGGTCATGGTCAGAAGGCCCCCTGCAAAACCAGTCCACCCAGTGATTTTCTGGCTCTGCCCCTAACCTTCCAGCCCTCCCACCTAGCACTGCCCCGCCCGCTAAATGACAAGGAAATGACATGGAGCACGCCCAGTCTCTGACCCGCTCTGCCCTTCTGCACTTCAGTGTTAAATTCTGCAGTTTATTATCAGTGGCAAACACTGCTGGCCTCAGCTAGGAGCACAGAGGAACTGGCCTTGTAACCTAAAGTTTGCAGGTTTGATTCCCAGCTGAGATGTTGTAGGCTACCCTTGAGCAAGGTACTTAACCTGCATCATTTCAGTATATATCCAGGTGTACAAATGGATAATAGTTTAAAAAAAATAAAATGCCAAAGCTGTGCAAGTTAAGTTAAGTTGAACCTCACCTGGGGTCTGGTTGAAAAAATTTTGCTCTCGGCATTAAAAACTAACTAAATAAATCAGCCACAAGTTAAAAAAAATTTAAATAGTATTCAAAAACTGTTAAAGTACTCAAACTTATAGCAATTTCAAACGCAAAACAAGGCATGGATATGGAATATGGTTAGTTCAATGAGGGAAAGATTGGCAAAATGCTTTCATTACTTTTTATGAACAAACAAGCAAATTATGGCCTCAAAATACAGCAGCACTTGCGAGATTGAATTCTCAACTGCTCACAATGTTCTGGATGAGCAAACTCCTAAATCATACACTCCTAACAGATCCAAGGCCTTATTCTATCAAAATATCATTATCGCTTGTCATATTTCTATGAAAGCTGTCATATAAATATTCATAGTGTGTTTTCTTAATACTAAAGTTCTGTGAGACATCAGGCTTCCTGTCCTTCATATTAACGGCCGATTGGCAGAAAGTTTCTATTTGTTGAAGTGAGGAAGCAGGCTCCCGCTGAGTTTATCCAGGCCGATTTGATGCCGTAAATATTCCTGCAGAATAAGAAATAATTCCTTTGGGTGCACTTCGCTGCGAGAATGGCAGAATATCAGCTTGAAGCCTCTGCGCAGCCAGTGATTTAACGCCGCCATTAAACGTACAACAGAAAGCCCTTCTTGAACTCGGGAGACGGCGGCGCGTCGTTTTCGCAAGAAAATCTGCGATAAACGTCTTCATAACGGGCCACCTCGCGACGCGTGACGGATGAGGTTATGAAGCCACGTTTGCCCATCAGACTAGCTCAACGCCTGCGGCACGTCCACTTCGTCTGATTTACAGACGCAATTACGGACGCGATTTGTATTGCGCAGATGGTGCCGGAGAATAACTAACGCGAGGGCTGCTTCCTTCATCATCACCGGCCTCTAAATGAGAGGAGAGGCTTAGATTTACCCTTCACTCAAGTCAACCACCGAACGCCACGCCTGTGTATTGTGAATGCTCAAAGCGCCTCGCCAGCCTCGCTATGTGCGTGTGTCTATATGAAGAACTGACAGTAAAGACCACCATAAACAGGGCCTTCGCCAAACACTCCCCGGCTTCACTCGGTCTATTTACGATCCTGTCATAAATGCTATTCTGACAATGGGAGCACAGCAGGTGTGCGATAAAGCTCCAGCGCTCGTGCTCTCTTTACAGCGGCGCTGTACGGAGGAGTCATAAACGGGACTTGCATTCAAAGTGTGAGACGTTCGCGGGGGGCTGTCGGGTGGGCTGCCCTGCTGAGGCACTTGTTCTCGGTGCAGTGACGTGCCTCGTGCTCCGGAGACCTGGGGGTTATACTAGTATACAACAAAGCAGGATTACAGAGTTAGCTGGATAACTGCGCTGAGTAAAACCCGGAAGCCTCCAAAATCTGGAACATGGACTGAAGTGAGAACAGCTGTTCCAGGTTTCACTCAGTGCAGTTATACAGCTAAGTCATTAATCCTGCTTTGTAGTATACCCCCCAGGTGCACCTAACTGGCCACAGCACTGAAGCACTGACAGCCCCGTCTCAGTCAGCCTGTATGAGCTGCTCATTAAGCCATTAAGCTTGGTCCTCCAAACACAATGACTGCACAACTCAGCTGGGTTGACTGCAGATTGAAAATAAGTCAGACTAGGGTGCCTTTAGTTGGGGGGGGGGGGGGGGGGTTCTGGCTCATACTTTCTTGCCTAACCAATCTTTAAGTTGAGAGGGAGTTGCCCAATCGGAAAATTGACCACAAGCTTGCTCAGTGTTGCTTCACATACTGTAATCACACGGGCAATCAAATCATAAGCTAGAACCATGAGGAAAAATAGCTGTTGTGTCACAGTGAGGAACGAGTACACCAGATCGGTTTGCTAACGTGCCCCTCCCCCCCTCCTATTAATATTCAAAGACTGTTTTCCCCCACATCGGCGATTCGCCTTAACGTTCAGAATCATAACTTAACGTTCTTACCTTACGTGGCACAGATGGCTCTTGATGGCTCTTGAATCTTCCCTCATTGCAGACTGCAGGAGGATAAAAGAGTAGAGAGCAAGTAAGCAGCCATTTGTTCTCTGAATCAAACAGACAGCCATGCACGAGCCCTGACACACAATCAGCTCTAATCATTTCTTACTGCACTGCAGCGGGACAGATATTGATCAAACTGTTGGTAATCGGATCATTTCTTCTTATGGAACATATACATACAGCAAATATATTGAAATAAAATATAGTACCAAAATACAGCACTTCACATCACAGTACATGAGCAAATGTACAAATTGTTGCTACTTTCAGATACTGCAATTTTTTCGAACATACTATATTTCTGTGAAATATACACATTACACTTTCCATAAAGTCCACATTTACAATATATTGAGGCAGATTCCATTTCTATAACAGTCCTTATGGCAGATACTTTTCCACCATGCTAAACACAGTATATCATACAATAAACGGACATCAAGAAGGTGGATGATGAGAAATGGTTAGCAATATGCAACCTTACCTTACATCGGCCTGTGGGTTTTAGGATGGCTGTGCTGACGACTGGATCTGGTGCCGACCACCCATTCCGAGCTTTCTAAAATAAAATCACATTTAAAAAAACAAAGATCTGGTTTATTTGGAAAGCCTTAGGCCTACAAACTTTCCACAGAACCGCCGAATGTTCTTGCTATTTTTCATTCCTCGATTGCTTGAAGGAAGCCCAAAAACTTTCTCTGAAAACACATGGAAACACCACACCGAATACACAGATAGGCACTTTAGGCAGGCACTATTCCCGTTTGAGTGGCTCTGGGGAGAGCAGAGGAAGAGATCGCCCTCTGGCCAGCGCACAGGGTACGTTAGCTGGAGCAGCGGATTGGGCGCGAGGGCGAAACCTTCGGGGGCCGTGAGGCGCAAGCTTCGGGGGCGGATGAGCCCTTCATTCGTCACGCGGACGGGCGGTGCACGGCGCTCCCCGATCCGTCTTCGCTCGCCCTCGCGTCGCTCTCATACCTCAGCTGATGGATGAGCTCATTTGCAGTAAATCTCCGCACGTTAAACCCAGACATCATTGCCTTTCCTCGCCCCAGTGGATACACAGATTTCGCCCCTAACCCCTGCCTCTACTCAAAACTATGTTATAGAGCGCTTTTTTTAAAAGAAAAAAATCCTCCGGGCTGCGATCCGCACGGCTCCGGCTTATTCAAATATTGATATCATCCTCAGTAGATTTGTCACATTTATTTTTTTTCAGTCGCATCGATTCGGAGGGAAAGGGGCATGTGGGTTCTTGCTGTAGACGTTGATGCAAGGTATTACCGTTGGACAAACTTCAAAAGGACTTCCGCCTAGGCACTACACTAGGAACTAGTTATGCATTTAGAGCGTTGCATGAGCAATTCACTCAGTGGCAATTATCAGATAAAGAGAAGGAGCTGCAGTTAGCCCTTCTTGTCATATATACCAGGGCCCAAATGTTCACAAGGGTACAAAAAGACACCATATTTCTCTGATAATACGGTTTGTGCCTACATGCTTATGGTAAGCTGCTTGTATCACCCTTTTTACAACTGCAATAACGAAGATAAATTCAATGTCCTCATTAATAAAACCAACCATTTGACACAATATCACCCATGGTACACCACGCACCAACACCGAAAACAGTAGTATTTAGACTTAGACTGTGACACAATTTTTGTTGTTTTAGCTCTGTAGTCCAATGAATATGATGTTAAAGTGCAGACTGTCACCTTTAATTTGTGGGTATTCACATCCATATCGGGGTGAACCATGTAGGAATTACATCCCTTATTATACATAGTCCGCCCATGGGGGGTGGTGGGCGGTGACATGCCTCACCAGGATAACCTGATCCTGGATCACCACTACACTCAGAGCAAGGCAGGTTATCTGGTCCTCTGATTTGCAGCACAGTACAGAATAACTACAAGTGCTGGGGGTTCCCTAAATGTGAGTATCCAGCCAGGTGAAAAAAATAAATAAATAGCAAGCTAGGGGTGTTGGTGGCTGGAAGGCAAATTGTTCCGGTGATATAATTTTGCTGAAATTAATTTGCAATCCTTTAAATATATGTCTAAAAGTAGCTGTGTAGTATGTGTGTAGTCAGCCATTTAGCCCACAGCTGGCACTAGGGGAACTCCTTGTTTCTTAATAACTTTGTCCTGAGCATCACTGCTGAGATAGCTCAAACAGAATCCTAGATGCCAGCATTTCAACATCTTCAAAAGAAACGTGCACCGTTTTGTGTTCAAAACACATTCACACATTCGGCCTTCAAATCGAGAGGGGGGCGAAGAACGTAACAGTCGATACCGTGTTGAGGGCTACAAAAGTGTTTCGAGACATGCTTTGCGTTGCTGATCTGTTCAATGTCAAAGACCATCCATGTCCATTAAAATCAAATCTAGCAACAATTCAGAAGCAAAACTGATCTCCCCTGTGCACGGAGAGGCCTCTGAAGAACAGCCGACACACAGCTTGCCACGAAATGTAAGTCCCTTGCTCACACGTCCAGAAAAGCAGCTTTCCTCTGAGGGCGTCTGAGTTCACAGAAGCAAGAGTCGTGCTTAAGAGACGATCTGAAGTTACAGGATTCAGAGCAAACAGAAGGAAGAGAGGTGAGAGAGGGACAACACTCCTCGCATTTCATTCTCTAGGGAGAATACCATTGATTCCATGGCTATATTATCATTATTAAATTACATTACAGATATGAAAATGAAACAGAAACGAAAATAATCTATAACAAATATCTTTTAAAACCTTTAAAAAAAACACACACATACACTTTTAAAAAAAAGTATTTAAAAAATTGGTAGAAGACTGGTTTAAAAGTCTAGTTTTTCCATTTAATTTCAAACTAAATAGGTTGCATCTGTAAATGGGTCACATGCTTTAAAAATGTCACTAGGAGCAGTTGGGTGGCATGTCCTTGGTCTCAGTGTAATAATGTGCCCCACTATCCGGATTCAAATTCTGACCATGACAACATCAACTGTGTCTGATAGTACCATAGGTCCACGACAACAACATCAACTGTGGCTGATAGTATCACAGGTCCACGACAACATAAACTGTGGCTGGGAGTACCCCAGGGCAATGACAGCATCAACTGTGAAAGCACCGCAGGTTCTTGCATAATTGGCTGTAGAACGGTGTTTCGGCTGAGTACTCCCTGACTCATCGCTGAACAGCGACTCCTCTGGTCAATGAGGGGCCTGCAGTTTCCCTGATGTTAGTATACTTCTCCAATGCAATGGCAGTGCAGCTCAGCTGGTGGATTTCAGAATTAGCATAGCAGAACATTGTCTGAGCTTGGGCTCTTCTGAACTGTCAATCGACATTAAAATATATATATATAAATAAATAAATAAATAAAACAGGAGAAAAAATACAAATTTGTTTGAAAAATGGAACATCAGTGATTTCAATTGTTTGATCCTAGGATATACACTTTTATAAACAGTGAATGACTGGAAAAAAAAAACACAAACACACACACAGTATGGATTTGTTTTGTCCAATAAACAATCATAGACAATTTCTACCGCACTGCGAAAAACCATAACAAGCTAGGGGTGTTAACCATAACTCTGGCACGGAAGTGTGCACATCATTGGAACATGTGAAAAGCAAGCACCCTTGTCATTTTTGCACCTGCTGCTGCTTCAACATGGAGTTTTGAATTCAAAACAATCGATTTTACCACTTTCAATTCTATCTTGTCAGTTTTTGCTGCTGTTGCTGATGTTTACTGTCCTAGGCTGTTGAGCTCCAGTCAAAGTAACGCTTGAATCAAACCGTACTACACCGCTGTGGTAACTGTGCAAAACTGACTTGCTCTATTGAGGTTTTGAGGAAAGATCTGGCCTCAGGTGAAAATCTGAAAATAGAGACGCAGAAGAGCTGAGATGGACTGGACCGCACTCGAAATACTGCCCCAATGAAAAGAGCCCACTTGGGTCCAAACCATGCTCTCTTTTTCCCCTGCAATTTCATGGTGTCATAAGAAAAGGCTCATGTAAGGGGATGAAGAGCTTCCCCCCCTAAGCCTTGCAACAGGTACTCTGTTGACACAACTAATTTTCTCCCCCATTCTTGAAATATTTTAGATTGCTTTGGGAACATGTTCAAAATGTGCAGTGTAGCTACTTCCAGTTTTCTCCAGGGACCCACAGCACATGTTCAATTAGAATGTTGAACACTGAACATTTTGGCACGACAACCTGAACCCCCCACCCCGCCCCCAAAAAGAAAAATGGCAATCATGGAAAAAAGACTCCGCAGTGCGAATAAAAACCACTATAACACTCAACTATAAAGAACTCCCCTGTGGGAAGAAATCTTTGGAGATATAGACGGGGGACCATCCTCCGCTGATCATAAGAACATGCAGTTCATAAGAGCGAGGCGATGCATTTTTTGTGGTGATGGTGGTGTGTGTGAGTTTGAGAGAGAGAGAGAGAGAGAGAGAGAGAGAGAGAGAGAGAGAGAGAGAGAGAGAGAGAGAGAGAGACTAGGAAAACACATGCTAGTTTAGCCTGGTTTTTGTTTGTTCTACTTTTGTTTTTTTAAATGTTGTTTTACTCCTTAAAATAAGTGTATTTATTTGCCAAGAATGTAAAAATAAGTGTTTTCGTATTTCGATATTAGTTTAAAAAACCACAAACAAACTATTTTATTAATAGATGATGTTGTAGAATTTAAACATTGTTATTCATATTCTGAACATTAAAATTAAATAATAAAACGGGGGGAGGAGGGGGCAAACTTTTCTCTGTGGAATCTTGGGTGCCCACTAAGGGCTTTCACTATCACCGAATTACCCGCCGAGGACAACAGCAATCGACGGAATGTTTCAGATTCACGGAAGAATAGGCTACTCACCTCATCAACCCGTTTCAAAGAGCCGAACACCGGCTTCACCGTCTCTTCAAAAGGCCTCCTGCAGGACTGTTGACTAAACTGTTGTCTCCGGTGATAGCTCCCCCGGAATACTTGTTCCCGTTTGGTTCGCTGGCGCCATGCTTGCCACTGCTCCAAGCTTGCAGTTTCATTCCCACCGGTGGGCGAATCGTGAGGGGCTTTACAATAACAAAGTGGCCAGGGTCTAAAGTCTTGTTCTGATGAACAGGCATATCTCAGCTTGTGACGCTATGCGCGCACTCAGCAATCGACATTCACTACGCTATGCAGGTATTCCATTCTCATTAGCGCAGCTTGGAAAAAGGCACCACTAAAAACTCCCACCACACAACAAAAATGTGTGCGTTCCTTATTTGTTTTAGTCACATGTTCTAAATGAGAGAGTAATTTATGTAAGATTCACGGTGAGCCTTTAAACTCACCATTTCAGACTGCGCGCCGCTGTAGACGTGACAATATGCGCGCACACATTTCCATGTCCCATGTTTTGTTTCCCTTAGTTACCAAGAGTAGGGACTTTTGTAAAGCAATGCATAGACGTAGCCTATTCAGCATAATGAATTAGATCTGTTCAACGGTTACAACCTACTGATGTTAAGCACCTCGCCGTAGTGTAATTTAGTAGCCTACTATTTAGTTCGTTCATGAAATAAACTCTTCTTGCAAAGCGGGGTGGCCAAAGGGTGGTTCCTTTTAGTTATCAATTATTTGCCATAATTCTGGGGAATTGGGCGCTACGTTACGCTTTTTTAGTCTCTATTAGGACGTCTAATGTAGGCCTATTTATTTCTGCGTTGTTACAGTTGAAGTCGGAAGTATACATACACTTAAGTTGAAGTCATTAAAACTCATTTTTTACCACTCCACAGATTTAATGTTAGCAAACTATAGTGTTGGCAAGTCAGTTAGGACATCTACTTTATGCATGACGCAAGTCATTTTTCCAACAATTGTTTACAGACAGATTATTTCACTTTTAATTCACTATATCACAATTCCAGTGGGTCAGAAGTTTACATACACTAAGTTGACTGTGCCTTTAAATTTTTGATATTTGTTCGCATATCCTTTGCATGCCATGCCTTCCTGATGTCTGTGACCCAACAACATCAAAAGACTCATTTTAATTTAGATTTATATGTAAATTACACTGGAACAGTATGGAAACACATGGTTGGCTAAATGGCTCTAAGTCATCAAGGGTCTGATGTATCAAACATGCCTTAAATCATCACTCTGCTGCCAGAAATACAGTAGATATGGATGGATAACTTGAAGGGTTTCTTCTCCTGACTTATTTTTCCATAGAGTTCAATAGGAATATGTGTCAGGAGAAACAACCCTTAAAGTGATCCATCCATATCTACTGCATATCTGGCAGCAGAGTGATGGTTTGAGGCTCGTTTGATACCTCAGACCGTTGATGACTTACAGCCATTTTTACCAATCATGTATTCCATACTGTTCCAGCATAATTTACAGCTAAATCTAGTCCCACTCCCCAATTCCCACAGAGATCCATTCAATGCAGAGATGTTATAGTATCGCTTGTAAGAGTACCAGAAAATACAATATCAAGAGACACAGACATCAGAAAGTCATGGCATGCAAAGGATATGCGACCAAATATTAAAAATTTAAAGGCACAGTCAACTTAGTGTATGTAAACTTCTGACCCACTGGAATTGTGATATAGTGAATTAAAAGTGAAATAATCTGTCTATAAACTATAATGGAGTGAGTTGGTTTGGAGGACCAAACGCGACAGAAGGGTTTTCAGACAAGTGACTCCGGAGAGACACCAATAAAACAGAGCGGACTCCGTAGGAGGGAGAGGGAAGAGGAAAACAGAAAAGCTCCAGCTCCCAAAACAGGGGAGTGAGAAAGGAGACTTAAAAGGGGAGAAAAAGGAAAACAACCCAACGAATAGGGCGAACTGACAAATAAGTCAGCGAGAGAAAATACTTTAGAAAAACAAAACATCTGCTCTCAAGATGAGAGGAATCTAAAGAGGCGACAGAAATAAACAAAGGAAAACAAACCCGGAAGTATCGGGCGAAACGCTTGTAGGGAAGAGCCAAAAATAGAACGACAGAAAAACAAACTAACTCGCACTAAAGCGAGAAGAATAGGCTTTCTAAAGTACTGCTATCAAGACCCGCGTTGTTTAGACAAGCAGAAACAAAGCGTTCGATAGGGCGTACTGGTCCTAAACCTTACCGGCTTGAAAGTTAAAGGGTAAGTTCGCTATTTTGGACCTTGGACCCTATTTGCGGTCTGTCTTCCATGAACCTGACACATTGAGTCCATTTTTTCGCTGATCGGTCCAGTATTGAGTTCGCTACAGATTTCCTGTAGGCTCTCACTGGGCTACAATAGAAGTCAACGGGGCAATTATAAATGTTATGGAAAAACAACGATAAATGTGCTTTCATGTACAATAAATGAGACGGGAAGCTCAGGGTGTATTGTTACCGGTCTCAGTATGCTCTCCTGTGAAATGTATCTCAATCCGAACATTTTTACGTGCTTGGCATGGCTTGGAAGTAAGCATTTCTCTGTTGCTTGTTTTCGCTGCTCCCGCGGAGTACTATGTGTCGGGGGTAGGGGAGCGGGAAGGTGTGCCGGCCGTTTACGAAACTATCTAGGTGAGCAGTCTGCGTTTGTTTACCTGCAGCAATGTAGGCTACATTTGCACAAAAAAACTTGGATGATGGATTACTATAATGATTACGAAGACGAAGAATTCGATTTTGACTGACGTTACTGGTTACAGATTTGAGCCAGAATACATGGACACGGAACTACAAGAGATGGATGATAAGAGAGCAAGAGAAGAGAGAGAGGCTGAAGTTGCGCAGGTAATGTTATCCGAAGTCAGTGCGAGGTAGTGCGGTCAGAGAAATAGTTCTGTTTCAAATGGAACTGTTGTTTCAACGTTCGGTTTGCGTTTGCGATAGCCTACATTTCACAGGAGAGCATACTGAGACCGTAAGAATACACACTGAGCTATAAGAGCACATCTATCGTTGTTTTTCCATAACATTTATAATTGCCCCGTTTACTTCTATTGTAGCCCAGTGAGAGCCTACAGGAAATCTGTAGCGAACTCAATACTGGACCGATCAGCGAAAAAATGGACTCAATGTGTCAGGTTCATGGAAGACAGACCGCAAATAGGGTCCAAGGTCCAAAATAGCGAACTTACCCTTTAAACGAATTAACATGGAAGCGCCGATACCGGAAGACGCAAAGTATAAATAGCCGGCGGAAACAACAAACAGGTGAAATCACTAAGTGCTGGCAAAACGAAAACTCGGCGTGGAATATGGAAAATCCGATAGAGTGCTTGTGGCGAAGTGAGCACCACCGCTCTAGTGCAGAGACAGTAATCACACAGGTTGGCGGAGAGAACACGGTTTTTATTCGTGGTTCTCTCTGTATTTACAAACACACAAAATACGTTCTTCCGCTCTTCTCCCCGCAGATGTTCCGGCCGGATTTTATGCACTCAGGCTCACTGTCGAACAATCAAGGCAATTGGTTAATTGATACAATCAATAACACAATCAATCGTTACCAATTGCATGATTCCCGAGAGCTGTGTCGGCTCCACAAACCACACGCGTTCACTCTCTCTCTTGCCGGCAGCGCCTAAAACCACGCCCCCCTACCACATACCCCCACCGCCCGACTTAGGCCGGGAAGCCATCCGGCCGATGACCGACCCCCCCCCTCCTCCTCCCCCACCGGGCGAGAGAGAAAGTCCGCCACCACCATCTGCGCTCCCGGCCTATGAATCACCTTGAAATTAAAAGGCTGTAAAGCCAGATACCAACGAGTGATTCGGGCGTTAGTATCTTTCATGCGGTGAAGCCATTGGAGGGGAGCATGGTCCGAACAGAGGGTGAATGGGCGACCCAGTAGGTAATAACGGAGGGACCCGACCGCCCACCGAATGGCCAGACACTCTTTCTCGACCGTGCTGTACTTAGCTTCGCGTTGTGATAGCTTCCTGCTAATGTACAGCACTGGTCGGTCGACCCCCTCCACCTGCTGCGTCAAAACGGCCCCCAGCCCTCTGTCCGATGCGTCTGTCTGCAAATTAAAAGGGAGAGAGAAGTTAGGGGTGAACAGGAGCGGTTTCCACAAAGAGCTTCCTTCACCCGCTCAAACGCCTGCCGGCACAATTCCGTCCACTGGACTGGATCTGAGGCACCTTTCCGAGTTAAGTCGGTTAGGGGACTGGTCAGCTCCGAGAAGGCAGGAATAAATCTTCTGTAGTAGCCAGCCAGCCCCAAAAACCTCCTCACCTCTTTTTTTTGTCTTGGGTCGGGGGGCAGGTTGCAATCGCTGCGGTTTTGTTCACTAGAGGCCACACCTGTCCACTTCCCAAGTGGTACCCCAAATACCGTACCTCCGCTCGGCCAATTGCACACTTCTTTGGGTTAGCCGTGAGCCCCGCCTGTGTCAGGGACTCTAACACCGCCCCCCACATGCCGCACATGCTGAGCCCAGCTGTTGCTGTGGATGATAAAGTCATCCAGATAGGCTGCAGCGAAAGCAACATGCGGACGCAGCACCCTGTCCATCAGACGTTGAAATGTGGCAGGGGCCCCGAATAACCCAAACGGAAGTGTCCGAAATTGGTACAACTCGTCCGGAGCGGAGAAAGCCGTTTTTTCCTTGGACTCTGGAGACAAGGGAATCTGCCAGTAGCCCTTGGTTAAATCCAGTGTCGAAAAAAAACAAGCTGTGCCCAGCCGATCCAAGAGTTCGTCGACCCGAGGCATGGGATAGGCATCGAATCGTGACACTTCATTCACCTTCCGATAATCCACACAGAACCGAATAGATCCATCAGGCTTACCTACTAGCACGATGGGGCTATTCCAAGCACTGTTGGACTCCTCAATTACCCCCAATTCCAGCATTGCCTTTATTTCTGTCTGCACTACTTTCTTTTTATGCTCAGGCAGTCTATAGGGCCGTGAACGCACCGTTATGCCCGGGGTTGTCTCAATGTGGTGGTTTATGAGATTAGTGCGACCTGGTAGAGGGGAAAACACATCAGCAAACCGCTTTTGCAACAAGGCAAGATCCGCTCTCTGATTTGGTAGGAGATGGCTACCTGAAAGGGGTGAGGTTTGATTGGTAGAATTTGGTACCTCGGGCCCCAGCTCATCTCTCTCCTGATCTACCGTGACCAGAGAGACCGGTACCACCTCTTTCCATGCTTTTAGTAGATTGAGGTGATAAATCTGTTTCGCCCCCTCTCTATCAGATCGCACCACCTCATAATCGACTTCCCCCACTCGTCGTGTAACTATGAAGGGTCCTTGCCACTTGGCGAGTAATTTTGTGCTGGAAGTCGGGAGTAATACCAGGACTTTATCTCCCGGTGAAAATTGACGTAGCTTAGTTCCTCTATTGTAGTGCTTCTGCTGACGTTCCTGAGCCTCGAGCAAATTCTCGCGTGACAATCTACCCAGTGTATGGAGTTTTGCTCGCAGGTCCATAACGTACTGAATCTCGTTTTTACTGGGACTTGGACCCTCCTCCCAGCTTTCTTTAACTAGATCCAAGACACCCCGTGGTTGCCTACTGAACAGCAATTCAAAGGGAGAAAATCCCGTGGAGGCCTGGGGAACCTCTCGCACTGCAAACAAGAGAGGAACTAACCACTTATCCCAATTTCGGCTATCATCGTGTATGAACTTCCGAATCATAGACTTCAAAGTCCTATTAAAACGCTCCACGAGCCCATCTGTTTGCGGATGGTATACGCTGGTTTTAATAGACTGAACCCCCAATAATTCATATAATTTGCGTAATGTGCGTGACATAAACGAAGTGCCTTGATCCGTCAGAATCTCTTTCGGGATTCCGACGCGGGAGATATTGCGTAACGGCACTGCTTCGGGATACCTGGTTGCATAATCCACCAGAACTAACACAAATCGGTATCCCTGCGTGCTTTTGTCAAATGGCCCGATGAGATCCATGCCCACTCTATCAAAAGGGACCTCAATTAATGGTAGAGGGCGCAACGGCGCTTTTGGGATGGCCGGGGAATTCACTAGCTGACAGTCTGGGCAGGACGCACACCACCGACGTACGTCCGCCCAAATGCCCGGCCAATAGAAACGGGCCATTATCCGGTTTAGTGTTTTCTCATACCCTAAATGACCAGCCATGGGGTTGTAATGAGCCGCCTGGAAAATCATTTCCCGGCGGCTTTTAGGTACCAACAACTGGGTCATCTCCTCACCTGTCTGAGTGTCACGACTCACTCTGTACAATCTGTCCTTAATGATTACAAAATATGGGTGAGAGCGTGCAGCGTCAGGACGCACCAGCTGACCATCCACATATACGACCTGATCAAAGGCGAAGCGTAGGGTGTCGTCGCGAGACTGCGCGAGTGGGAAATCCTCCACGGGGTGGAACACCGGCACCTGGGGAGTCTCCACCGGAGGCTCTCCCGGAGCCGTCCCCCCCCCCCGGCAGTGTCGGGCGACCCCGCGTCACCACTGTCAACTGCACACACGTCACACTTCCCTAGCGGTCGTGATCGCACCCCAATCAGCTTCTCAGCTACCTGTTTAAACCCCGCCCAATCCGTGCCCAAAATCAGAGGGTGCGAGAGGCGGGAGCTAACCGCAGCCTCTAGAATATGCTTTTTCTCTTTGACACGAATTTCCACTGGCACTATAGGGTACTTGTGTACATCCCCATGCACACACCTAATAGATACCCAACGTGCCGCCCCCAACGCCTCTGGCCGAACCAGGCTCTGTTGGATCATGGACTGCATCGCCCCTGAGTCCAACAGTGCCCGGTGTTCACTCCCTTGCACCCTTACCGGAATGCAGTACGCCCCGTCTAGATCGGGAGCGGAGGTGGGCGGGCCGACGACACGGACCACCTGCCCCACCTCCATAAGCGGACAATCGCGGCGCAGGTGGCCCGGCTGTCCGCACCGCCAACACCCCGGTCCAGGCGTCTGAGGTCCCTGTGGGCCGGACTGCACCGCCACTGAGCCTGAGTGGGGAGAAGGAGGAGAAAAACCAAATGGGTTAACACGAGGGAAGGAGGGGTTTTTGGGGACGGGAAACGGGAAGGGGAACAGCACGGGTGATTAATTTTTTTCGGGGCGCTGGCTCCGGCTTCTGCTGCTGGGTGAAGGGGTGTTGTGCCTGGTGGTCCTCCGCCAGGGTGACGGCGACGTCCAGGTTGGTGGGCCGGTGGCACTGGACCCAGCTGGCCGTATCCGCCGGCAACCCTGCGGTGAAGCGCTCGAGGACCACCTGCTCCACGACTCCAGCAGCGGACCGTATTTCCGGCTGTAGCCAGCGCCTCGCCATGTCCGTCAGCCGCTGGGCGTAGGCGAATGGCCGGTCCTCTCCCGTCAGGGGTGGTCTCCCGGAAGCGACGTCGGTGGTCCTCCGGGCTGAATCCCATTCGGTCGAGGACCGCCTTCTTCAGATTTCTGAAGTCCTTCCCAGCGGCTGCCGGCAGGCTATGCGCCGCCTGTTGCACCTCCCCTGATAAGAGGGGCAGGAGACGTACCGACTCTTCCAGTGGCCACCGGCACGTCTCCGCTGCCACCTCAAACGCCTCGAGGAAGGCCTGAGCGTCATCGTCCGCTGTCATCTTCGGAAGGTGGAATTTCGGGGACGAGACGCTCTGCCTTCCCCTGGAACCCCCGGCAGCAGCCAGCTGTAACAGCGCCTGTGTCTGGAGGCTAGACTGCTCCCGCAGGGCTTGCATCTGCTCGGCCTGAGCAGCCGACTGTTGCACCTGCATCGCAGCTAGCCCCTCCAGTAATTTTCCCAGCGCTGTTACGGATATTGGCTGCTCCGGCTGCTCCTGGCTGTTATCCATGGCTTATAAAATGTCCTGTCTTCTGCACTGTTTCGCTTATTTTCCCCGTACGGGCCACCACTGTGGCAAAGTGAGCACCACCGCTCTAGTGCAGAGACAGTAATCACACAGGTTGGTGGAGAGAACACGGTTTTTATTTGTGGTTCTCTCTGTATTTACAAACACACAAAATACGTTCTTCCGCTCTTCTCCCCGCAGATGTTCCGGCCGGCTCACTGTCGAACAATCAAGGCAATTGGTTAATTGATACAATCAGTAACACAATCAATCGTTACCAATTGCATGATTCCCGAGAGCTGTGTCAGCTCCACAAACCACACGCGTTCACTCTCTCTCTTGCCGGCAGCGCCTAAAACCACACCCCCCTACCACAGTGCTTAATACAGGTAACGAACGCCCGCAGAGCTAGGGAAAGCCAAGCACAACCCATGACAGGGACCCCCCCTCTAAGGGACGTCCTCAGAAGATCCCTAAGCCTTATCTCTGCGGAAGTCTCTGATAAGTTGTTAATCCAAAATGTTTCTGGACGGCACCCAGCAGCGCTCCTCAGGGCCATAGCCCTGCCAATCCACCAGAAACTGAAAACCCCTGCCCACGCGTCTCTCGGCCAAAATACGCCGTACCGTATAAACTGGACCTCCGTCCAAGAACCGGGGAGGAGGTGGCGGCTTGTCTGCCGGGGCGAGGGTGCTAACAAGCACAGGTTTTAACCGAGAGACGTGAAATGTGGGGTGGATGCGCATAGAGCGCGGGGAGCTGTAACCGCACGGTGACCGGGTTTATTTTCTGAAGGATCTTGAAGGGTCCCACAAAACGAGGAGCGAGTTTACGAGACTCTACTCGCAAGGGGAGATCCCGCGTAGCGAGCCAAACACGTTGCCCTACCCTATAAGAGGGAGCAGGACGATGACGTCTATCTGCCGTCATCTTTTGCTTGGCCGTAGCACGCAGGAGGGATGAGCGCACACGCCTCCAAACTGCTCTACACCTTCAAACTAAGGACCCTGCGGAAGGTACCTCCACATCTCTCTCCAGTTCTGGAAATAAAGGGGGTTGATACCCCATTTGCGCCTCAAACGGAGAGGGGCCTGTAGAGGCATTGCGCAAAGTATTATGGGCGTATTCAGCCCATGCAAGGTGGCGACTCCAAGATGTGGGGTTGGAGGCAGCCAAACAACGCAAGGTGCTCTCCAAGGTCTGATCGGTGCGTTCTGTCTGTCCGTTAGTCTCCGGGTGAAAGCCGGAGGAAAGACTGACAGACGCGCCTAATAGAGAGCAGAAGGCACGCCAGAATCTCGCAGTGAATTGGGGACCGCGATCGGATACCACATCCACAGGAAGGCTGTGCACTCGGAAAACATAGTCCACCATGAGCTGCGCTGTCTCTGGTGCTGAAGGGAGTTTCGGAAGTGCGATAAAATGAGCCGCCTTGGAGAAGCGATCCACGACCACTAATATCACCGTGTTACCTGAGGACACCGGCAACCCGGTGACAAAATCGAGTGCGATGTGACTCCAAGGGCGGCTAGGGATGGGAAGAGGGCGCAGGAGACCCGAGGGCTGGGCACATGATCCCTTGCTCCGAGCACACACAGGACAGGCAGCAACAAAGGACCGTACGTCTCTCTCAAGACCGGGCCACCAAAAACGCCGGGAAACGAAGTCCTTAGTACGGTGAACGCCCGGGTGGCCGGCCAACTGGGAGGCGTGTCCCCATTGGAGCACTCGAGACCTAACCCGGGATGGAACGAACAGGCAGTGGGGAGGACCCCCACCTGGACCTGGATCAGACTGCAGAGCCTTCTGTACTGCTGCCTCGACCGCCCACATAACAGGAGCCACAATGTGGTCGGCGTGGACAATTGGTTCAGGAATGGGATCCTTGTCAGTACTGTCGAACATGCGAGAAAGCGTATCCGGCTTCACATTTTTGGAGCCAGGGCGGTATGTGATTAAAAAATTGAAACGTAAAAAAAACAACGCCCACCAAGCCTGACGGGAGTTACGCCTCTTAGCTTGCTGCACATACTCGAGGTTTTTGTGATCCGTCCATACAGTGAACGGATGCTCAGCTCCTTCGAGCCAGTGGTGCCACTCCTCCAGTGCTAGCTTTACAGCCAGCAACTCCCGGTCCCCTACATCGTAGTTCCTCTCTGCGGGTGTTAATGCACAAGAGAAATACGCGCAGGGGTGCATCTTGTGATCAAGCGGGGAGTGCTGGGAAAGAATGGATCCGACACCTAGTTCAGAGGCGTCCACCTCTACCACAAAGGGAAGGGATGGGTTGGGGGTCACGAGTATGGGCTCGGAGCTAAATCTCCTCTTTAACTCCTGGCGGAGACAGGTCAGTCGCATGGCCGTCTCCTGACCGGAGACGTCATGGTCAAAGACTGACGTCATCTCTGCCATAAGCTCATCCGTGTGGCTCATCATCTGTGCATTGGCTCTAATAAGCGGGACGGCCCACTCGAGAACGGTACCGGTTAAGAGGGAGAGTATAAACGCTATCTGGGAATCATGAGTGTGAAAACGGGAGCGCTGCGCTTTGAAAAAAATTAAACACTGGGTTAGGAACCCCTTGCACTTCCCCGGCTCACCACCGTAACGAAGGGGAAGTTGGAGTTTGGGCTCCCTCACCTCCGGTGGGGGGAGGGGGTTTATAGGTGGTGCTTGTGCGACTGGGGGGGGGGGGGGGGGTACAGTGGCGAGAGTCAGGTTTTGGAGACTCTCCGCCACGTCGCGCAGGCTGGCAGCCTGTACCTGCAACTGTCTCATCAGCTGCTCGTGTTGGCTATATAAAGCCTGCTGAGAGGCCTGGAGAATACACATGCCCTCCTCATGACTGGCTATAGCAGCGCCCTCACTAGCCAAGAGCTGAGCTACCTCTGTAGCTGGAACCTCTCTACTGGCTTCCATGTTCTATAATGGAGTGAGTTGGTTTGGAGGACCAAACTTTGAAACGTAAAAAAAACAACGCCCACCAAGCTTGACGGGAGTTACGCCTCTTAGCTTGCTGCACATACTCAAGGTTTTTGTGATCCGTCCATACAGTGAACGGATGCTCAGCTCCTTCGAGCCAGTGGCGCCACTCCTCCAGTGCTAGCTTTACAGCCAGCAACTCCCGGTCCCCTACGTCGTAGTTCCTCTCTGCGGGTGTTAATGCACAAGAGAAATACGCGCAGGGGTGCATCTTGTGATCAAGCGGGGAGTGCTGGGAAAGAATGGCTCCGACACCTAGTTCAGAGGCGTCCACCTCTACCACAAAGGGAAGGGATGGGTTGGGCTAAGGACTCCTCAATGTAAGCCTTCATGGCTGCGCTCTCCGGGGCAGATAGAGAGTACAAGGACCCTCTGGAAGGGACAGTGCCCGGGTAGAGCTCAATAGCACAATCATAAGCCCTGTGAGGCGGCAACGTAGTGGCCCGTTGCTTGCTAAAAACCTCAGAGAGAGTTCTGTACTGCTCAGGGACATTGGGAGGGAGGGAAAATACCATAACCCCCCCTACTTTAGCGCTCTCCTCGCTCGAGAGTGAATCGAGCAATGCAGGCCACTCAATCTCGGAGTCAGTGAGCTGCTCCTCCCACATAAGTGGGCCATCCACCAGAGAATCCCAGGCTAGGCTCTCCTTGCCCCCTTCGGAGAGGACCAGGGAGTTCTCCCCATCAGAACAAGAGCCGTCCTGCTCCTGTGGGCTATCAGTGCCGGACTCGGCCTGAGTACTAGGAGACCCTCCTGCCACAAGGAATCTAGGGACTGAACAGTGGGGTCCACACTGGGGACCCCAGTGACGGATAACGGCCCCGCCCTCCTCCCAGTTAATGTGAGGATTATGGCGGGTAAGCCAGGAGTGTCCTAAAATAAGTGGATACGCTGGGGAATCGACCAGGAAGAACTGGATCTCCTCTATATGGTCGCAATAGGGAATGCGCATGCGTACCCTGGTGGTGATTTGAAAAATGGTCCCCGTGCCTAACGGGTGACTATCGAGAGCCGTGACTAGACAAGACCGCGGAAGAATCAAGGTAGGAATACCAAGAGCTTTGACCCACTTAGCATCGATAAAAGATTTGACTGCTCCGGAATCTAAAAAGGCGTCACAGCTGGTCTGACGCCTTCCCCAAAGCAGTTGCACAGAAATGAGGGTCCGAGGGTAGACATGACTCTCTCTCACTAGAACCCTCGGTTCCCCTAGCGAGAGTCCCCTTTTCCCACTAGCTTAGGGCACTGATCTCTCATATGCCCTTCTCTCTGGCAATATCTACACCTCCCCTTCCGCGGACTAGCGCCCTTGGGTTCGCTCACCGCTGCCCCATCCACCTGCATAGGTTCTCCCAGACTAAAGAGGAATAGGTGGGGGATGGTGACGCAGGAAACTGTGAATAGCGGGTGGGGTGATATCTGTTTCCCCCTTTAGCCCTCTCACGTTCTCTCTCCCGAATGCGGTTATCCACACGGATGGCTGTGGAAATTAGGGCACCGAACGTGGCGGGAGGCTCGAGCACCGACAGAGCGTCCTTTACAGGATCGGACAGGGCGTTCAGAAACAAAGAACTGAGCGGCCCATCGGGCCATCCAGTCTGCCCTGCCAGTGCTCGAAACCCGATGGAAAAGGCTGCCACCGTTTCGGTGCCCTGGCGGAGACAGGTCAGTCGCATGGCCGCCTCCTGACCGGAGACGTCATGGTCAAAGACTGACGTCATCTCTGCCATAAGCTGATCCGTGTGGCTCATCATCTGTGCATTGGCTCTAATAAGCGGGACGGCCCACTCGAGAACGGTACCGGTTAAGAGGGAGAGTATAAACGCTATCTGGGAATCATGAGTGTGAAAACGGGAGCCCTGCGCTTTGAAAAAAATTAAACACTGGGTTAGGAACCCCTTGCACTTCCCCGGCTCACCACCGTAACGAAGGGGAAGTTGGAGTTTGGGCTCCCTCACCTCCGGTGGGGGGAGGGGGTTTATAGGTGGTGCTTGTGCGACTGGGGGGGGGGGGGGTACAGTGGCGAGAGTCAGGTTTTGGAGACTCTCCGCCACGTCGCGCAGGCTGGCAGCCTGTACCTGCAACTGTCTCATCAGCTGCTCGTGTTGGCTATATAAAGCCTGCTGAGAGGCCTGGAGAATACACATGCCCTCCTCATGACTGGCTATAGCAGCGCCCTCACTAGCCAAGAGCTGAGCTACCTCTGTAGCTGGAACCTCTCTACTGGCTTCCATGTTCTATAATGGAGTGAGTTGGTTTGGAGGACCAAACGCGACAGAAGGGTTTTCAGACAAGTGACTCCGGAGAGACACCAATAAAACAGAGCGGACTCCGTAGGAGGGAGAGGGAAAAGAGGAAAACAGAAAAGCTCCAGCTCCCAAAACAGGGGAGTGAGAAAGGAGACTTAAAAGGGGAGAAAAAGGAAAACAACCCAACGAATAGGGCGAACTGATAAATAAGTCAGCGAGAGAAAATACTTTAGAAAAACAAAACCTCTGCTCTCAAGATGAGGAATCTAAAGAGGCGACAGAAATAAACAAAGGAAAACAACCCCGGAAGTATCGGGCGAAACGCTAGTAGGGAAGAGCCAAAAATAGAACGACAGAAAAACAAACTAACTCGCACTAAAAGCGAGAAGAATAGGCTTTCTAAAGTACTGCTATCAAGACCCGGGGAGGGGGTTTATAGGTGGTGCTTGTGCGACTGGGGGGGGGGGGGGGGGGGGGGGGGGGGTACAGTGGCGAGAGTCAGGTTTTGGAGACTCTCCGCCACGTCGCGCAGGCTGGCAGCCTGTACCTGCAACTGTCTCATCAGCTGCTCGTGTTGGCTATATAAAGCCTGCTGAGAGGCCTGGAGAATACACATGCCCTCCTCATGACTGGCTATAGCAGCGCCCTCACTAGCCAAGAGCTGAGCTACCTCTGTAGCTGGAACCTCTCTACTGGCTTCCATGTTCTATAATGGAGTGAGTTGGTTTGGAGGACCAAACTTTGAAACGTAAAAAAAACAACGCCCACCAAGCCTGACGGGAGTTACGCCTCTTAGCTTGCTGCACATACTCAAGGTTTTTGTGATCCGTCCATACAGTGAACGGATGCTCAGCTCCTTCGAGCCAGTGGCGCCACTCCTCCAGTGCTAGCTTTACAGCCAGCAACTCCCGGTCCCCTACGTCGTAGTTCCTCTCTGCGGGTGTTAATGCACAAGAGAAATACGCGCAGGGGTGCATCTTGTGATCAAGCGGGGAGTGCTGGGAAAGAATGGCTCCGACACCTAGTTCAGAGGCGTCCACCTCTACCACAAAGGGAAGGGATGGGTTGGGCTAAGGACTCCTCAATGTAAGCCTTCATGGCTGCGCTCTCCGGGGCAGATAGAGAGTACAAGGACCCTCTGGAAGGGACAGTGCCCGGGTAGAGCTCAATAGCACAATCATAAGCCCTGTGAGGCGGCAACGTAGTGGCCCGTTGCTTGCTAAAAACCTCAGAGAGAGTTCTGTACTGCTCAGGGACATTGGGAGGGAGGGAAAATACCATAACCCCCCCTACTTTAGCGCTCTCCTCGCTCGAGAGTGAATCGAGCAATGCAGGCCACTCAATCTCGGAGTCAGTGAGCTGCTCCTCCCACATAAGTGGGCCATCCACCAGAGAATCCCAGGCTAGGCTCTCCTTGCCCCCTTCGGAGAGGACCAGGGAGTTCTCCCCATCAGAACAAGAGCCGTCCTGCTCCTGTGGGCTATCAGTGCCGGACTCGGCCTGAGTACTAGGAGACCCTCCTGCCACAAGGAATCTAGGGACTGAACAGTGGGGTCCACACTGGGGACCCCAGTGACGGATAACGGCCCCGCCCTCCTCCCAGTTAATGTGAGGATTATGGCGGGTAAGCCAGGAGTGTCCTAAAATAAGTGGATACGCTGGGGAATCGACCAGGAAGAACTGGATCTCCTCTATATGGTCGCAATAGGGAATGCGCATGCGTACCCTGGTGGTGATTTGAAAAATGGTCCCCGTGCCTAACGGGTGACTATCGAGAGCCGTGACTAGACGAGACCGCGGAAGAATCAAGGTAGGAATACCAAGAGCTTTGACCCACTTAGCATCGATAAAAGATTTGACTGCTCCGGAATCTAAAAAGGCGTCACAGCTGGTCTGACGCCTTCCCCAAAGCAGTTGCACAGAAATGAGGGTCCGAGGGTAGACATGACTCTCTCTCACTAGAACCCTCGGTTCCCCTAGCGAGAGTCCCCTTTTCCCACTAGCTTAGGGCACTGATCTCTCATATGCCCTTCTCTCTGGCAATATCTACACCTCCCCTTCCGCGGACTAGCGCCCTTGGGTTCGCTCACCGCTGCCCCATCCACCTGCATAGGTTCTCCCAGACTAAAGAGGAATAGGTGGGGGATGGTGACGCAGGAAACTGTGAATAGCGGGTGGGGTGATATCTGTTTCCCCCTTTAGCCCTCTCACGTTCTCTCTCCCGAATGCGGTTATCCACACGGATGGCTGTGGAAATTAGGGCACCGAACGTGGCGGGAGGCTCGAGCACCGACAGAGCGTCCTTTACAGGATCGGACAGGGCGTTCAGAAACAAAGAACTGAGCGGCCCATCGGGCCATCCAGTCTGCCCTGCCAGTGCTCGAAACCCGATGGAAAAGGCTGCCACCGTTTCGGTGCCCTGGCGGAGACAGGTCAGTCGCATGGCCGCCTCCTGACCGGAGACGTCATGGTCAAAGACTGACGTCATCTCTGCCATAAGCTGATCCGTGTGGCTCATCATCTGTGCATTGGCTCTAATAAGCGGGACGGCCCACTCGAGAACGGTACCGGTTAAGAGGGAGAGTATAAACGCTATCTGGGAATCATGAGTGTGAAAACGGGAGCCCTGCGCTTTGAAAAAAATTAAACACTGGGTTAGGAACCCCTTGCACTTCCCCGGCTCACCACCGTAACGAAGGGGAAGTTGGAGTTTGGGCTCCCTCACCTCCGGTGGGGGGAGGGGGTTTATAGGTGGTGCTTGTGCGACTGGGGGGGGGGGGGGGGTACAGTGGCGAGAGTCAGGTTTTGGAGACTCTCCGCCACGTCGCGCAGGCTGGCAGCCTGTACCTGCAACTGTCTCATCAGCTGCTCGTGTTGGCTATATAAAGCCTGCTGAGAGGCCTGGAGAATACACATGCCCTCCTCATGACTGGCTATAGCAGCGCCCTCACTAGCCAAGAGCTGAGCTACCTCTGTAGCTGGAACCTCTCTACTGGCTTCCATGTTCTATAATGGAGTGAGTTGGTTTGGAGGACCAAACGCGACAGAAGGGTTTTCAGACAAGTGACTCCGGAGAGACACCAATAAAACAGAGCGGACTCCGTAGGAGGGAGAGGGAAAAGAGGAAAACAGAAAAGCCCCAGCTCCCAAAACAGGGGAGTGAGAAAGGAGACTTAAAAGGGGAGAAAAAGGAAAACAACCCAACGAATAGGGCGAACTGATAAATAAGTCAGCGAGAGAAAATACTTTAGAAAAACAAAACCTCTGCTCTCAAGATGAGGAATCTAAAGAGGCGACAGAAATAAACAAAGGAAAACAACCCCAGAAGTATCGGGCGAAACGCTAGTAGGGAAGAGCCAAAAATAGAACGACAGAAAAACAAACTAACTCGCACTAAAAGCGAGAAGAATAGGCTTTCTAAAGTACTGCTATCAAGACCCGCGTTGTTTAGACAAGCAGAAACAAAGTGTTCGATAGGGCGTACTGGTCCTAAACCTTACCGGCTTGAAAGTTAAACAAATTAACATGGAAGCGCCGATACCGGAAGACGCAAAGTATAAATAGCCGGCAGAAACAACAAACAGGTGAAATCACTAAGTGCTGGCGAAACGAAAACTCGGCGTGGAATATGGAAAATCCGATAGAGTGCTTAATACAGGTAACGAACGCCCGCAGAGCTAGGGAAAGCCAAGCACAACCCGTGACAGTAAACAATTGTTGGAAAAATTACTTGTGTCATGCACAAAGTAGATGTCCTAGCTGACTTACCAACACTATAGTTTGCTAACATGAAATCTGTGGAGTGGTTAAGAATGAGTTTTAATGACTTCAACCTAAGTGTATGTAAACTTCCGACTTCAACTTTATGTTATTAATATGCATACATTACGTACATACAGTATGTTGTACAACAACATACAGTGCCCTCCACAATTATTGGCACCGCTGGTAAAGATGAGTAAAAAGGGTTATAAAAAATTTATCGTTTGGTGAATTAGCTTAATCTCACACTGAAAAAATTAGAAAAATCCAACCTTTAATTGAAGTAAATTTATTCTGAGAAATAATTATTTTACAAAACCATGTGTGCCACAATTATTGGCACCCCTGCATTTAATACTTTGTACAACCTCCCTTTGCCAATAAAACAGCACTGAGTCTTCTCCCATGACATCTAAGTTTGGAGAATACAGAGCAAGGAATCTGAGACAATTCCTCTTTACAGAATCTATCCAGATCATCCAGAGTCCGGTCCTCTCTTGTGCACTCTCCTCTTCAGCTCAGCCCACATGTTTCCAATGGGGTTTAGGCCAGGGGACTGATTTGGACGTATGTTTTGGATCATTTTCCTGCTGGAAGATCCAACGACGACCCAGCTTTAGTTTCCTGGCAGAGGCAGCCAGATTCAGATTTTAAATTTCCTGGTATTTCATGGAGTTCATGATGCCATGTACCCTTACAAGGTTCCCAGGGCCTTTGGAGGAAAAACAGCCCCACAACCTCACAGAACCTCCACCATGGGATCAGGTTATTTTTGGGATAGCCATCCTTCTTTTTACGCCAAACCCACCTTGAGTGTTGGTTGCCGAAAAGCTCAATTGTCGTTTCATCAGTTCTGTTTGTAACAGTTCCAGTTGCTTTGAACTTTTTAAGTATTGCCCTAACGGTAGATATGGGCATTTTCAGATGAGTAGCTATTTTTATAGCCTCTGACTTATGAAGCTCAACACACTTTTCCCTCATTTGATTTGTGTGTTCTCTTATCTTTCCCATGTTGATGTATGAATAAGGGAATATGGCCTCTGTGTCACCTCATATTTATACCCCAGTGAAACAGGAAGTCATGGATTACTGCTTGAAAGTTCCTAAACACTCTGAACAACTTTAAGAAGTAAAGTATAAATGGAAAAAAATGCTTGTTACATTTTGTTCATAAGAATTTCTAGGGGTGCCAATGATTGTGGCATACATGGTTTTGTTAAAAATAATTATTTCTTCATGAGGGATTTTTTTTTCTCAGAATAAATTTACTTCAATTAAAGGTTGGATTTCTCTCATTTTTATAACCCTTTTTACTGATCTTTACCAGGGGTGCCAATAATTGTGGAGGGCACTGTATATTTAAAGGCCCCTGTATATCTGGTTCTTGTGGATGAACAATCAAACAGCAGATCCGAAGTAGAGAGGTGTTTATTGTGAACCACTGTTCAAAATGCATGCTTGTTTGTTGTGGAACACATATTATTAGGTCCATTTTTATCTTTCCAGGGCAAGTGTTTATTTCCCCCCCTGGCCAGTCATTAAACAGACTTTTATTTGATAGTTTCTCATTACGTACTGTATGGTGGCAGGGCTTTATTAGATTCCTCTAGAATTTGTTAGGGTGGGTCTGGTTCATTAATACCTTGAAGCAGTGACACAAACTCATTAGAAGAAAAGCAAAATAGATAGGGAGGAGCCAGCCAACTCTTTCATCAGTGGAAATCCTCACTATCTTCGGAAGCGACATTGCCATTCTAATTGGGACAGCACCAGTACCACAGATCTCTTTGTATACAAGAAAAAAACACCTTGTATCTTGTATCGTCTTCGCGTTATGTGTGTTATTGCAAGTTAATTGAGCCATTTTTTAAAGTTGCTGTACAATTAAAATGGCTGGGGCATGCAGCCTGGGAGTCGGGGAGCTGGGATTTGCAATGTCACCTCTTCCTTTTACGTGACCTTGCGAGTCGGTGTCCACTCAACTCCCTCAGTTCATTTCCAACACTAAATACTCCAGACAATTTGTAGATACAGGCTGATCCTGCCACCTCTGGGAATGAGCTTAAACCCTCCGGATGATGAATGACTTACACAGTTGTTCAGTCTGTCACACGCCGTGTATGGGGAAAACTGAGCTCGTTCGACGGCTGTCTCCCCAGCACTTCAGCTTGACAAGCATTCGAGCACAGTGTTGCTTTTTAATGAAAATAATGGGTATTCATAGCCCCTGCCTGCTTCCTATTTAAAGAAATGGTGCACTGGGTTTCTTGTTGAAACTGAAATCAAAGTATTTAATGAGCTCAAATTCCCCCCCCATAAAATCAATATATATATGTATATAATACTGTATATGCAAATCTGTTCCAATTAAATTTGAAATGTGTCCTCAGTCCAACTCTTTCACAAACAATCGCCCCCATCCTAATGCCTCCCCATTATTAAAACAAAACAAAACTGCCTTCCTTCTTTCAGAACTGTGCTTGGAATTCAGTAAGTTCTTTGTTCCGTTTTAGAACTGAGGACTGTGAGGATTCCAAACAGAGAATGAAGGGTGCCAAGATGCACCATGACTGTCAGCAGACAGGCAGTTTTGCCACGATGGCCGGAGTCATCAACAAACTATTTGCCATTTCCCCTTCAGTGCTATAAATACAGATAATTAGCATCTCCTTCTCTATCGCCTGGGCAACAGAACAGTAACAGCAGTGTCCCCATAGTTGTCACCTCATTCCTACCTTCCCATCGCATTGGACAATTATTAATGCTTAATAAGTGCCAAAAGCATGGGAAGGGTATATAAAGACGGAGGGAGATGTATCCTAGCTGCACAAGGCTTTAGCAAACCTTCCACATGGTATTAATCCCCCTCTATTGTCTTTCAACTCTTTATTTACAACTTCTGCATTGCATTGTAATCGCTCCTGGACTGAGATTTTAATCTATGTGTGACTGTGCAGGCTGAAGGAACTGAAGAGCCATATATCAAAGGATCACTTTTTTTTTTTGTTTGTTTTGTTTTGTTTTTTAAAAATCAACTCCTCAGACATTCTGTGACTATGGCTGAAGATGACAAATGTTTACCGCCACCTTTGTTCTGCCGGGACCTGAGGTGGGACCCGTTCCGTGGCTGGCCGCGGCGGAGCCGAATCTTCGACCAGGACTTCGGCACGCCCGCGTTCCCGGAGCCCTGCGACCTGACCTGGGATGAGAGCGCTTGGCGGCGGCTGGGCAGCTCCTCCTGGCCGGGGTACAGACGCGCCCCTCTTTTCTCTTCGTCCGAACAGGCCCCCCAGGAGCCCGGACCCAAACTCCGCCACCCTCTCCCCGGGGGTGTGTCTGAGATCCTCACCGGACAGGACAGGTGGCAAGTCAACCTAGACATCAACCACTTCTCCCCGGAGGAAATCAGCATCAAAACCAAGGAGGGTTACCTGGAGATTACAGGTACAATCATTTATTGGCTTTACTCATCTTAGTTTTCCCAGGGATACTAAAATGAAGATTGTAGAATCACCTTTGATTTACTTAGACCTTTAACATGTGCAAAACGTTTTAGCACACGCGAAACCAAGAACGTGATCAATGATTGGTCGTGGGGGATTTGTTTTGCACAAATCACTGGTTGTGTTATTAGTTTTGGGCGCGCTAAAAGGTTTTGCACATGCTAAAGGTCTTAGTAAATCAGGTCCTAAGTGTACACGCTGAGAAGCTTCACCAGTCACAAAGCACATTGCTGACAGTTAATGGAACAACACTGATGTTGATTGATGGATATACTTCTGGCTGACCTAGTTAATTATTTTTTCTGGATTTTCTTTTTCTAAATTTACACTAATTTATTCAATATTACAATACATATCTATGAGGAGACACTGAATGTGTTTGCTAACATTAGGAGCTGACTGTTACCTAATTTCTGCATCAGATGAGGTACAAAAATACTGGAGTTCAGCTATTTTTATTTTCATATGTGATGTGTGATTAATTTTTACCTCATCCCCAGGGAAACACGAGGAGAGGCAGGATGAACACGGCTTTGTCTCTAGATATTTTACAAGAAAATACAAGTAAGTCCTAGCAACAACAACCATATGTTGTGGCAGCTGAAAAGCAGCAGGTTCAAGGTTCACAGACGGTGCATATTTGGCGATCAATTTGGTTAAGTAGTTTACTCAGATAAGCCTTCAGCACTCTCTGTAGTCATACAAATCGCCTTCATTTCACAGCTTGCTGTTTTCTTTTTTTTTTTTTTCTGTGTGCCGCATGATTGGATATCTGTTACCTGTTGCAGACTACCAGCTGGAATTGATCTCCAGCACATAAGCTCCTCTCTGTCCGGAGATGGGGTGCTGTCTGTGGAGGGCCCCCTCCCTACCTCCTCCTCCTCAGCCGAAATAGTCATCCCCATTCAGGTGAAGAAAGATGGAGAAGCACAGTAACCCGAAAAAGCCCAGATTATGGGCACATATCACAAAGAAAGTCTGCCTCTTTTTACAATGGCTGCACACAGTGCAAAGCTTGACTAAATGTACCTTTTCTGTTGCACTTTTCTGGACACTTTTAATCACACAAGTCCAGTTTGAGATGGTTAAATTTGGACCAAAATATGTAACCAGTTTGCTTGCACACATTTTATATTACACTCAAAAGGGTGTTTTATATTTCTTAGCCAAATTTCTAAGCTCTATCTGTGACTATCACTATTAGTTGGTCCTCCATTGGGTGCCAGGTTTTACCTCAGCTTTTCAGTCTTCAAATTAAATGTGGTGCTGCCAAACAGATCCGACTTATAATTGACCAGCTGCACGCAAATATAGTTTCATATCACAGAGACCAGTAATTAGAAAGATAATTAGAGGTTTTGTCTTGTTGTTCACTATCGGATTCACTTGTTTTTATTTGGATTACAATTTCTAAATTAAAAGGGCAAATGTTATTTTATCCTAAGTAGGCATTTCCTCACTGCGAGAGAGTGCAATATGAGTTCCATTCATGGCACCCCGTTCCCTGAAGCTTGATGGCATAGCTGGTGTCTCATAGCGCAGAACACTAACTGAACAAAAAACTTTCAGAAAGTACGTTTGGATGTTTTCAGATCATTTATGTGTTGTATACAAGTAAAATGGCCGCCATCTTTTTTTTATTTATTTTTTACAGGTTGAAGACGAGCTTCAGACTTCAGACTGCAAAGTGAAGGAGGATCAGGTACAAGTGGAACCGAAGACCGAAGACGTCGCCGGAGGAGAGGAGATTGGGGAAAAACAGGCTGCAGACACAGAGGGACTCCAGTCTCCGCCCACACAGGGGCCCAGCGACCAACCAGAGGGTGGGGAACAACCACAGCAAGCTCCGGCTGCCCAATCAGAGTCCTCCGTGGAGCAAGGGGAGGAGCTTCAAGCAGATGGTCCTGAGGAAAGAGCTGCTGTCTCAGGGGGAGAGGAGGCACCTGTCGAACTTGAGGGAGATACAGTCGAAGAACAAGTAGACCCCAAACCTGCACAAGAGGAGCGTGACGTAGCACAGGAACAAGAGGCCTCCGGGGACCATGAGGATCAGGCTGCCTCAGATGCAGGTGTGGAGGTGCAGGGAAAACCGAGTGAGCCCGCACCAGAGACCGAACCCCAGCAAGACGCTGCTGGAGAACCTGTCCAGGAACCCCCAGAAACTGCTTCTGCTGAAGATCCAGAGCCGGCTCCCAGCCAGGAAGCCCCAAGCCCTGAAGAGCCACAGCCAACTCCCAGCCAGGAAGGCCAGAGCCCTGAAGATCCAGAGCCGGCTCCCAGCCAGGAAGCCCCAAGCCCTGAAGAGCCACAGCCAACTCCCAGCCAGGAAGGCCAGAGCCCTGAAGATCCAGAGCCGGCTCCCAGCCAGGAAGCCCCAAGCCCTGAAGAGCCACAGACTGCTCCCAGCCAGGAAGGCCAGAGCCCTGAAGATCCAGAGCCGGCTCCCAGCCAGGAAGCCCCAAGCCCTGAAGAGCCACAGTCTGCTCCCAGCCAGGAAGCCCTGAGCCCTGAAGAGCCAGAGCCGGCTCCCAGCCAGGAAGCCCCAAGCCCTGAGCAGGACATCCCAGAACAGCAGGAAATAGAGAAAGCTGAACTCACCAAGGGGCAGCCCGAATCTTGATTAGTCCAGGTCTTCTTCTGCAAGCAACCTGCAGCTTCCTTGGTCCTGATCCCACTTCCCACAATAATCTACAGTCTGAAAACTAGCACTAAATGACCTATGGTGACCATACTGTAACCTTTCTACCTGGGAGCACTAATAAACAATTGCATGGATCATCACTATATGGATCACAACCCCATCTCATCTTAGTCGAAAAAAATAAACAATTAGTCACACCATCTTATCTGATTATAAAATTTGGACAATAGGCTACATTAGACCAAAAATGTAAGGCCATGTATTAACTTACCAAACGAACTGCTAACTAGCTATGCCCCATTCCATACAAAGCACTTTGGTCCTAGCACCCCCCCCCCCCCCTTCAAAAAAAACAAAACATATTATTGTACATGCATATTTATGTGCAACTTGGTTTTGTATGGACTCTTTCAGACTTATATTCAAACATGAATGTTCCAGAAAAAATTAAATCAAATACCTGAAATCAGTGCCTTTCAACCATTTTATGTTGAGTCAGGATTAGTAATACGGGGACTAACTGTTCCCAAAACATTTTCTTCTCTCAAATAACACTCCTTTCAGTAGACCCTGTGGAGGCTGGCTAAGGTAAGGCTTTAGAGATGCACAGTACTGATGAAAAAAAAAGCAATCCTACAGAAAAGTGGAAGAAATCAAAAATACTTCCAACAAAACATCACGACTTTACAAAGTATAAAATTATACAGCAGAATGAACCTATTCTGCTGTTGTGTATAACTGAAAAGTCTAAAAAGCTAACTTTTCAAATGCCATGTGAAATTTGTTCAAAGTCAGGAGGCTGGGATTTTTTTGAAAATCAAAAGTTTGTCAGGCCATTACACCATTGGACAAAGACAACATGATGTCACCTGTTGCTCCTATTCATTCACATATCCCCATCATATCTTTAAATTACTGTAGGTTTGGCAATTACACTAGAAATGATTATCAATGAATATAGCCAATGATTGAGCAGCAATGATCTTGATATCCAATCATGGCGCTGGATTTTGTGAGCGAGTTGTGGCCAGCAAGGGAAGACCAGGGCATGTTCATACACCTTAAAGTGCTCCAAGAGCAACTAGATATGTAGGAGTTTATGGTAACTACTGTACTAGCCTGCTAGCATGCAGGCACGTATATGCATTTTGTGCATGAGGATGTACAAACAGATGACAAATTAAAGGAAAAACCCCTACAGTGAGGGGGGTCCGGTGGCTCGGTTATGCTTTGAGGGGCATTTTCCTGGCATGTTTTGGGTTCACTTGTCCACTTAGAGGGAAGGGTCACTGCAAATCAATAGTTATTCTGAGTGATCACCTTTATCCTATGATGAAACATTTCTATCCTGATGGGAGTGGTCTCTTCCAGAATGACAATACCCCCATCCACAGGGCATGAGGTGTCACTAAATGGTTTGATGAGTATGAAAATGATGGGAATCATATGCTATGGCCTTCGCAGTCACCAGATCTTAACCCAATTGAACACCTATGGGAGATGTTAGACATCGCTCTCCACCACCATCATCAAAACACCAAATGAGGGAATATCTTTTGGAAGAATGGTGTTCCATCCCTCCAGTAGAGTTCCAGAGACTAGAATCTATGCTAGACTAGAGGTGGAATCTATGCCAAGGCGCATTCAAGCTGTTCTGGCGGGCTCGTTGTGGCCCAACACCTACTAAGACACTTTATGTTGGTTTTTCCTTTAATTTGTCACCCGTCTGTATATCCTGTATGGCTTGAGTGGAAGTTTTTAGCTAGGCAGCCCTGTCGGTAGCCGTCATTCTAGTTCACATGTTCATTGTTATTACACTAGCACATACCTAACTGAATGCTAGCTAACTTGCCGCGGTAGCTATACATTTGTGGGATCTGACGTGCCAGCATTCTTCTGAAATTGTGTTTCAAAGGTATCCAATTGGCTAAAGAACAAGAAGATTAACTGGGCTAGCTAACGGATGGGTCACAACTGCTACCCGCCTCACCAGTTCAAGCACAAACATATAGTAAACCAACACTGAATGGACAATACTGTAGGCCACATTCTATCTATCAGGGGCTGTAACATTACTGAGCATATTCCAATGACACGCTGGATCATACCAACAAGACCGGTCCTAACTGTGCAAACCCCTGATTTAAAATAAACTCTTTTCTTTCTTTTTTTTTAACTGACAGCTCAGATTTATCTTAAGCCAGTCTACCCACTAAGATCCCATGCCTAGGATTTGTCCATAGGCTCAGGAGTTTCAACAAATGAATACATTGTCTCACGGCATAAGAGACTAAGACACAGCCAAGCTCCTGCAAACAGGTCTCGGACAAGTCTGTCTCCCAATTACTCTTGCCATGCGAAAAAACGCGTCCCTTGGAGCATTTCCCAAAGTCGCTGAATGTCGAACAGAAGACACAGATGTGACACTGTGCAGAGTAGCATCAGGAGGGTTTATTATTTCACAAACATTACAAAGACATCTGGTGGAGCCCTGTCGGAAATGTATTCATTTTGCCACAGCAAACATTGTTACATGTACAAGTAAAAAAAGGCAAAGAACACCATTTTGTAAGACCTCTATAATGTCACTGAACTGATTGATGTGTTGATTTTGCTCAAGATAACATATTTACACTTGGAAGAAGAAAAACACAGTTGTTACACTCATGACACACACTGTCGAAGGATTTACCACCACTTATAAAATTTCTCCAAGAAAATCCAGACAAGAACTAAGCCCACTCGATAGACGAGGTGTGTACAGCTACACGTCGATTTGACCGGCTTGCTTCCTTTGATCAAACATGCGCAGGCAAACATTGGCAGTTGAACATTATCTTTAAAAAGGGACTGCACGTGGCAAATGAAAACACCCTGTCGAGCGGCCCTTCCGGGTCACGTGACCTGCTGATGAAGGATGTGTTTTCACAGTATCACAGCATCACACTGAAAGGCAGATATCTTATTTATTTGTGCTTGGCCAATAGGGCCCGCCCTCAACATCATGCGATTATCCAGGTGGGCGTTTCCCTGCATACTTTCTTTGTCTTTGACGTCTTGTGTCTTGACCACCCAGAACCAAGGCTTCGTTGGGGCAGGCCGCCCCTCTTTGCATTCTGATTCTGAAATTTAATTGGGTTTTCTTTAGGGGGGGGGGGGGGGGGGCAGTGCCAAGTCCTCATTAGACCAGGCTGAGGGTGTCCTAAACTTGACTTTTACAAAGGAGAACAGAGCCTTGTAAATGGACGTGTACTCATCTAATCAGGGGACCTTCTTAAATGTCACAGGAGGTTGAGGGAGGGGGGGAGGGGCGGTTGTGTGCCGGTGTCCCGTCAAGACCAACGCTGCTAAGCCATGGGGGCTTCCTGAGTTTTGAGCTCTGTGTCTTCCCTCTCTTTGGGGTCCTCGTTGTTGAAAAAGGTAATAAGGGGGCGTCTGGTGCGCCTCAATTATCAGGACCCCCTCGGGAGACAAGGAGGCGAAAAACCGAAAGGGGATCCACGTCCGCTGGGGATTCTGGAAAAGAACAGAGGGGGAAAACAGGTGTGAAACTAGCGCGACCCGGCAAGAGAGTCACGTTACAGCCGGTCTCCCGGGAGTTCGGCAACCCACTCACTTTCAAAGAGTCGCTTATTCAAATTTTCTATTGAGCTGATGGCGTTGACGGACACCTTGTCAAGTCCCATCCGCCACAAGGACTTCAGAGCGAACGCCGGGCCCGACTCTAAACGTGACGGAAATATATCCCGTGCCTTGGCGGTCACCCCTCTGACCCCAAAATCCAGCTTTGAGTTCACGCTTCCCCCCTCCCCTCCCCAAACACCTCCTTCCAACCGAACATCCTCAACGCCTGAAGATAACTTTTTTAAATTTATGTCATGGTTTTCATTAAAATGTTAGCGCTGCATCATTTGCTGCCGGAAAAAAAGAAACGGCTCTAGGTGCGGAATACAGATGGAAAGTCAAGATTCCAATTACCAATTGCTGCCTGATGGAAGTTTTATCACCTGAAATTGCCATCAGCATACATTACAATCATCTGTTAAAGCAGACTGGCAGCAACCAATTTTGTGATAGAGAAAATTACATTTTCTCCTATAAGGTTTTATTTTAGGCTTTAATGTAACAAAAGTGAAATGTTAATGTTTAGAAGCTCGCAGAAGCTGATGCTCTAATAATAGCTGTTTTTGAAGGAGGGAGGGAGAAAGACAGAAAGAAGGAGAACAAGAGAACTTCTAAGAAATGGTGGTATGACAAATGACATGGAGATGGATGGATTTCTTTAAAGCCAGACTGTAAATAATTGCATTGATTGAGCCACGAAAAGACGGTTAGACAAACAACCCAAAAGTCAAAATTCAAGTTAATTTCCCTACCGGCTTCATATATTGCTTCTGAGAACCACCTGGCACATGTTTCTGTGTTTAACCCTTTAAGGTGTAAGATAACAAAATATGTGATTAGAATGTTCTTAACCGTGCTGAACAATCGCTACTAAGCAATGGAGTTCCAGAACACTGACTTACAAAACATTCCAAAACAAAAAACTACTCTTCAAAGGGTGAATATGGAAATACAAACTCTTATCATTCCTAGAATTCTGAGTACTGCAATGGGACCTGGGATAGAGTGGAATTAAAGGCAGCTTAGCTGCAGTGCTATTCACAATGCGATCCAGGCCTCAGACATTGTCAAATGAAGCCAGAGCGATGGTCGTAATAGCCAAAATCTCAGTTCAAATAAATTAGTGATGGGCCGAAATGAATAATTTGTATGAATGATGATGAGAGTTCAGTGTAGTAATGGAACTTTCACCGACAAAAATAGTCCTGTCTCCAGAATGAGTGTTTAAATATGCTCCTCCCCATACTGAGAAATGTACACTGTGTGATAGGGAGCTTCAAAGATACATCTGTGAGAAACAGCTGAGGGCACAGAGAGAGAGAGATGGGGGAAGGGGGGAGAGAGAGAGGGAGAGTTGCAGAGAGAGACAGACAGGGGGAAGAGTTGGAGAGGGAGAGAGAAAGACAGAAAGAGGTGGAGGAGAAAAAGGGGAAAAAGAGAGAAAGGGGGAGAGATACATAAAGGGGGATAGCGGGCAAAGAGGGAGAGAAAGAGAAAGAGAAAGAGAAGGGGCAGAGGGGAAGGGGGAGAGGCAGAGGGAGAGAAAGAAGGAGGGGAGGAGGAAGAGAAACAGATACACAGAGACACAGTGAGTGAGCGCCTGGGCTTTGTCAAGTGCCATAGCCTAATAAGGCCTTGCCGGAGTTTCCGTAAAAGCTGCCAAGTTGCTGAGGTACTTAAATAAACTCGGGCCCTTTCAGAATTCATGCCCACCCTCCATTTCATTAGCACAGTCCTTACACAATCCTTGAGCATAGCCGCATATCTGTAGAGGCCGGGTACGAGGGAGACGGGATATTATTCCCTTCCCTTGAGCCGTTGGGGAATGAGAAATACATACATCATTGCGAAAATTGGGCCATCTTACACCCACAGTCTATCGGCAGAGCAAATATCGAGTGGCAAAGTCATCATTTGCTGGCAAAGTCACGTCACTCAGAGACCTTATTACTTCGGACACCGCACGACCTTATCTGTCCGCTGCTCAATTTTGTTTACCTCTGGCTACAGTTTTTTTATTTTTATCACTCACATTGATTCTGTGTGACTGCCAGAAATCCTCCAATATGCTTTTTTCTTTCCAAAGAAAAGATTGAGACATAGCACAAGAAGCCTAGGAGAGAGAGAAAGGTCGACTCCCTAGACTGAATGACTCAACCTAAAACAGCCAGGTGCCTTTGAACAACCATCGCGGTAACTGATAATGGCAAAAGTAGCAATATCATTACTACAACTCAAAGGGCCAGGATACAAAAATGGAGAAAGATTCAGTGGTACACATCTTGGTTAGAAATATGGCACAACAACACAAATATAAAAAGACACTGAAATCAACAGTATCAGCACAGTGGGAAATAATTAATGAACTACCTAGCCAACTCGATCCCTTAGCTAGTTTTGGAACATTTTTCTAGTCATGTTGTTTGTGTTTGACATTTCGGCTTTTGTCTTGTCTGGTTCTTGTTTAGTGAAAACACAGAGAATATGCTGGCCTGGATCTAGTCAGTAACTGCCTCACGATTATCTCACAACTTTGACTCATAATTAAACTTACGTGCCATGCCTTTCCTTCACAAGCTTGCCTTTGGCATGTTACAGTGATTACCAAAATCAACTTGTGAATTTTATTTAATTTTTTTTTGGTGGGGGGGGGGGGGGGGGGTAATGTATGGCATGTCATTTATAAATCAAGTTAAGGAGAAATTTTGATTGTATCCAGGCCTGAATTGACAAAAGTTATTTACAGTATGTGTAGATTCAGGCTTCAGGCTTCGCTTTCCTGGAGCATCGGCGAATACGATGGGTCCAAATTACTTTAAATTATTAAATGAGGAGTTCTGGTGGGTTGGGACAGCCGCCCGCTAAATAGCACACAGGAAAATGAAGGCTTTTGAAGTGACGCTCTTGTGAGACAGGACCAACTCTGATTAGCTGTGCCACTCTGAGTTCTGTGATTCAGTTAAAGGAACAGTGTTACATGGCAACAAACACATGTGCCTTACACTCGTTGAAAACAACAGGTGGTTGTACAGCAAACTAGCAATAGCCTAGCTACAACCGCCATCTCCCACAATGCATCACATGCTGAGGATCGTTACACAAACAAAATCACTTGTGGATTAACATTTATTAAAAAATGTTTGATCTTTACATTCCATTTTCTTTTGTAATATATAATTACAGAAAATATTGATAATTCAAAAAATGAAATATTGCAAATAGCTGGCAGATAAACAACAATAGCTGATACTGGCGTTAAAACGGCGTTAAGAAGAGGTAATTTTGTATGTTTATCAGACTAAAGTTTAAAGGAATGGATATGACTCATTGTTTGCACATTAGTTTTTTCAAACAATTACTATTTTATTGTCACTACATTCCTTGGGAATCATATTGTAATTTCATATACGTTTTGTTTTATTAGTTTGAATATTACTTATTACAACACCAATGTAACACAAAAAAGTGTCAACAATTATTTTTAATTACCTTCTGCAATCTATATAGTACTAGATATAATTTATGACTGCAAATGCAGTATTACTGTTGAGTGCTATTTATTATGAAAAGATAATACGTGGACAATTCAACCATTTCATGCTTACAGGATTTTTAATTGCTTAGCTTGCACTTGTGAATTGTGATACTATTTAAATCCCTGGTTTTAATGACTGATGCTTTCTTAAAATAGCCCCATACACATGAGAGTGGAACTATCCAGTCAATGTTTCTGGAAGCTTCCGCATACTCACTGGATTTTCTTGGTGAAGTTTTTTGTTACGATGCTTCCCTCCTCTTGTTTTTCCTCGTGTTTTCCTGAACAAAGAGAACAAAATGTCAAAATGTATGACCGAACAAAACTTAATTTAAAACTTATTTTCATGAACTGCTTCTGACCATAGGCTGTAGCCTCTGGCAAGCTGGCAACTGCACCGATTTCTTGCCTTGATAAACAATTTGGGAGCTAAAGTCGCTAAAGTAACGTTAACGTTAGCGTCTAGCTAATATTGCCTATAGAAAACAAGCGTTAACTTGTGATGCTAGGTCACGGTAGGTATACTTCTGCAGGCTGTTAACTTATCGTAATAGGCTACGTTATATCAAGGCAAGGCAGTAGCCAGCTCGCCAGAGGCTGTAGCCTACAGCCTATGGTCAGAAGCAGTTCGTGAAAATTAAGTTTTAAATTAAGTTTTGTTCGGTAATGCTCATTTGAGCATCTCGGGGCAATACAGAAGGACCGTCCATGCGTTTTTTGTTTTATTTTTTTCCTCACGATAGATCGTTGAGCTCATTGAAAGGCAGCTATTTTCCCATAGGAATACATTGAGCAGCTGAGACGAACCAACCTAGTGACGTCACGACTGCAGTTGGTCCAAGATGGCTGCGCCCTAGTAGAGAAACGGCAAACTTCAACTTCTTTTTCCAGCAAATACGGGTCGATTTCAGATTTGAACGCACCTCCATATCTCATTAAGGTAAAAAGCTAAGGAACCAGACCCACTTTACCGAGTGCTTCATGTTCCCTTTAAGCCAGCTCCACAACACTGTCCTTTCCATATATTCTGTTATGGTGCAGGTCTACTTTTCAAAATAGCAATGCTGTTATTGAATCACTTGAATCCTCTATAACTGCCAGTGTGGTACTTCAAAAGTACATTATCGATACTGTACGTGGACCTATTTCTGTGGATTCCTGTAATAGTAGTCTCCCACGGGGGTATCAAACTCACGTCCTGGAGGCTTGCAGTGTATGCAGGTTTTTGTGGCCCGACCCCTAACAGGTCAACCTCACAAGGATATTTAAACGTAGGCATGTCCAAATTCCACATAGGCCGGAAATATATGGCAGCATTGGAAAGCTCTTGATTCCTCAGAATTTGGTTGGTTTCATTTCGGGGGAACACAGTATTCTCTGACATGTTAAGTGGCAGTGAGATATAATGGTTAAGAAACTGGCCTTTTAAACTAAAGGTTGCAGGTTTGATTCCCAGGTAGGACACTGCCAATTGTACCCTTGAGCAAGGTACTTCACCTGCATTGCTTCAGTTTATAAACAGCCAAATAGATGGATGCTATGTAAATAAATGCAAAAAGCTGTGTAGGTTGCTCTGGATAAGAGCGTCTGCTAATTGGCTGTAATGTAATTGAACTCCTGGCTATGCCACTGTGTTACGGTCCCACCAAGGCATTCTGCTCCCAGATTAAATGTCCACAAAGCTATGTGTTTTATAATCGGCCTCCTCCATGTTAACAGAGACTGCCTATCTTACGCTTTTCTCCACTGCACAGACTCGTGGAAATAGCAAAGCCCCTATTTTCGACCATGGTGTTTCAGAGAGATTCTCTGACCAGTGGGAGGTATGCATGGGGCCTTGCCTTAAAGCCAGCGCTCATAGTTAGCAGCTGCTTTCAGCTTTTTTCCTCCCCGTCTGTTGCCGTGACATGTCAAAACTGCCTCGCCTCTCTGTCGGCCAAGTTATTTGCAATCCTAAACCCCCCCTGCGAAATGTTTGGCAGTGGAGAGTACCAGAAGAGAGCAGAAAACAACACTGGTGGGGCGCGATCCATCCACATCCCAATCCTGATCCCTTAGCGGTACGCGATTTCGCATTCCAAAAAGGTTCCGTAATGCTTAATGTCTCGTGGCGCTCCGCGAGCGAGTCCCATCTGCGGTCTCCACTCACACAGAAAAGCCATTCAGAACCGATTCATTTCAAGTGCCACTCGGCGGACACCGGCTGGATCTGAAAATCTATCACAAAACTAGACTTGCATGTTCGTGCCTCAGGACGAAGTGCCATACCTGACTCCTGAAGGAAGTAGCCTATTTTCAACGTGTGATCAGCACGCACACTTTTTTCATGACACGCTCACTGGCACTTTTAGAACGAGGTCAAGTCACTTGGAGAGCCTTCAGCCAAGCTACTGTGACTGACTGATCCATCTGGCATACGAAAAATGTGGATATAAAAAGCACATGGCAGGACTAATGGTGCTGTCCTCTGGACTGTAACCCCAATTTCCCACAATGCATACCTTTACACAAGAAGGCTGAAAGCATAGATATCCGCAGACATAAATCACATTTTCATATTAACTGTATTCAACTTGCTGCAGTAACAAACTAATCTAAAATATTGGCACCATCAAGTTTACATGCACAACGTATGTCTTTATGTTAATCTCATTGTTTTACAGAGGATCTATTCCAATAGCCTACAACTTGTCAGTCCAGAAGGCCAAAGCAGTATGAAGACACTTTGATAAAGACTCCAGAAAGCGGTAATAATGAACAGAGCATTGAATGATCTAGAAGGAATCTGAGCAGGCGCATTGTAATAGAAACTTTGTTTACCCTGTTGTCGAGACATGCCACAGGTCATACGCAGCACAGTCGTGTGATTATCTACATGACTGGCTTGTGCGCAAAGTTATCGTCATTATTAGGAAAAGACTGGGGAATAAGTAACATAATCCGGATCTCATGTTCCTTCACTCATCGGCCATACATTTGAGATGCGGCCTCAGCGACAGCTTTTTAAATGGACAGAAGCCAGTCCAATCGCTTGAAAACAACAAGCATGACATTAGATATAGCCTCATTTAATTATTTTGTATTTATTTATTTTTTACCACAGTAGGCTACAAGCGGTGAATGTGTTATTTATAGGCTATTGTTGTTATACCCGTGTGTAGCCTACAGATGACATCATTCTGAAAGCCTAGAGCTGTAAACTGGGAAAATGCTTTTAAAAACATAATAATAATAATAATAATTATTATTATTATTGACCGTTGAACCAACAGTAGCCTAGGCTACTTTGTATACTCACCTGACACTTCTACAAATCCGTCTTTAGTTTTAACGTTAAGCTCCTCTGGTTTAAAGCTGTGTACATTCACACAAACTTTCCAAGGCTCTCCCGGGCCAGGAACGGGTGAACTGCGGGGCTCGCTGTACCTCGAGCTAAACGAAGGGCTACTCGTGGACGAGCGAGGGAACCCCGACCGCAAGGAGCCGGACCAGGGCGAGCCCAATCGAGTGCTTAGTCTGGGTCGAGCCCAACCTGGCCAGTCCATTGACAGGTCTTCGGGAAAAGGTGGCATTCCAAAGTCGTCATCCATGAACCGAGAACCAAGTGACTGATCTCTAAACGGGTCCCTCGAGGTCCTCTGCCTGTTTCCCAGGGGGTAGAATTCTCCGTCCGCCATTGTGCAATTCACCAGAACCAAGGGCAAACGTATTTCTTTATTTTTTGTTTTTTTACTAGCCTATTCTGTACTACAGTCTTGACGAGATATATCAAATTATTCGGTTTATCGGAGGGTACAAAATATTAAATAATAGCCTATCACCTTGACTTTCCAGAAATTGTCAGTAAAAACATCGACTTTCCTGTTCTAGCGATTTATTTACGTACAAGCATGTGCTTCTTTAAGTCCAGTGGTTTTTTCCTTTTCGAACTCTAAACGTTTTCTGAAAACACCAGCTGTAGTTGGTCGGCTTTTATATAGTGGGCTTCCCCAAGGCGGTGGTCGCGCGACTTTACCAGAATGTGCGCAACAGCTCAACAGCTGACAGGAGTTTCTAGACGCCTCCTGTCCAAGTTTAGCAATTGGCCGTGTCATTCAGGAAAACCAGTACGCTGAGACCCACCCCCAATAACTCATTATCTTTTTAATAGAAATGAACTCAAGGCTGCAACGGCAGTGTAAGAGTTAGGTACACAAACTGATGTAACTGACCAAATAGGGCATGCTAATTTAATCACACAAACACGCAAGATCCTACAACATGCCGTAGGTTTTATATTCCAAAATTTGCCAAGTGAATGTCTTCTGGAGGTGACGATTCAAACTTAAAAAAAATTTTTTTTTTTACTTTGAAAAAACTAAAGTTAAATAAAAAAGTAGATTTTTTTAAACAGCTTTTATTCAGGATTTTTTTTACAGGCTCACAAGATCCAAGAGGAAGACTAAATTGAAGGGAATTCCATATGAAGTAGCCTACGATTAAGGTTTAAAGAGATTGATGGGAACATTATAAGCACAGGTCTAAATTCAGCTCAAAATGACACACTTAAGAAATGCATCAGTATTTTCCCCAATGTTCATGTTCATACTAATTTTGATAGTTCCGAATGAAACTGTACTAAATATAATCAGAATGTTTTCCGTTTTCTGAAAGCGTTTGATGTGACTTTTTTGAGTCACGCGATTATCCACACCGGCATTTACCCCTCCGGCCTCAAGATGGCGATCAAGTCACCGTCTAATCCTCAACTGAGTGGTTGTAAACAATTTTGTGATAGCAGTAATAATTTATTGTGCCTTCTGTTTCATAGCACATGCCGTTTGATTTTACATTTAATTTCCATTCCCTGTGGACACTTCCATCCGCAGCAATAAAGCAACTTCAATGTTACTTAATCTACAAAGGAGGTGAGAACAAGTTACCTGAAATGCTGACTTTCAGAAGCATTGGCTCATGAATGGAAAGTTTTGCAAATGTTAAAATAACTAACAGCAAAGCGTAAACTACAAACCAACAACAGCCCCTTAACGAGCCCCGCATACTGCATACTCAGCCATTTTTATTGTGCTCTTAATCATATAATTTCCCATATGTAATTATTATAGTGGATATCCTGAAATTGAATGTAGCTGTCTGTTTTTCTGATGATCATTCAGTCACACTATTAGCCTACAAAGAGCAGTAACCTGATCACCATTTTGAAAGTTGTGGGGTAGAATGCAGAAGAACAAAGTGACTGAAGCAAGCAAACTGTCAAACTATAACTATTTCTGAACCCAAGTAAATTTGCTCCGCTATTATTCTGGGACACCACATTGGGAGTAGAATGGCTTTTCAAATACAGTCAGTGTCAATTTGTTTTGGGACTTGGGTTTTCAATGATGTGGATACACTATCTTATCTAAACCAACAAAAGATTTGTTCTCAGATAATCTCTTGCTATTCCCTCTTTCTTTTGATAAAATTAGAAAGCACATCTGCTGAGCCACTTAAATGGGGGAATTATCTACATACAAAAAGAATCTGCCCAAATTGACATGTTCACATTTTCCCCATAGTGCCACACACAATAGAATAAAATAAATACCCTCCCTCCATTTAGTTACACTGATGCTTATTTACACAACATTAAATATACATATTAATATTCCAACATTTTTACACCTTATACCAAAAATCAAATAAAAGGTAATTCACTTGAAAAAGCATATCACTGTACTTTGAAATATAGCTTTCTTTGCAGTTATTTTCAATTCTTTCTAATCCTCTAAATAAGTTACTGGACATACTGTAAATCAATACCAGAGACAAGTCTTACCTGTCACCCTAATATATACAATGCATAGAGAACACATCTTGGTAAAAGTAACATTTTTGTACGTCTTCTTAACATAGTATAATCCGTCCTTTTACAATTTGGGCAAATGATACAGTGTTAAATGGTAGCATCTTTCCACCAGTACCAAATACCGTTCAGTTTCTGTTATATGAAGTAATATGTATTTTGAAGTGAAGATCCATAGAGATGCCTTAAAATAACAACTATAACAAGTTTAAGGCAAAGTTAAGTTTGTAAATTGATTTTAAATGGTTTTCTGTTTTTTCTTTCTTTTTTTCTGGAACTTAAAATGAAAACAATTGTGAAATTTAGGGTGAAAAGTAGTACCGCCTTAGGTAAATTTCTTCCGTAAGTATCGCCCTGGATTTTTACTATGTTGTTAGAATAGGTCTCTCCTGATGCTATTTTAGAACATTCACAGTAATGAAGGAACAGAATCATAATTATAATTATAATCATAATCATGCCATTAACACATATGGATTGACACATATGGAGGAGTAAGTTAAAGTGTACCATGGGAAAATGTCTCATCGCGTGAAGTCTATGTAAACTTGGTCACAATTTACGTATTGTAGAATCAGCAGTCATTCCTGTTGTGCTACACACATGGATAATACATCAAAATAAATACATTGACAAAAAATAATACACAAAAAATAAATACTAGAATAAATATGCATTAAATAGCTGGTTCATACCTTAATTTTCCCTTTTATGAATTCATCTCTAAAGAGAGATGGCAGCTCATGTATACACACATGTGAGCCATGCCCACTGCACCTTTGAAATACCAAATACCACTTTGACTAGATACAACTTTAAGAAGATTACCCTACTAACTGGTTCTTAAACAAAAGTGCGGACTGAAAAACACAGGGCTTTGTTTCTGTAGCTCTTTGCAGTCTCTTCGTCCAAATAAATAGACAAATAAATATGGTAAACGCTGCAGTACATAAAAATATACACGCCGAACAGAATAATAAATAAAGTTCTTATGTTTAGTAATGGCTCGCTTATCTGATAAGTCCTACCAGATAAATAAATAATAATATAAATATTCATATTCATAAAAATGTATGAATGACATGCTGTCCCACAGATGAAACCTTGCATTTACTAGCTTTGGTCATTGTAGACGGTGGTCTTCAAAAGGAGGCGCGATACAATGCAAAGTGCGTAGGCTGACAAAGCAATAAGAGAAAGCCCACCTCAGATCTAGGTCGATGAAGTTTGAAAGTTTGGGGCGGGCTTGCTGTCTGACTCACTGTCACAGTGTAGGCTTACAGATACTTTATATGGTCAAGTCTTCCCCAGTTTCAGGAGTTCTGGTAGCGTTCCTGTCCTCATGGACTCCCATGCCACCCTGGGCCCTATTCCTCGTAGCTGGCTAACTGAGTTAGCTGGCTAACTGCGCTGAGTAAAACCTGGAACAGTGTTTTTTTTGCGAATTCATGTGTTCCATATTCGGGGGTTTGCGGGTTTTACTCAGCACAGTTAGCCAGCTAACCAAGTTATCCGTGTACGAGGAACGGCAAGACATTATCCTCGCCTGTTATCATGAGGCGTGAAAATGAAAACAGTTTGGGTACTACTGTAATGTTGCCAGCGAGCTTGAATCCCTCAACAAAGAGGGAAAATCTCTTATTAAGCACAGACTGTGGCTTGGTATACAGCAATGCTATGGTATCTCATTTAACTCACTCCCACTGACAAATTAATGGCAATTAATATCAGACATTGAAAATGAATTGCACATGAATCCAGCGCTAGCTTCCTTTCCTCAAATAGGGAGTGATTCCTTATCAGTTATTGCAGCAATTTATATCAAAGTGACTCAAACTGCATTGAAAAAACCAGTGCAAAATGCCCGCTGGCCATGCGATGGATGCACTCTTTAATATGACTTTTTTGAATGAATAAATAAATAAATGAATGAATAAATCCAATCAGTAGTTTTAAGAAAGTTGATGGAAATTGAACCATTCTGGCACACAGCTGGCTTCTTCCTCTCTAGTAATCACCAAAGGGGGATTCAGTTGTGAGTATCTGAACACCATAGGTTATAGCCTATTTCTGAGCTGGAGTATTTCTGAAAAACAGAAGGTACATACTTAAAGCAGCCATGAAGCTAACCAAGAAAAAACATAAAAATGGACACCCAAAATGGTTTTCTGTGAAACACAAGTCCTGACAAACCATTTGGCTGGATGCACCAAGTGTTGCCTGAATATTTAAGAGTTATAGGCATTGGGTGCATCTTTCACCGTGTGACTTGAGTGATAATCGATAAGAGCATGGTCAATAGATACTTTTGCAGTGATGGGCCCTGGGTGTCCTAAAACGCTTATGGAAATGTACTTATTCCCTTTGTTATTTTAGTGCTTGCAAAGGTGCTGAAACAGCATTACCGCAACAGTACGAATATCAACGATCGTCTGGGAAAACGCAGATGACTGGGGGATTTTTAAAGAGAGATATTACAGAGGGAAAGGTGGCATAACGGTGTTGGAACAGCTAGCAGAGAAAATCAGTCTTTATAAGGACCCAGGGATAGGACCTTGAATATCTCTGAAGAGGAACAAACCAGCATTACACCCAAAAACACAGCGGTGGTAAGATGCGGAGTATGGTAGGGGAGAAAAATGGACGATTATACATTCCTGTTTGTTCATCTGCAGTCATTTGCTTGACATGGACATCACTGTCCTATTAGGGGAACAAAAAAAAGAAGGTTGACGAGAAACTCAAGGTTCTAGAAACCCTTGCGGACATCTTCTAGTTTCGCCGTCCGTCACAGAAGCGCTCGTGTCCTGTATCCGCCCCCTGCAAAAACCTGTTGGGGGGGGGGGGGGAGGTTGCTGACCGGACTCCTCTTGTATTCAGCCATAGCGATCTCAGGCCAGCGGTATTCGCTTAGTGCCGCGCACGACCGTAGCTGCCGATCGAGTCATAGCTTTGGCTTGGGCTTGAGCTGCGTCCGCTGAGCGTGCTCCAGGAACTGCGGCTATAGCTGCGGTAGGAGGAGAAGCTTCGGCTCCGGGTTCTGCTTCGGCTGCGGGTGAAGAGACTGCACCAGGAGGAGTAGCTGGTGGACGGGCTGGTGGAGGACGGGCTGGGCCTATAGTACGGGATGGGTCTCTTTCTGGCGCTGTGGACAACAGCAGGGGAACAACATCAGCATTGTAAGTTATTTTGGTAACTAGTTACACTCTTAAAAAAAATAAAACTCAGTATTTGTTTCCGCCCATTCTGAATGAATGAATGAATGAATGAATGAATGAATGAATGAATGAATGAATGAAATGGGGAAGGCGCCAAAGTGAATCCCACAGCAACACTAACATTTTTGTCATTGCTGTTGCAAAACAGTTGATTGAACCGGATTGCAAAGTTCACGGGGATCTACATGGTCAGCCATCAAACTACACGGTCCAAGGCAGTGTAATGATAATTTTGTATAATTTAGTATCTACCAATGTCTCATGAACAACTTTTAAGCAATGAATACACATGCTTAATCCCGCTCACGCTTTCCCAGGATGCACTGCCCGATGTCAACAACAAATAAACTGATATGATGAAAACAAAAATGTGGATGAGAGAACTGTGACTGTGAAGGGCCTTAGAATTTTAAATATTTCTCAAAATGAATTTTTTAATGTCATCTGTGCTGTTTTTTCTATTAATATAATTATAATGATCATTAGACAGAAATCTAAAGAATGCAAGGTTGACCATATAAGCCTAAACTGCACTGGGAGGTTCTTTTTTTTAGAGCTTTTCAGCTTTATTGGACAGCACAGTGTAGAGAGACAGGAAGAATGGGAGCAAGAGAGACATGCGACAAAGGTCGCATGGCCGGATTCAAACCGCCGACGTTGCGCCTTGCTATGAGCCTGTGGACGGTGCTCTTACTGGCTACGCCATCGAGACACCCCATGCGATTGGGGGTTCTGAACGGACCTTGTGATTCTTCGGGCCTCGAGGTGACTGGGTGAATCTCTTCTCCTCTTTCTCATGGGAGAGTAGGACTTGCGTCGGTGTCTTTCTCTTCCACGTCTCGCCTGCTTCTCGCAAGAGCCGTACTTCTTGTGTCTCCTCTCTGGCTCTCTTGACCTTCAGTCCGAGACAACAAAGGAGGTCACAACCAAACGTCTGCTCTTCATTAGACAAACGTCAAAACTCAATACTCTCTAATACTAACAACGTCAATACTGGGCTACAAGATGAAAACTGACTTTCTCTCTCTTTCTCTCTCCCACTCTCCACACAGACACATACACACACACTATTTGTCTATATATATATATATATATATATATATATACAGTACCAGTCAAAAGTTTGGACACACCTACTCATAGAAGGTTTTTTTTCCGTTATTTTTACTGTTTTCCACATTTTGGAATAGTAAAGACATCAAAACTATGAGATAACACAAATTAAATTATGCAAAAACCAAAAAAGGGTTAAACAAATAAAAAAAGTCTTATATTTTAGATTCTTCAAAGTAGCCACCCTTTGCCTTGATAACGGCATTGCACATTCTTGCCATTCTCTCAAACAACTTCTGTGGTAAACAGGTATTCCACAGGTAAAAAGGTGATGCCATCATGACTGTATAAAAGGATATCAAAAGACTCCTGATATCTTATTTCCAGGTACTCTTAGAAGCGATACTATAACCTTTGCATTTGAATGGATCTCTATGGGAATTGGGGGGTGGGACTAGATTTAGCTTTACATTACACTGGAACAGTGTGGAACACATGGTTGGCTAAATGGCTCTAAGTCATCAACGGTCTGACGTATCAAACAAGCCTTAAACCATCACTCTGCTGCCAGAAATACAGTAGATATGGATGGATAACTTGAAGGGTTTCTTCGACTTATTTTTCCATAGAGTTCAATAGGAAAATTTGTCAGGAGAAACAACCCTTCAAGTGATCCATCCATATCTACTACATATCTGGCAGCAGAGTGATGGTTTAAGGCTTGTTTGATACGTCAGACCCTTGATGACTTAGAGCCATTTAGCCAACCATGTGTTCCACACTGTTCCAGTGTAATTTAAAGCTAAATCTAGTCCCACCCCCCAATTCCCATAGAGATCCATTCAAATGCAGAGGTTATAGTATCGCTTCTAAGAGTACCTGGAAATAAGATATCAGGAGTCTTTTGATATCCTTTTATACAGTCATGATGGCATCGCCTTTTTACCTGTGGAATACGTGTTTACCACAGAAGTTGTTTGAGAGAATGGCAAGAATGTGCAAAGCTGTTATCAAGGCAAAGGGTGGCTACTTTGAAGAATCTAAAATATTAGACTTTTTTTTATTTGTTTAACCCTTTTTTGGTTTTTGCATAATTTAATTTGTGTTATCTCATAGTTTTGATGTCTTTACTATTCCAAAATGTGGAAAACAGTAAACATAATCGAAAAAAAACTTCTATGAGTAGGTGTGTCCAAACCTTTGACTGGTACTGTATATATATAGAAAGAGAGAGAGAGAGAGAAAGAGAGCATGACTTCCCATGGCTGTTTTTTCATCATTAAAGCACTGCAAGGCGTTTTGAGGGATGCATCCTGCTGTCTTTACTGGCTATGTTCTTTACCTGCTGGGGGTGTATCTTGAGTAACTGGAGCTCCGGTGGGAGCTCCCACTGCCCACACTCCTCCTCCTGCTCCTTGATTTGGCTGCATAGCTGGGCGAATGGGAGTATGACCTTGGAATGTGCAGACAGGAATCATTGAGCTCCAGCCTCCAGTTCAGTTCATTCAAATTTATTAGTGTGAAACAGGAAGCCACAAGAACCAAAGTGCCAGAAATCTTTGAAAAGAAGTAATATACAAATAAAATGGAACCAATTTTTAACCCTGATTTGCATCAAGGCTGGGGTGGCAGTGCGTGGAATCGCCATGGCAACGTAACTGACCTCCTCGAAGACAGCGATCGGCTGCGAGAGTAACGGGAAGAGCGCCTGGAACTCCGGGAGGATCTGCTCCGACTCCGGCTCTGACTCCGACTGCTGCTCCGCGAGTACGATCGGGAACGACCACGGGGAGGGGATGGACTCCGTCCACGAGAGACCCCAAACTTCGGCCTCCGCAGCACCGCTCCATAGCTTACGGTTGTCAGTTCGCTGTGCAAGGCATATATGAGTTTTAGCTTCAGGTTTTCCGCTTATAAGCTCTTACCTGCTTACCTGCTGACTTCTGTGAGTGTGGGTATGCTTAATGTACATGGTCATGGCTGGGGGGGTCAGACTTCCCTCCTGGGGGGGGGGCTACAGTATCTGAGGGTAGCCCCCAGGAAAACACTACAAGCCACTACAACCCTCCAGGACATGAGTTTGACACCCCTGAGTTATGGTATACACCATCTTAGCCCACAAAAGACTCCAACAATGTATTTTGCCTGCAATTAAATTGTAATAACAGTTTAAACAACATAGGGCCTGATTTACTAAGGCCTTTAGCATATGCAAAACCTTTTAGCACAAGCAAAACCAATAACATGACCAATGATTTGTCATGGTATTTGTTTTAGACCAATCATTGGTTGTGTTATTCATGTTGTTATTCATTAAATCAGGCCCTTATAGTGTTAATTATATGTTAGCTCTTATTTGTGTGTCTGTATGTGGCCGCTGAAATAAAGTGGTGTGCAAAAACATTATCACATCAGCATTCTACAAACCCCACATGACTCACCTGGGCTTGCTCCCATTTACATGGTTTTCCGAACCCTTTTCCAAGGGTAGCGGTTTACACAGCGAAGAGTAACTGGTGACAGAATTCCCTGAATCTGAGGCATTATCGCCGTCTGTGAATCTCAGTTTTTCCGGGGAGGGCAACTGAACACACAGGCTTTTTCTGTCTTCGTTGACCTTCGACCTCGACAAGTTTGTTTTGGTTGACGGTGGAGAAGACGTGTCATTCCCGGAGTCGTAATCCTGTCGTCCTCTGCTCTGATTGGACAGAATGTCATGGGGCAATCCCTTTTTGGTAAAAATGTCCCCTCCAGAACCTGACTGCACAATCTGCAAGCAGACAAAAGGCAGCCATTGCAGTACCTGAGGAGACCCTGTGGACAATCTCAATCAGCCTCAATGATGCACTGTAAATACTCTATAAAGCCATGTATTTCCCTACAAAACACAGAGAAATAAATTATTTTGGGACAGGAAACTAGGAAAGATTAAGACTTCATGCAAATTTTGTAGCATGCGAGTAATGTTTAAGAAAGAAATCGTCGAAAGCAAAACAAACTAAAACAAAAGTATTGGTTGAGTAAGTAAACATTTAACTAATAGAACATATGAAAAGAACAACCAAAGAGAAAGAAGTGCCTCGAAAGCAAAGGGAAAATATGTGTGAATAAAACTACCAACGGCTTTAAAGTTGAGAAAGAGAAAATAAACAGAGCCCCAGTAAAAGCATCTTTGCTTAAAGGACGTCGAACAAACATCACAAAATGGGTATTATGTAGAAATTAAACAAAATTGCAGACAGAGATATTCCATCACTCTAACTAAGAAAGCCCTCAGAAAAGGTACAGATTTTTTGTGCTTTTTTTCCCCTGTAGGAAGATATTAATTTGCCTCCAGCGAACCTACAGTAAATCCCTAAGTCTGCGGATAGCATCGACTTACCAATCAAGATTTCCTCCTTAAGTAGGTAAGGTGTAGGAAAAAGGGAAGAGCGGGTAACATAAGTGCATCATTAGAGTCGTAAATTACAAGAAAAAGACAAATATCCCTCTCTTCAATCCCTGCGTCAGCCATCTTCCTCGGCCTGCTCCTGAGCTCATTTCTGCTTGTGTGTATGTGTTTTTGTTTTTTTTTGCGTTTTTCTGGGCCAAAGATGCTGATGTGCAAAAGTAATTGGATTGAACAATTCACGGAAAAGCGGCTTTGAAGGGCCTTAAACACAAAACAATGTTGTCAACGAAAATTCCCTTCAAAAGGAGTGAGGGCTTATGTATGGCCGTACTTAAGACTTAATATATGGGCGTGACTGATTTGGATCCATTCTGTGCGCCTTCAGTTAAGCCTGTTCAATTTGGTAGTCCATAAGTAATCAAAAAACTTAAGTTATTCTCAATGGAATGTTTTTGTTTATTTAAATACGGCAGTAGTGGCTGAATTTTTGTTTTTTTAGTGTTTGAAAGTATTCAGTATTTTCATTCAGAAGCCAAATTCCGCAAGTCAAGAGTGGTAGCTTCATTTAAAATTTAGATATATACTTTTAACTGACGGAGTGTTTGGTATATTGTATAAAATGTTCCAGTGCTCACTATGTTGTGGCCATTAACAATGGCACCTGTTGTGCACCTAGAAGCTCAGCTGCTCCATACACAGGCAAAACAACAGTTCCCTCGTACAGAGTGGTCACACTGTGAAATTGTTCCCTCTTTACAAATCAAGCATGGAGTCAGACTGGTCCACTGGGACAGAGAGGACAAATCTACGGAGGGGAAAATGGGTTCCCCTCCCAAATCATGGTCCACTGATCCCTCTCTCTTCCCCATGCACCCTCCTGGGAAAGGGCTAAGGAAAAAAGAATGCCCACTGCCTCAAATGGGTATGTCTCAGAAAGTCACAGTTGACTTTTTTAGGTAGGTTTTTCTTTTACAAGACTGTATGTTTGATTTGATCACACAAGAGAATCACGTAAAAAACAAATTCTTCCCACCTTGCCTTTTTGAAAATGTCCGTTTCATCTTGTACCCACTGTTTATCAATCTGATTGGGGCAGCAGTGTGGCATGGTGCATATATAACGGGTCATGTGACCAGAGAATTGCAAGTTCAAATCCCAGAAGGGGCACTTCCACCATACTCTTGGGTGATATCCAGTGGTACAGATGGGTTTATTTTTTTCATTTTTAATATAAGCAGCTATGTAACTTCCCTGGAGGTCATTCTTAAGGTCATCCACTGAGTAAATAACAAAAGTATGAAAAATACTCCATTCTGCTTTGGGCATCTTTTTCCTTAGCCATTAGTTAATGACCCCCCTTGTCTCTCCCTATTTAGTTCCACATAAACGATAGAGAAGCTTCCCCTGTGAGACAATCTTCCCCCGAAGACCACCTTTCGCCTCTGAGATCACTCACAATCAAAGCAACATTAGCGCAGTTCTTTGCGAAAGGAAAGCTTCTGAAGCAGAGTTCATTCAGATCTGATGGTAACTAATATGTGAGCTGCATCAGATAGATTTTCAATGCTACTTGGGTATTCTAGTAAAGAAAAAAATGCTTATCGACTAAAAAAAAAGTACTTATCAACCGGATGTAAAAGTTAATATTTTATTTTACTCAATTTAGACCAATACCCACCTTTCCCTTATTCATGAGGAAAGCTTTTGTTAAAAAGGAAATATGAACAAAATACCCAATTTGTATTGAACAAATGAAAAAAAAAGGTAGATACATTTTGTTGTCAATACTAGCACACACAATCTTCTTTTGAATTATGCTGAAAAAAATAACTTCAGTGAAATCACCTGAACACTTTTTCTTTTTAAAATGAAGCTTAGTTTTTTTTTTAATGTATTGTTGAGCAGCTGTGGTTACAGGTGATGAAGTAGGGAAATAACCTTCATATGGATGAAGAACTATGAATACAACGTTTTTATATTCTAAATTCAGGTAGAAATCCAAGTCATTTCTTTTAAGAAAAATAGAAACCATATTGTGTTTCATATATCTACCACCTTGACAGTATAAGAAGGTATTAAAATAGAAAGCTTCAACACATGCTTTTTGCACTTCAATTAAACACTCGGTGGCCTGTGATTAAAGTATCTGGAGAAGTAATTAGCATAATTTAATGATTGCTAACAAGGAATGAAAGGTTTCCTTGCCTCAACAAGCATGAGACAATGACTCAACGGGCAGATCTGAGTTTAAAAGGCAATTCCATGATGAAAAACCAAACAAAGGCCAAAGCCTCTCGGTATCACCCTCCAAAAGATCTGCATAACATTTTACTGCTGAAAACATTGTTCATGTGCAGCTCATTATTCTTTAAAGTTCAAATTATTTTAACCTCTTCCTTACATACCAGCCTGAGACAGTGTTAGCGGTTAGCCTCAAACAACCTCTGAAATAATACTGGCCAACGGTAGGAGGGGGCACTGCATGCAAATTCAAGAGAACGCTTGATGATATTTAAAAAGTTAAGTTTGTTTTCATCTGATGTTTTTACTTGAAACCACTCTCCTCCTAAAGTTAATGTCCAATCTTGTAATTATGAGGGCCTGCTTTCATTTTGCAAACATAATGTAGTATATGAAGTATATATCCAAATATGTGGGTTATGTTAACTATTCTTAGTAATTTCTTTAATATTCTCTGTCTGTAGCATTTTTCATGTAGTAGTGTTGATTCTGTATGCTCCATGCATCTATCGCATTGATGGATTGTTCAGTTGTATTATAATAATTCAATAGTGTAATATAAAAACAGAAAAACAAGAACAGATGACTTTAGTATTAAATAAGGAGGAAGAATAAAGGAGGTTAGGAAACATGAGATAGGCCATGTAAAATTACTTAAGATCCAAAAAGTCACTTTAAAAAATCTGCAGTATAAAGCAATCATTAAATTAGTTTTTCTCAATAGATCAAAGATTTCACATCGTTTGAAAAGCATGTCTGTGCGTGCACGTGTGGGAGAGCATATGTCTGTAAACTATTTTATTTATTAAGTGTAATAATGTTATTAAAGTAAAAAATTTGACAAACATGGAACAATTATTAGCCTACTGATCTATGGGAAGGTTAATTGGTGCTGTAACTCAATTAGACTTTTTTTTTTCAATGAGACTTTTTGCTAGCCTCGGTGCGTAATATTACGAGATAGCAAAGGTTTTACATGGCCTTAATCGAATAATAAAAAATAAAAAAATCGTCAAAACATTAGTCTGCCATTGGTAACCCGAGGAACACTTACGCTGCCATCAGAAGGGGCGGAGTGGAATTTTGGGGGAGTCGTGCAGGTTGACTTGGTAACCGTTCGCCACTCAAACCCCGTCTGGTCCGTGGACGCATGGCCGTTCTGTCTATGGCCGCGATGCCTGGCTGGACCCTCCGACTGGGCACGCTCTGCTGACCTGCGCAGACGCCTACAGGCAAACATGATGGTCAGTCCTTGGAGCTCGCAGAAAACAAGCACAAATTAGCACTGGCGCCCCCTTGTGGTGCTGAGCTACACCCACCCAAATCAGCCACTACACCCTCTAGTGACCAGGATAAATAAAAATGCTAGTAGGTGCAACCACACAAATCAGCACTGGCACCCTCTTCTGGTGGATACCCATAAAAACACTGGCAAAAAAAACATGGCATATCTGAAAACTTGTATTGAATCCCACTGTGGATTAGTTTGAAATCCATACCACTAGCAAGCTAGCCTAGCAGCAACTAAAGGGCCTGGAAATTGTTAAATCGATACATTCTTTGTTTTTCTTGCAAGACCAAGATCACCCCATCATATTTCTTGTTAGTGAGAGGTATTGCTTGGCATGGACTTTTACATTTGGGCCAATATTGCCATTCAAAATGGGTTTTGGACTTTTACATTTGGGCCAATATTGCCATTCAAAATGGGTTTTCAATAACAGCAAAACAAGAGCGTTACCAGACCCAGTAAGTGCTTAGCTATGCTAATGTATCTTGCCCTGCTGACAATTCCAGGTGAAACCATCTTCGAATCCCAGCATAGGTGAACAAAGCCGGTTAAAGCTGCTTAAGCTGATAGAGTAAGCTGGTGACTAAACTGGTGGACTAGCTGACTATAGGCTGGTCAGCTGGTGAACATCTGGTCGAGCAGCTAAAACCATTTCAAAGTGTTGAAAACACATCTTAAACCTGCTTGACCAGTTTAGGCTGTAATTTTCAGCAGGGTGGGTCTGGTTCTCAGGCTAACTGTAGCGATCTCCAAGGAAAAAGACACAGTCATAATGGTCCTTGAGACCTGTGATGTATCTTCCATGCAAGCCCTTAATTACCTAATTGCATGAACTATTATCTGTAATTATGACATACAAAAGGCACTAAGTAATAAGTGATTGATGGTGAGCTAGATTGCTAATATAGGACTAAAGCATTCCTATGAGAGGACACATTAGCCCTGGACAAATAAATGGTGTTCTTTGTTTCTTTCTTTCAAAATATTTTGCTGGCTCTTCCACAAGGACAGGGGAAAAGGGCCGATTTGTGATGCTCCACTCCTTTAAAAACACACCACTTTTCTGTAAATTATGAGCCATTCATGGACAATAATTGGTTTTTCAAGAGGCATTTTATAAGAACTACAAAAGATGGTCTTTGTAAAATAGTCATATCTCACATTGATGTATACATACAGCAGCCTCCAAGGTCACTGATGTGCATAAAATAGCCAAGCTCATAGCTCTAAGGCACAAACAGGCTTCATTGGTACATTATGGCCTGCAATGAAATGTGAATTTAATACACCCACTACCTTTATGTGCATGTGTGTCACGTGGCTGTTTCACTCTGTGAGAGAGGAACCTGCAATCCCTGCACACATCGGAGCAGTGGATTTGATTACATGACAAATACAAGGAGTTTCAGTTCTGCTGTGATGTTCCCGGGCAGTGGGCCAGTTCTATTCATGGTACTGAAGATTATTCCAGAACAGAGACACTGGCAGCCATTAGGCGGGGGAGAGGATTCCTGATTGGCCAAAAGGCACGCGTCAGCCGTTAAGGCATCCAATGGGCACAGGGTGCTCCAAAGCTGCAAGAGACGGTATTGGCTGAAACCACGCACTTGTGGGGGGGGGGGGGGGGGGGGGGAGTAAATGGGCTGTCGGTTGGCTGTTAAACACTAGCAGCAATGCTTTGGCCCACGCAGGCCAGCAGACTGGTTCTCGACCCACCAGCCGGGGAAAACGTCCCCAGCAGAGCACCACGGCCCGGACAGCCAGGCTCCCAAACCACACAGAGTTACCACAGCATATCAAACAGAGCAGGGGACAACATGCACTTGGATGGGATAAGAAGCCCATTCATCCGTGCGCGCACACAAACGCGCGGAACACGACTGAGTGGCGACAATAGCCTGTGGAGCCACGGAGTCCGTGGGAATTGGAGACAATTTCGATTGTTTCGCGTCGTCTCTCCCCTACAACGGAGCTTCCCGGTCCCTTTTCCAGCGGAGCGTCAAAGCCGCATGCCGCTCAATTTCTGTAATGATTTCCTCCGCTGAATATCCCATGGAAATTCCAAATAATAGAGAGATCAAGGGGGATTTAAAAGCAATCATCTTTAGCTTAAGACTATTTCACTTGGAAACATTGGCCCCCTTTTCTCCTGTCTGCTATGAGCTGTCCGTGTGTATGAATGGGGGCATTCGGTTTTACAATGGATAAATGAGCCACTGCTGAATGTCAAAATAAGCATGTAAATAAAATGTAACCATAAACTGTGAAGCCTGCTGAAACCAAGAGCTGCTGGAAAAACACTATCGTCAGTGTGCAACTTTGTTCTTTAGCCTAAGACCAAACCCCTCCCTACCCACCCACCCACCCACGGTGCTGTATCCTGAATTTACTATGTGAACTTAGCTAAGCCTTAGGGTAGTGGTCAAGGCAATGCTCAACGCACATGAAGAATCTATGAGCATTACCCATTCAGTTTACTCCAAAACATCCCCTCTCCTCCACCCCCCCCCCCCTCCCCCCTCCATGCTGCTACACATTTCCACAGACTACCAATCGATCTGTGGCCATTTTTCTTCCAGCTGGGTCTATGAGAAGCCGATTAAAGAGACCCTTCCGCCCATCCGAATGTCACCTTTGTGGTATCAGTCATCGCCGTGGCAGCAATGGACGTTTTTTTTCCCCCACAGATAAGATAAACAGGTGCTCTCCTCTTACCTGCTGTCGGTGCCGGAACTCTCCGACTCTGACCTCCGATAGCGCCGCCTCCTGTGTGCGCGACTCCGTGACCTGCACAGCAAGCGAGACGCCAGACAGATAATGAACTCCCACCCCACCGCGAAGCACGCAACGGCGGCAGCCTTCGCCCGAGAGCAACGGACCTTCCACAGTACGGGGAGCTCCTCGTAAATTAGCTGTAAGGATGCGGAAAGTGTTGCTCCTTATCTTGCTAAGAACAAGGATGATTACCCTTCAGACTGTAGGAATGATAAGAAACGGAAGCAGTTGAGAAACTGTGACTCGGAAGCAAACCGTAGGAAAGTACACTCCCCCCAAAGGCCACTCTTTGAGAATTTGCAACGTTCAAAAATTGCAATAAGATTTACAAAGTGAAATTGTTTCGACCATATTTAAAATGGAATACGTTAATTATTGCTGCTTTATCTTTGTCTTAGTCTGCCTTGGATGCTGTGCCCTAGACAAATGAAATGAAATTAAATTTATTTCGGTCTGCATTCAACAATAATATGACTGCAATCAGCAAATATGTTTACACAAATTTGGCAGATACTCAAATCACATCTTCAGTCAATGCAACACAACAATTCAGGGTCTCTGCAGTCCGAAATAGGTGTAGGCTGAAGCTAGTTGCTTATAATGCCTACCCTTTTTAACACGTCATAAGTCGATTTCAAAAGGTTACATCAGGTGTCAAACATCAAAGACAAACAAGCAAAGTAAAACAAACAAAATGAAACAAACACAGCTTTCATATCCTGAACCTATACTGTTTTTCTATATCAATGTTACTCTCTTATCAACCTTTTGCATATTTGTTCAGTACTTTATTTTTAAACTTCTTTTTAACCTTAATGAGTGTCCTACAAGTCTTCAATTCCTCATTACAGCTGTTCCATAGATTCACTCCTTTAACTGAAATACAATGGTATTTAGTATTGGTCCTTGCTAATGGTTTTTTGAACATATCGAGTCCTCTTAGATCATGTTGACATTTTCTTTTTGTAAATAACTTTTGGATACTTTCAGGTAGTAATTGGTTTTTTGCTTTATACATGATTTCTATATACTATCTATATAGAATCTGGAAAGGAGAGCTACAATTTTGAGATTAACTTTCTGTTCATAACCATGTAGCTAGTCTCATTGGTTCTAAGTAAGTTTTAGCCAGCTTCATGTTCTATGGTCAGTGGTTGAGATTTTGCTCACTAGATAACATTCTTGGCTGTTTTTTTTTTAGATAAACTGAAAATGACAAATAACTATCTAACCTCAAAAATGGAATCAGTTGTCAGATGCTTAGCTGTGAAAAGAGTTTTTGAGACTGACTCTAAGACAACCTTTACACTTCAAAAACCAAAACATAAGTAAATCTCAACAAGTATTCTAGCCTTATATTAAGACTTAAAAATCGTATTTGTATTTCTTTTCGCTGAATAAGACATTGTCAATGAGGTCAGACTCATTTCAAGATTTGCCAATGGAGTAAAAAAATGTAACTTGTCAAGCAAACGGTAACTTAAGACAAGCTAATATTATGTACTTGAGAGAAAAAAAGTGATTTTATGGCTCATTATAAGACTGAAACACTTGTTAAGACAGACTTTGTGTAAGTGTAAACTTTTTTTAAACTTAAAATCAGCCGTTAATTTGCCTCTCTTGTCATGTTGGAGGATGGTAGGGACACAGTAGCCGACATCCCAAAATGAGCTGCCTGAAACTCAGAGCTTGGCTTTCTGAAGTGCTTCTATGGAGCAGTTGGAACTGGTGGAGAGATGAAAGGCTGTTCTACTGGAGGTGCAACCCCAAAATATTCCCCGCAAGGTCACAAACACAGCTCGCTTCACCTCAAAGCACTATAAATGTTGCAGGCTCCCGGTGTGAAATTAGTTTCTCCCTCTCCCTCTCCCTCCCTCTCTCCCTCTCCCTCTCCCTCCCTCTCTCCCTATTCTGGAGTAGACCGCACAGTGCTTTTTTGGCAAAGTGCCACAAAATGGGCCTCTGATGCTCCTGTCCCTGCCCCCCTCCCCCATCCAAGTCCAATCTGAAGACAAATGCTTGCACTCCTGCCTATCAGAAAGAAGCCTAAATCGTGCTGTGAAACATCCTACCTGTACCAGTGCAGTCACTGCGTCCCAGTTTAAAATACTATTTTTACCCACCTGTCCAGGATCAGCTAACCCAAACCTACTGATAACTCCAACAATGATGAACTAAAATGCTCAAACTGATCCCAGGATAGTATGCTTAGTGGCGAGACAATGTTGCCAGGGGCGAGACAATGTCGGTTCTAGAACAAAACAAATATCAGTTGGTCCCTGCTGATATTTGTTTTCAACTTAAATCAGGAACTGATTTAGACATAAGACAAAACCGTTATCTCATCCATCAAAGGCAAAGTTAACTGTGTTAAAAAAACTGCTTGATCATTGAAGTAAAATATCTGTGGTCCTTTGATCCTTCACTGTTGGCCACATCTGGTCTGTACAGCTCCATCAGTGTAATGTGGTGGATCATTTTAATGCTGTACCAGGAATACACAAGAGGAACAGAACAGATTGACTGCCCCAAAGGAAATCAGAGAGAATGTATTATATGGTGCTGTCACCTGTCTCTCCTTAAATATCTTCCCTAGAAACACTGATGCCAGTTCAGTCTGAATGAATGACACCGTGCGCTAACGAACAGGACAGCGCTACGCGGAGGGAACATAAAAATCTGGGATATATCACGGAAGTCCTGGGCCTGGATCTGATTTCCCAAATGTCATTTTCCAAACTCTCCACACATCTCACGTGTGACACGATGGACACGGCAACAGCTTCACGACTTTTTAATAAAAAAATTTAAACAAATGACAATAACCCACCTTTTCTTGTGCTTTCTGTCCTCCTTTCTCTTGCTTTTTGAATGTGTACAGCTGAAAATGAGGGAATCAGAGAATCATAAGAATCACACACTGGGGAATCAGATTCATATGAATCGTGAATGGAGAAGTCACAGAATCATAGAAATGACATAGTGAGGAATCACAGAACCATAAGAATCACATACTGGGGAATCAGAGTTATATGAATCGTGAACGGAGAAGTCACAGAATCATAGAAATGACATAGTGAGGAATCACAGAATCATAAGAATCACATACTGGGGAATCAGAGTTATATGAATCGTGAACGGAGAAGTCACAGAATCATAAAAATGACACAGTGAGGAATCACAGAATCATAAGCTGAGAATCATATAGTCCCATGGTATGAGGTCTGGAATGGCCTGAGTTTGTTAAAAAAAACTTTTGAATAAAAGTAATAAATAATTATTGCTAAAATATGTACCTGTGCCTTCTCTTTTTGGAGACAGACCTGGAAGAACAAAGGAGAAAGTCTTTCTATTACCACAGCAGAAATACTTTTGTCACTGTGACCAACAAGAGATAAGCTTCTGAATGTTTTTAATGACTTATTTTAGGATATGCTACATATTAATACAAACATAAATGTAGCACCTAAATATGTGCTATCAAGTGCTATTGACATTTATGACTTAAATTGTCCCAAAAATGCAAAGAATGAATTATATTTCTAGACGTTCCATCTATATTTTGCTAGTAATTCGACTGGACGCAAAAATAACTTCTCGTTATAAACACAAGGGATTAACACAAGTTGTTATGGGGGGCTTCTGGCTGGCTCATGCTGTTGAGGCACTGTTCTAGCACTCTCCTGAATCAATAGCCACAGAGAAACAGACCACTGATAATACACACAGGCTTTCCAAATTGGGGAGAAAAAAAAACTTGTTATGTGAGGAAGCACCTGTTTCGTTTTCTTTTCTTAGAGCTCTTCTTCTTCTTCTTCTTCTTCCTCACGGGAGAGAGGCTGTATGACGGAGACCTGCCAAAAGCAAATCAAAGTGGGTTTGGGCGCTGAAAGCGGCTTCGGCCTCAGCGGGGACAGACCTCGCCCGCCCCGGCCATCAAAAAAGTGTCCGTTTGTCAATATTTTATGAACTGACCTTCTCCTCCTCCGTTTTCTCTCTGATTTCTTCTTTTTCTTCTTGCTCTTGGGTGTGGGCCGAGGGGTGAGATCATCATCAAACGACAGGCTGAAACGGAAGGCAGAGCTCGCATTATACCAGGCCTCTTTCCAACACTTCTGCGTGAATTTCAACACCGCCGCATCCCAAAATACCATGCAATATTAAGTGATTGAAGCCTGGCACAGAAAGAATAAACTTGGCAGTGTGATCAGTTATGTTCAATCAATCAGTTGATTTTACTTTGAACACATATTATTTTGTCTTGATGGTTCACAGTAATGATCCACACAGAAATTCAAGCTATTTCAAGCGGTTTTCAATCTTTTCTGATCAAGGGACACCCCCCCCCCCCCCCCCCCCACTCAGGCTGAAAGCCATCCAGGGGACCCCCATCACGAGTTAAAAAAAGTTCTATTTTTTTTTGTTTTAAAGGTTCATATTTAGAAATATGTTCTGAAATCTATAAATAGTCATTGTAAATCAAGTTTGGCCAGGGATCCCCTATAGTACCTTCAAGGACGCCCTGCTGAAAACCCAGGATTTAAATTGAAAAAGATTATGCATATAATGTTAATAGAGAACTGGATGACCTTGAAACAACCAGAAAGATAAATTTATCTTTACTGCGTCGTCTTCCAGAAACTTCTGTGACTAAGGGAAATGACATTAGCAAGAGCACAGAGGACTCAACATCAATGGGGTGAAAAATGTATCCAAATTTGCTTTGGTTAAACACTGTATAATCCACATGATCCCCAATTATGGTGCCAACTGTGCATTCTGAACGATGCCATATCGGAACATAATGAAGACGTTGAGTACAAGTGTACTAACTGTTTGCCGCTCCTATGCATTCTGGGTAATCCTCTGCATACATTTATACAGCTGATTTATTTCAGCGTCAGGTAAGGTGAGCGATTGGCTCTACACAAAGACCAATAGCAGATTATATCGGGCAAAATGAGGGCTTTTCAAGCCCTGCTACCACCCGGATTCACAGCGACGGCAAGGCAAACTCAGGAGTGAGCTACGAAAATGTCTGACGGACTCTGCGCTGCACCCCCTGTTTGAACCAGCCGCTTCGCAATTGTGACCATGCCCTCACAAACAGCGCATCTCCATTGCTGATTCACTGTTTCTCCTCGTTGTGTAAAAAAAATAGTTAGGGACCTGGGCTTGTAAGCCAAAGATTCCCAGGTAGGATACTGCAGTTGTACCCTTGAGCAAGTGAGCAAGTACTTAATCTGAAGTTGCTTCAGTATATATCCAGCTGTAATAATGGATACTATGTAAAAGTTGTGTAAGTCGCTCTGGATAAGAGTGTCTGCTAAATTCCCGCAATGTAATGTAATGTCAGATCCCACCTGTTCTGCCCTTTTCTGGATCAACATTCTCGAGAAAAAAAACAGGGCCAGTTCATTTGCAGTCTGCAAAAATGGGCAGTACAGACAAAAGGCCTTTCAGGTAGACTGATGTGCAGAATGGGGCCTATAACCGCAATTAATTTGGGCAGCATCTCCCTGGCAATGATGAGGGAGAGAATGAGAGTTATCATGGTAATTGGAGAGGGTGCCTGGAGGAGATTAAATTAGATGGCCGAAATTAGGTAGGAGTCACTCAGAATTTTATGGCGTGCGCACCACTGTAAATACATCGGTGAATGCGATAACATCAACAAGGAAAAGCATCCAGGAGCTGGCAGGAAGGGAAGCAGAATTATTCAGAGGGACAGTGGAACTGAGGGTGGCACATGGTGCTAAGTTACTAAGCAACTGTCAGGCCACTCCCTTTAATGTGTAGGAGTCGAAGACTGCTGATTAACTCGTGATGTGGGCACACATCATCGCTTTCCTTGGTTTCTGGCGCAATTTCAAGATTTATGTTGTGTTTCGAAAGTTTTCAATCTGCTGATTTATTTTATTTTTATTAGATAATCAATGAAGCTTCAAATTGACAGCGCTGATCGTTGACTCGTTGAAAATGTGGAAAGCATCGGTGGAATTATTCTTAAACCGAGGGTAATAAGGAGTAAATGATTTGATGTTGTAGTTATTATACGAAAGCCATAAAAAAAACTATATTCTGAGTCTGAACACGGGCGTGTATGGCAAAATTGAGCGGAGCAAAGTTAACTGCCACTTTGAGACTGACTGACTGAGTTAAAACTGGTCTGTCAAATTCGTAAAAAATAAAAGGAACCCAGCAAGCAAAAGCTGTAATCTAGACATCTAGAGGGGTGGAATTCTAGGTTGAGAGACATTTTGACATAAATGGACTAGGTTAACCCCAATATAGTTCTGATTTTACCCGGATATAGCCTGCCTACGAGTTTTCACCTGAATGAACAGCGTTTCACCACAAAAATGTTCACTGGGTCTGAGACTAAGTGATTGAGTAAAATCAGTCTGTGGAATTTGAAAGATAAAATGAAAGTGTTTACACTTATCTGAACTACGGAGACCAGTTTCCGAAAGAGTAAATGGCTGTCTTTTATTTGGCTCATTCAAAATATAATCTTTTATCATTTTTAATCCCCTGAATGTAGAGCCATCTTCCTCAATCTCCTAAGGTGTAACCTTCATAATTCTCCAGGAGTCATTTTCAATAGTTTCAAAAACTTAACTTTAGGAATGGCAAAATGCTAACGTTTCTAGTGCTAACGTTTTGAAAACGGGCCTGAGGTAATTCAACACAGGATGTACACTTGACCTGTCTACACTGATCCCACTTGCTTATGGAAAGTGGAAATCCAACAATATAACATCTGAGACTTTCAAAGACATGCATAAATTGTGGCTGTCAGACAGTAATTCACATACCGTGGTTTATTATGCCCCGTGTGTGTGTGTGTGTGTGTGTGTTTGTGTGTGTGTGTGTGTGTGTGTGTGTGTGTGTGTGTGTGTGTGTGTGTGTGTGTGTGTGTGTGTGTGTGTGTGTGTATTGGGGGGATATGAGTGGTGATAGCCGGCTATTAAGTGTGATCACAACACAGGCATGGAATCCTTGGTTTTTCTCCTCTCAAATGAAAATTGATCTGCATTGCTCTAGGGATACCCCGTCTTCCCAACTGGCCGTAGCCATTTCAGCATAATTAATGACAACAGCAGAAGTAGCATTTAGAGCGTTAGCGGCCAAAAAGCATTAAAGCTGATTGGAGGCTAAAGCGAGCACCTCCTCTCTTTAATGGGAAAGCTTCATCACTCATTAATGTTTGTCCCACTTCGGCCCAGATCGTGATTCCACTTGCATATTCACGCTGGCAGTAATCCTTTACAGAGTAGGTGCTGTGTGTGTGTGTGGTGGTATAAATGAGGGGTGATGCGTCATTATTTTTAGTACTGCGTTTAAAAACGATTTGAAATTTTTTGTTTTTAATTTTAATGCTGCTTCACATCAAAGTTGCGAGAGGTCAGAAAACCTCGGCACTAATGCCAGTGAGCGATAATGAATTGATGCGCACGATCATGGAATGCTTCCTTGCCAAAGTGACCCCCTTCCTGCCTCTGATGTGACCCCCTTCCTGCCTCTGATGTCCAAATCCAATCTACTCATTCTCCGATGACGCATATTCCCATTGCAGAGTACCTGGAGCTTTATTTCACAAACATGCGAATTGCGCTGGATAGAATCTAATTTATTAGTGGCCGACTATTCTTCCTAGTGCAAGAGCAATCCAGTACTGAACACATTTATAGAAAAAAAAAAAAAGGAAAAAGGTGCAGTCCAGGCTAGGAGTGGATTTTCCCTCAGCACAGTCATTAGTCTATATTGAGTTTGTCCTTTCTCGAGCATATTTAAGAATTTGCTCACCCTGCTGTCTGTACCGTTGCTTTAATTAAGCAATGGCGTAACAGATTGCCGGCTCCAGGTGCACACTGTGGCAGTTTTAAAGCAAGATCAGCGTCACAGACCTCTTACAGGAACCTTTAACGTTTTGCACGCAGGTATTATCAGGCGCCGTGACACACTGCGAAAGGTAAGCAGGTGTTACAGGTTTGCGGCTTTGTGTCTTAAACGAACCGCATGCTGTCAACACTCACCCCCACCCCCACCCAAAAAAACAACAACAAAAAAAAACCCTCCCTCTGTCAGCATCCCTGAGCATCAGTTCTATCAGCTATAATGGCCCTGTGTCAGGACTGCTTTTCAGCGCTGTCCTTTCCATTCAGCTCTTTGACCTTGAGGGCAATACGGCGGCAAAACATGCGTCTAATGGCGGCCATTACTTCTGCTGTCAGTTAGGTTGAAGTTAGGTCCCACAATGCCTTTGGCTTGGAGTTTCTTGCCTTAAAACACACAGGCAGCTGTAGACTGGCCCTCACAACATAGGGATATAGTGCAATATATTGAAGTAAAATATATTGTCAACATCAGAGTAAGATATTGCAACACTTACCAATAGATAGGCTCATTATTGTCATTTTAAATTTCAGATTAAAAAAAATATTGCTGTGAAATAAACATATTTTCAATATACTATATACATATATTGCAGTATATTCCATTTCCGCAATATGTGATTTAGGTAGTCCTTTGATAGACATTCCACTATGCTGTAAAGCAGTGCATGGTTATGGAACTGGCTTTGGGTGTGATTCTTAACCTGAATAAACCTGAAATAAATACCAAGCTTGTATGAATGTACATTTTTTTTACACATATATGCTAGACGTTTTGGAAAATATAATGTTAAATACATTTCACAGCGATATATTTGTAAAAACTGGCAGTATCTGAAAACAATACGGAATTTCTGCAACACAAAGGGTCCAAGCAGGGCTGCTGATTGGCTGGGCTCAGATTCAGGCCTGTAATTTGGCTACTGATTGGCTGGGCGCAGATTCAGGTCTGTAATTTGGCCTCAATGCCGGCTTCACTCTTCAGCATGCACGCTGTGCACAGGCTGTTCCTGCTTGTTCAAATGTGCCCAAAAGACGAGAGAGTGTATTACATATGACCATTATTATGCGCGGGTCAGCATGTCTAATCTTTCTGCCCAGTTAATATCGCCGGAGGATGCTGCCGGAAAAATTTGATTAAAATTTTTTAGTTCAAAGCCATTCTCGGGGGCGAAAGAATGCAAAAGCACCGCCATGTAAAATAAACAAAAACTATATTATTAACTCATTTATCGAGCAAGTGAACCGGCTTAAATTCAGGTGCAGTGGTATTAGACCTGACCTCTCCTATATTACATGGTGTCTGGAGGTCTCTGATCTTTCACCACACAGACTTTAAAAGGTATCGGGAGTAATTATGCATTTTCAAATCTGCCTGAACGGATTTCCACGCTGAGCCGCATTTCAAACCACGGCTTTAATTCTCCCAGTGCGCTGAAGGTTGTGGATGGAGTCCGACAGTCTGTACAAGAAAAACGAGCTAACACTCAGCTTGAAACTATTCATCTTTGTGTTTACACAGTGTTGGGTCTGATAAGAGTTCTTACACCTTTTTTAAATTCAGTTGTCCAAGGTATTTTTTGTTGTTGTTGTAATCCCAATGCATCTAATGCTTTACAGTGAGTTCTAATAGCTCTCTTTTCATACCGAGACGGTGCCCGTGAATCCATCCGAGAAAATAATCCCCATTTTAAAGGAAAAATGGTGTTTTGTTGTCAGTGCATATGCAGATCCTGGACACGCATCAGCAAGTGGAAGGCAGCGGTAAAAAGCATTGACTTTAGAGTTTAGAGTTTATTCAAATCTTCGACCCATCTGACCAATGGATATGAGATCTTTTTAAAAAATACATACAATTATTTTACATTTTAACAGTTAACAATAAATGGAAAATAAAAAATATACCCCCTACCCACTCCACTAAAAAGCACAAAAATATACCCCTCCCATCACCCAATTACACACATAAAAAGATATATATATATATATTCATATGTACATTTCACATTACAGGCACCAAATCACAACAGGACAATACATATTTAAATATTTAAAAATTCATATGAACAATTACAACAAGCTATTTAAATTTAATAAGTTAAATAAATAATACATTTTAAAAGTACTTGGCCTTATTCTATAATATGAATTTAAAAATGTTTTCCTTTCCATGTCGAAGAATGAACAGTTAAACAAATAATGAAATTCATCTCTATCTTGATGTTGACACAAAGGGCAGTGTGGTTCAACAATTGTGTTAATTAAATATTTCTCAGCAACAATTGGGAGTCTGCTGCTTCTACATTTAAATCTACATAAATTAATACGATGTGAGTTGCTTAGACTTAAAGGGATAGTTCGGAATTTTGGACATAATGTCTCAATTACGATTTACCCATGATGTAGTTGATTGATGGAAACCATTTTCAGCTAATTCAATGGCGTCCCTTCTTTTGGACATACACACGTTGCTAATGCTAGCGCAACTCTATGGTAACCGGTAGCATCCACGACCAAACACACTTAAACACTCCACAGTGCACCCAACGCAAATAAAATACGACGACAGTTTATCTGGGTTATTTATGTGGGTTTATCTGGGTTATGAGTGTTTATACCATCATTTTTGAAGTCAAACTATCGTTGAATCCTTTACTTTGTGCTGACCTATAGTTTCTGTGGAAGTACGGCGGCAGAGCAAACGTGGGCATTGCAACTTGTTGCTCTTCTTTGTTGTTGTAGTCGACCAGTGCCGGCAGTACATTCGTAGGTAACATAAAGTATCACTCCGCCGCTGTACCTCCACAGAGAATATAGGTCAGCACAAAGTAAAGGATTCAACGATAGTTTGACTTAAAAAATGATGGTATAAAAACTCAAAATAACCCCGATAGACTGTCATCGTATTTTATTTGCTTTGGGTGCACTGTGGAGTGTTTAAGTGTGTTTGGTAGTGGATGCTACCGGTTACCTTAAAGTTGCGCTAGCATTAGCAACGTGTGTATGTCCAAAAGAAGGGACAGCATGGAATTAGCTGAAAATGGTTTCCATCAATCAACTACGTCATGGGTAAGTCGTAATTGAGACATTATGTCCAAAATTCCGAACTATCCCTTTAAGAGATATTGCTCAAAGCATGGGTTTTGTTTAAATATTCTAGAATTTGTACATAATCCATTAGTTTGAACCTCAGAATTCCAATTTTGCCAAAACATATCTGTCAATCTCAGGCCACTGGCCTATTTTAACCATTTGCTGTTAATGATGCTGCTATTATTCCATAGGTTAGACTGATCAATCTGAACCTTCCGTTTTAAAACAGGGAAGGGCATGGAGGTGAGGAGGTCAGCCACATTGGTGATTGGCCGCTGTGGGTGGTGGCTGAGAGGGGGGAGGGGCTTACCTGCGCATTCGCCGGCGGCTGCCATGTTTGCGTCCCCTGGCTTTGATGCGTCTGCTCCTCTCCGCGGTGACCACCGTCGCATCTGCCGGCTTTGTTTCACTTTGATCAGCTTTGAGTGACGGGCAGGTCGACGGCTCAGTGCTGAAACGAGATGAAGGAGAAATTTGCTGGCCGGTCCCACACAGATATACTCTTCAACAGCCTTCATCATCCTCCCACAGATATACTCTTCAACAGCCTTCATCCTTTGTAGATCAAAGAGATCACATTCAAACACACATACGTATGTTTTTTTTTTTTTGCATCAAGTGCATATAAGCACTGGAGCAATTTACCAAGATATGTATTCGGTATAACACGGTACACCATTTGGACTTATACTTTGTCATAGCAATGATTTAAATAACATTATAAAGACTGTTAGAACTACCTATGCGTTGTCATGAGTGCTTATAGCAGTGTTTATAGTGCATTATTATTATAAGTGCATCATAAGGCACTCTAAATGTCTATGCATCTATAAGGCATTATATGTGTTTGTTTCATAGAAAGTGTTACCATGTATTCTTATGAATGTAACCATATGTGCAGATAAGTCATCACAGATCAAGCTTAATTCTCCAGATGTTTCAATACCCCAAAGCCCAATGTATAGCCACACACACTTTAGCTAGGACACACAAATCAACAAACAATAAATTGACCACATGCTTACTGTGAGTGAACCCCAATATAAAACTGCATAATTCCCAAATCATTTTCCATCCAATCCATTGTGGGAAAAGTACTGTTTCTGATGTGTAGGTATGGCTGATCCCCAAACCATAAAAACTCCCAAAATATTTTAAAAGAAAACTTTATAATGAATGATTCAACCAAATGCAATGCTTGTCCAAAGTAATAATGCATTATAATTATTTTATGAGTGTTTATTTATTTCTTTTTAATTTAATTTCTGTTTATTACCTTTTTGCAGTTCTCATGGCTGGTACCTTCCTATGAAGTAGTTCTTTTTCAGTGGTGTTATGATCGTTAGTCTTGTTTATTGAAATGAAGCCGAGTGAGAGTGTGTTGTGTTTTCAGGGCACGTCCTCATTACAACACTTGGACTGAATTAATGACATGTTATCCGTATGGCTCTGTAAGTTGTGATGGAAAAAGGCACGTGCCAAACCAAGAATAATTTCACAGGACAACACGGTGTTTGATGGGGATACTGTTACAGATTCATGCATTTTATGTGTAGGCATATTTCCATATTGCTCGTTCAGCATTTTGTTAGTTGGTGGGTAGGTGCATGGGTGGGGTGGGTAGGTGCATGGGTGGGGTGGGTAGGTGCATGGGTGGGGTGGGGGGGTGTTTTTCATGCCAAGACCTCCGTAAAGCTGGAAGCCGACCTCAGCTGTCGTTTAAATGACCTGTCAATTGAAGAGCGCCTTTTTACATGCCTCGCCTGCTCTGACATTTTCAAAATGATTTGCGCATTTCGAGGTTGTCCCGTCGGCGTATCGTCAGAGCTCTAGCAAGAGGAGGGCCAGAGATAATGGCGGAACAAAGACCGCCGCTCTTCGTGGGCGAGGTGCTCTTCCCTGGCCTCGCCGTTGGGCAGGAGGCAGGGTGGGACTATTTGTGTAGCTATATATATATAAATTTGGTGCCTAATGTGGGGCTCATTATATCCAATTCCCAACCCTATTTGAAATGTCCAATCGTCTGCAAATGCAGCCGCATTCTTGCTGCGAACCCCACTGCCGATTCGGGAGAGGGTACACATCCACGCTTCTCCTCCGAAACACGTGGTGTCGCCAGCTGCTTTCTTACACACAAGCAGACTACAGCTAAGCTCGCATGGAGCGGAGTCTGAGGAAGACCTTTCATATGCAGCTTTGAGTGTAATCTACTGGTGCACGACTCGACCAACAGGGGTCGCTAGATAGCGATGAACAACGAACTCCAATCCGACTGAACCCTCCCATTCCCTGGGCGACGTAATCGCCAATTGCGCTTCGCTGGGCGACGTAATCGCCAATTGCGCTTCGCTGGACCTACTGGTCACAGTCGCCACTGGCATGGCCCGGATTTGATCCGTGGCCTTGAGGCTCATCCATGCAATACAGCGTGGTTCCTTAACCAAATGAGCCATCCAGCAGCCCCTTTGTGTAGCTATTTAACACTAATCCCACTCACCCTGGAGATAGCTTTATACCACGCCTCAGAAACTCCTGCCGTTGGGAAGCATTGAACAAAATTTTATAATGTTACGTTCCAAAGTCCGTACTGACACTACTGCTTGGTTTTACTGATGGAAATGGGCTTATATTAAGAGATTTTAAATTATGTGCATTTGATTAAATTCTTCTTTGATCCACAAAGCTGGACTTGCTAGGATCAAAACTCAACCAAAACTCGGACACATCAAAAGCTAGCCCAAGCATAGCAGGACAAGACAATAACCCAATCGTAAAAAAAAAAAATTTAATCACCATGCTAAGTTCAATCCACATTGTGTGACTTTCCTTATGTTTACTGTAGTAGCACCAAATACCAAATGTAGTTTGATTCTGTTTAATAAGTTATAAATCAAATCTTTTTACAATTTTATTGTGGTCCTCAAAACCCGTGTTCCGATTTGGCATTGTGGCAAAATTCCAATCGAGCACTTTGCAATGACATAATATGTATCATACAAGATGGCTTTACAGGGAACTATGGAAACGTATGGCAAGGAAAACACTGAGTTGTGTACTCTCTCTTTCTCTCTCTAAAGATAAATAGACAGTATACAGTACTCAGGACTCATACAGGACAGAGAGGGATACGGCTGAATTGCTTGATTGACACAGGACAAGAACCGTCACATGTATAGATGATTGATTTTGAAGCTTTAACGGTAGTAACAGCTATATAATAAGTTACAGAGACCATTTTTATTTTATTTAACCTTAATTTTAGCACGGAGATAAAAGCCCTCTTTTCTAATGGAGGTCTGGCCAAGAGAGCCTCAGATATGAAAACATAACAGATTTGAAAGCAGATTTAAAAGCATGAATACCAGTGAACATGTGCATTTGGTATGACCTCAAAGTGAGGTTCCTCACTCCTATGTGACCATGTGTAATGGGGCGTGACGTGTGAGGAAGGAGGAGCCAAACGCAGCAAGGGGATTCTTAAAGCCCTAGGGCCACTAAGGCGGGAAACCCCGCAGATAAGGGAGGAGACAATACAACGAACACACACACACCACAGCTACAGACCGGCTCACTGTTACATACCACAGAGTAGAAGCACAAACGCCTGGTTTCACAACAAGAAAACCCAACAAGGCGAAAGGGAACAAAGAACGGCTACCCCATACTTCTACAAGCTAACTAAAAAATAAGCCGGAAATAGAACGCCCTGTCTCGATAACGAGACGCATAAGAACAGGCGAGTAGCACAATGGCACAAACAAAACACACAGCAAACACAGAAAACTAATACCTATTGGTATAGGAGGAGGCGAAGGAACAGAGATAACGTTCCGTGGCTACTTCCATAAGCAGGCAGTCACATGCAGAACATAAAGGAGGTAAACGCCCGATCTCCCCAGGGGGGAAGAAACATTTTACAGGCGAGCCAACGGAGCACCGCAGTCCTTAGCCTTACCAGCAAAAAGACCAAGCTTAAAATAGAAAGCCACGCCCAAGCCTCTCAGAAAGGAGAAATGCAACGAGGCGAAGGAACAGATAATTAACGTTCCACGGCTTAGATTGAGGCTCGCAGTCAAATGCAAACATGTCCAAAACATCGCCCGGTCTCCCTAAGAGACGAATTGCACCGAAGGGCGAACAGAACTACTGTTCCGAACAGAATCGCCCAAATCTCCATACACGGAGAAAGAGCACAAAAGACGAAAGGACAGCTGCACCGAAACTATCGGCTATCTGACTAACACAAGCACAAACACAAATACAAGCCCTGCCTCTCAGTAAGGGGAAATGTAACGAAAAACCCCGACTCACAACAAAGGGGAACGTAGTCCATGAGAAGGAGACAAAACAGGGAATAAACGTACCAAAGCTACTCACTGGCTCACCGTTACACGGAAATGAGTAGAAGCAAACGCCAAGACTCTCAGTAGAAACCATTAACAGGCGAGAGGGAACAAAGAACAGCTACTCTACACTTCTACAAGCTAAGCAACCTAGTAGAAGCGAAACGCCCGATCTCCCATGAGACGTCATGCACCGAAGGGCGAACAGAACTACAGTTCCGAACAGAATCGCCAAAATCTCCATACACGGAGAAAAAGCACAAAAAGGCGAAATAGAGGAGAGATTTACGGTCCCAAACTTCTATGAGATAAGTAACTACCAAGCCAGCAAGAAATAAGCCCTGCCTCAACAAAGAGACGTTAAAATAGGCGAGTAGCCCAAATGGTACGAGTAACTCACAGCCAACAAAAACACCACAGTACAAAACCATGAACAAACAATGAACAATTAATGTCGAAGCCCCGAACGAAGGAAATGGTAGGCTTATATATCTCTCCAGGTGACTACGCACAGGTGTGGGCGCTAACAGCAGCTCCACAATCTAAGCAGGGCGGAGCAAGCATCCACCAAAAGAGCAGCGCCCTCGCGTGGCCACCAAGGAGAACGACCGCATAGGCAAAAACGGTTAAAACCATGACACATGTGTGATCATTGAAATAGTTCTCTTGTCAAGCAGGGTAAAATGTGACACAAACAGTTCATATTATCTCCTGCAGATAATAAAAATGCATTGCTGAAATGTTTGGATGGAATTTTCCTTTCATATTTCTGACTAATTATAAACACACAACTAAAGGTGAAATTATAATGAAGACAAAAATAATATTTGCAATAAAAGCTGTGAAGTGATATTTAGTTTTTATAAATAACAAGGCAAGGTTATAAGTAAAAACATTTTCTTTAATTGCAACTTCTTTTGCGGGAGCGCGAACAGCGAGTTAATCAAGAAAGTGCTTCACAAACTCCTCTCAGCAGGTTTGCTTGTTAAATTTTGCGAGAAGCAAGATCAAGGACGTGTTGTAAATACAGCGACACAAAAAAAGGCGGGAAAAATCTTCCCACCCACGTCGTTTTCTTTTATGCTGCCAAAATTAGAAAGAAAATTCTTCAGATTCTTTTTTAGCAATGCAGCAATAGACTTCTGTAAATTTGCATCACAAATAATGAGCAGTAATATAATAAGCATCCTTGTCAAAGTGTAAAAAACATGAGCTTAATACTTCCTCCCAAAATAAAGTGAGACTATGCCACATTCAGTGAGGAATGTAGAAGCCTTGCCATGTGGCAGTGCAGAAATCGTATTGCAAATAACAAAAAGGCAAGCGGGGTCTGGGGCCAGGTGATTACAGCTTGTAAAGGTGCTCTGTGCTGTCGCACAACGATAACTATGGTTTTATTACAAGTTGTGCAATAACGTCTGGCAGATCATAACGTCATACAGATCTCTGGTTTCCTTCTTAAAAAAAAGACACAAAGAAGAAAAGATTTGCTGCAACACAGCCATCTTGCAACATTGAAAACTATAATACCTTTAATGCCGTCGTCAGAGCAAAACAAAACAAAACAAATCTTTTCTTCTTTAGATATTTAGCTTCCGTGCTCCATTTGTTAGAACCTGCAAAAATGCTGCTCAGGTGTGCAGATACTACCTTTCTAAATGAAAAACAACAACAAGCGCTTATAGTCACCATAGCAACTAGCCCCCAAGGATCTACATACTACTCATGTAGACAGTGTGTCTCTCAAAATAATAGCCCCCAGCCCTATACCCCCAAACCCCACAACTGTCAAATGTTACTTTTGCTAGTTCCTTTTGTTGCGAGCGATATCTATGGGCCACCTGGTGATGTGGGCAGAATATGTACACAATCCCATGATAACACCTGCAGATTGAATACTTATTATAAATTTGTCATAAATAATTAGGGTACATGGCCTCACCAACCTGCACTTGATAAAACGGGAAAAAAAGGCCTCCTGGGCTGTTTTAATGAGTCAGATTAACAATTACCAATGCAGCAACAAATCAAGAGGCTTTTTTTCCAGTTAATTCTCCAATAGGAATTTTTAATTAACAGAAAATCTGATGCTTTTTAGGCTACAGGCAGTGGTACAATATATGCTAATTAACTTATTGACGCTGAGCCCGGATAGTGGCAAGACAATTAGAACTGTAGGGTCACGGGACAATCACCATGCTGTCATTTTGACGGCCGCTGGCACAGGAGGGCTGAACAAACATTGATAAATAAATAAATAAATAAAGGTGGAACTATGTGTTTGGACCCTGACACTGGCTTGTTATTCTTGTTTCCGACATAATTACTGATATTCCTCCATTCAAGCATCTCTGACTGATTATCAAGAGAAGTTAATCAGCTCCGGAGATTAGGGCCTGATTGCTTCCTCTTCCTCTCTGTAGAGAAAATGCCCGTATTTCTCCTGCCATTTTTGAAAACACCAGCCGTGGAACGTTGAACTGGTAATTAAAAATTGTGGGGTGTGTGCTCAAACATGCTTTCTAACTTGCTTGAGGTGCAACATGAACTCGCCACTAAGTGTCTGATTAAGATGACTGAGGATACTGATAAGAATTTTGAATAGGCATATGATTTACATGTAATTGCTTGGCTTTTTAAATAGCAATTTAACAACCCATTTTGGTTTATCACTATAAGATGCACAGGACATGCATCATTTGGATCTCAGAAGAAGTAAATTTACATACAATTCCTATGTCCAATTAAGAATGACATTACTTGCCATTGTAACCACCGACTTAAATTCATGTTCCATTAGCTTATGTACTGTTGTTTACCTTTATTATCTGGAGCTTAGATGGGGGACACTGATTTTGGGATATCATTTTTAATAAAACCTTACTTGCAACCGATTTGAAGCATATTGTTGGAATTTATGTTGATTTAATTATACTGAAGTACCCTCACAACCAAACAACTGGGGATTACCATATAAACAAACCCACACCCAGCAATAATTAAAAAAAAGGTTATTTGTTTCTTCCTAATCAAGGATTTCTTGCGGTAGACTTCATTGTGTGGCTCTGTGGCTTATTTTGACCGAGCGTCAGTCTGAAAGCCTTGTTGATGAGTGTTCTAAATGAAATCGATTTCTCCATCAGGGATGCACTTTCCCGGGATCAGACTGGGAATTTATGGTGGAACTTTCAGAGCAATAAGAACCTTGATTTATCGTAGGCATTTTATATCTGCTGGAAGGCCCGGAACTTTCCAGGCAGGTGAAATCCCCTGTAATTGTAATCTATAACTCCACACATCAGAAAATGGTAGCGGGTATGAAATGGCTTTCTCTCTCTCTCTCGGAGAATACAGTGACAAAAGCTCTCAGCCCACGATGAAGGAAAGAGAGAGAGAGAGAGGATTAAACACAATTATTTCTCATGAGTGAGACATTTTGGGGCGAGAAAAATATCTGTTTGATATTTTGGACACTTTTCTTTGAGAAGTTGTTAGGACAAAACTATATTAATTTCAAAAAGGGAACATTTTCTTAGCAGGTATGGGTGCAATCGTTACGTCTGAAACAATGCAATTTAGTAGTTTGATTAGGAAAGTTCAAGTGATTATAGGGTGATGGAGTGGCAATGTACAGCAATCTCAAAATAACAAACATACTTTTATTTGTTAGCTTGTTCACCATTTTGTATGAGGCCAAAAGTGGCTCTGTCATTTATCTTTAAATGTAGAGCACCGTCAGCACGCTCATTCCGAGACGTGCCATTGGCGGTTCAAATCTGACCGTGAGATCTATCTCTCTATCTATCTCTCTCTCTCTCATTCTTCCTGACTCAGTCCCTACACTGTACTGTCCAATAAAGCTGAAAAGCCCTAAAATATAACTTTAAAAAATGTAGTCATTGGCAAAATCATAATATGTTGCTTCCATTTCCTCCACTTTCACACAGTGCTAAGCTGCACTATCTTTACTGAAAAGAGATTTAGCTTAATTCTCCTTTTCCAAAAAGAAGCCCCATGATTGACCCTAAGCACTGTGGATTTGCTGCAGTGCTGTTAGAGATATAGAGTATAGAGATGCTACATGCGGTTCACAGGCTTGGCCTGGTTATTTGGAAATGTATTAATTTCTAATAAAGGCAGACATGTTTGTTCAGTCAGATTAGCGGTTTCCTTCTTAGTAGTGTTTCTTTTATTAATATAGAAATATACGTACCTACACTGCGTGATTCTGTGTGTGTGTGTGTGTGTGTGTGTGTGTGTGTGTGTGTGTGTGTGTGTGTGTGTGTGTGTGAGTGAGAGAGACAGAGAGAGAGAGAGAGAGAGACAGATGTGAGATCCATATGTGAGACAGAAAAGGCACATTCTCCACAGTTTCTTACATCAGATAGGTTTGTGCCCAATTGATCTGAAACCCATCAGTTTTCAAAGTCTGTAGGTTACAGTCGCCATCCAAGGGATATTGTGTCATGCAATATCCAGTTTGTATATTTGTTCATTCATTGAGCATTTCTGATGGTGATGCTGATGGTCAAGATGATGACAAGCTGCATTAAAAAAAATTGACAACTGTGTCGTAATGATTCTGCAACTGCCGGGATATAAGCCATCTGTACACAAAGTGCCGCTCGAAATCGTGCAGTCGTCAATGAGACAGACGGTAGGAGGCCAGATCACCTTGGGGAATTTTATTTCCAGAGAAACGGCGAAACTCATAAGCTGAAACTCAAATGACAGTTACGACGGGCTCGGCAAAATTAAACGCCTCCCTTTGTTTTTTTGGCTTCCTCTAAACGCGAACATAATTGCCTCCTCTATATTGGATTTCTCTCCCATCTGTGGATATCTGAGTGAAGTGTTTACCCAATATGTACGGGTGGGGGGGGCAGAGATTTGCATTTCATTCGAGAAAGCTTCTGGGGATATGATGTCAGTGGGAAGAGCTATGGCGGGCCTCCGTAGAGACACAACAAAGACAACGATAGAGAAACAGTCTTTCAGCTTCAACCTTTGCCAAGAGGCGCCCTGCTGGTAGAGGCTGCGCTCGTAAAATGCGCAGCTTACAATATTTTTCCCCCGGGGGCCTTTGTTTGTTTTTAACTCGGCTTCTCCCGACTTGTGAGGTGAGGATAAGCTGAAAAAAAGGCGTTTGGAAAGGCGGAAATTAGTCGCGCTTTTGACTGGAGCCGTCGTCGAAAAAAGTCGAACGCGTCTATTTTTTTGTGCCGGAGTGTCCTCCTTCCCTCCCTTCTGAACTTCTTAAGGCGCCGGTGGGTGGGTGAGCCGCTCCTCTGAGACTCACCGATGCATTAAGTCAAATGAGCATCGATTTCCTGTCATACGGCAAAAACCTTACTCTGAGAAATTGGTGAGCTGCAGAACACGCACGGTTCGGGGAGCTATCGAATACCTTTCGGCGCAACACAGGAGGCACGTGGCAGACAAACAGCGAGCCTCGGCTGTGACAGGGAAAGCAAACAGACTAACGCAGTGTGGACTGTTCAAGACGTTTTTAAAGAGAGCATAAACGTATGTTCGCAAGCTTAAACAAGCCAGTGTGATCCACAACGCATCAGCAAACATATTCACTCGTGAGAGTATTACCTGTTTTGCGGATAAACATAACGGACGTATGAACTTGAATTCATCCTCCACCCCCCACTCCATGGCATCTTGACCCTTTGTAGAGTAGTGTTTTTTTTAAAATGTTTTTTTCCCCAAAATTCTAAGTCAGTGTTCTAGAACCAGTAGTGATTGTTAGATCAGAGCATTAGAATGTTCCGTTAAGAACATTCTAGTCACATACTTGTGATCCTGCACCTTAAAGGGTTAAGGAATTAAGGTTTCTGTGCCCACGCTGAAGCAGTGGAAGCTAATTGTGGTTGCCATGCCAGCCATATGTGAATCCGGTAGTTATACCCTTTTCAGAATGGACAGAGCCCCGTGCCTAACACAGCTAATCAGCATTAAGCAGCCAGGCACGTAGGTGTAAGCATCAATACAGTCAGCGCTCCAAATAGTGTGTCAGAAAAAGGCTGACATTCAATCAATGAATTCAATGGTGCATTCGAAGCAAATCAATTTTTTGTATAATTCATCATGGAGTCGTGCGGGCAAAAATGACATATTTTCTGGTACAGAACAGGCTGGTGACTGACCAATGGGTGCTTTTGTTACCAGGCAAAAGCTACTGCGACACACTGATTTTGTGTCTTTTGATAATCCTTTGGTTTGTCAAGGTTGTGTTGTGCAGCACACTTCCAACCAGTCCTTTTCCAACCAATTTGCTGTGCTCCTCAATTTTGAACTGTGCACTTTTCCATATGCATGTGCATGACTTGCAATCGTGGCTGCGATTGTGTCTCCTCGGCAACCAAGGGAAACAAGCAGAACAAGAGCAAATTGATGATATCATCCTAAATGATATGTTAGGATGCTGTTCACTTACTCAATAAGCCCCGCACCATTCGAAATGCCATTGGAGCCATTTTACAATTGAAGCGGTTACTTGCAAACGTGTCTGGCATGCTAACACAGATCGTAGGCCTATATCTCTGAAAGCACTAAAGACACAACTCGGAATAAGTGGTGCAAGTAGAAGGTTTCCGTAGGAAGTTCATTACAATTCCGTTATCATCTTCGGCAAACCCGTGTTCCAAATTAGCATATGTTTCACGGCCTACTGCTGAACAACTGTGTGACTCTCTGAGTGTGAAGGCGATAAAATCCCAAAGCAATGGCAAAGACTAACATGAGTGTTTTAAACAACACAAAGTCTAAAGAAGGATGGATAATAAAAATACTATATCAGAAGAATTTTGAATAAGCTCATTTTGGGCCTTGCAGATTAACACTTTGGAGACTTTAGCTGGATGTGGGTTTAAGAAAGCGACAATGTCAGAGGGAATACTGTTTTTAAAACACGTCACATTTTTTTAAGTTGTCTTTTTAGGGCATGTGAACGGACTAATTTATAAGGGAGAAAGAATACCAAACCCGGACTACTTCGCTAGGACTAACCTGAGATAAGGAGGACTGGAGCACACAGAGCTCAGAGCAAAACAAAATATTTTAATACGACTGACGTTTCGACGTCAACGACGTCTTCTTCAGAGTCAAATGGAAATACAGACAATGCACCGGGAGGTATATAAATACCCTCCCATCAATTACACAAAGTAAGGTGCGCATGTGTAGGACTAATATATCTCGTCATAGATACCACATACACAATGTTATCTTCTTTAACAGGGTAAAGAGAAGACCGACAAATGTCATAGGTAAATAAACTGAATAAATGTCTATTGTGAACATGGCATAAAACAATATAAAATGAAAATCAAAAAGCCTGTACACAAGTTACAAAAAACATGAAAGATTCAGCGACTCATTTAACCCATTGGGTTCCACACTATTGAGTGTATGTATCCAGTACGCCTCACTGCGGAGCAGTTGCTTAATAATATCTCCGCCTCTGGATGATAAAGTGACTCTCTCAATACCCCAAAATTTTAGAGAAGAGACAGAACCATGATTGGCTTCAGCGTAATGTCGCGCAATAGCATAGTCCATATTCTTGGACCGGATCGCGGACTAATTTATACATTTTAAACAGGATTTCTGTGTGGACACCTCAGGGTCCGGGTCCACACATTTTATGTATGTCCAATTGAAGTCAATCATTTAAAACACAGTGGAACTGAAAAAAGGTGACAATATAAAGCACCACACAGAATTACTTACCTCATTGCAAGCTGTAATAAGGACATAATGACATGCGTCATTTTAACACGCTGCGGCACACAGTAGACTCAGGAAGGAGGCGCATGAGGAAAGCGGGATGTCATTTTGACGGTAAGCGGAAAAGTCACAGGATTAGAGAATAGTCACTCCACCCTCCCAAACCCCGAGGCTGAGACCTCATAGCCACGTCTTCCCGTCGGAATGATTGGTGACAAACGGAGGAGACCCGGAATTACCTCCTGTCGCAATACTGGATCGCAGAGAAGGGACGAAAAGAGAGGAAAACGCATTTTCCTTCCCCGCAATCTGCCGTGATTTAAGAGCCCCCTCGGCCACTTCGCAGTTCAAAGGGGCTAATAAGCATCGCGCCTTCCCCTGTCTAAAAAAGGGTAATAATGATAAAAGTGATAATAATAACAGTAATTAGGAGGAGAGAGAAATGATGAAGCACGGAGATTCGGTGAAACTTTTGACTTTTTGGAGGTTATTTGTGTGTGTTCAGTTTCTCAGGTAAGAGACACCATTTCTGGACGTGCACCCTGTTCATCAAGGAAGGCTTCGCATCATTCCATACAGCAATCCTCTCCTCTACAATCCAGCTCATCGCAGTGAAGGCGCGCCAACTCGGGCAATGCAGCCAGTCAGACACCTTGATGGGGAACATTCTACATTCTATGGCAGTACATAACCCCCATGGGTATGGAAAAAAAGAAACACTTCACTACGGTCAGTCAGTTTTAGCACAGCGGAACCTCCACCTCACGCCACCTCTAGCTCTTCCGACTGCCTTATACCCCCCAGCGATAAACCAATGGCTTCCTCGCTCTTAAGCCCCCCATTGGTATTCTCAGTGAGCGCCGTCTCCTACGCGCTGTAAGTCATCTGCATTTTTAATGAGAAGTAAACACTGCGCTTCGCAATTAGGTCAGGCTCTGATTGGAATTAGCATGGAGGAGGCTAGCAATCAGGGACCGCGTGAGCTAATTAGCTGGGTTCCTCTCCACCCATCTCCCTGTCAGCCTGCACCCAACACGACACAAACACAAGCGAACGCACGCACACACACACACACACACACACACACACGCACAGGTGGGAGTAGGGTTGCAGGCGATTGGCCATTCCAAATTTGGGGTGGGTATTGGATGTGTTCAGCCCCGTGTCAGCCGCCAAAAAAAGAGTTAAATTTCGAAATACATATTTGACCCAGGTCTGATCCCTGCATGGGGCTCATTCCTCATTTTTTACATCAAATCACAAATGAGAAATCCTCCCTTGTGAGCTTCTGAGTGCGCACACACAGTCCCTCCAAAAATATGGCCCTCAAACCTACAGATTTTTCTCACACGGCTGCTTCAGAATTGACTTCATTGATTAATTGGTCAGCCCACCCCCCCACCCCCCCCCCACCCCTCACGGTAAATTACGGGGATAGCAAACGGCCCAAATTCACAACCCTGTGAGCATGAGTCAGAGGCTGGGTAATGAGGCTAGCACTGCAAGGCTTTTGCTGGTATTTATCACACTGTGAGGGCACACGCTGGAAGAGCAAGGGCACCGCTCGCTGTCAATTCGGAATGCATAAATCGGGTTTGCGTCGATACATCACGGGGCGCGGGGGCCTTTGCGTCTCTCTCAGGAGCTGGCTCGGTGAGCTAAGCTCCTGCCTGACAGAAAAGCCAGACCGCGCCTCCCCGTACCCGTTTCACGGCGGGGGATCGACGCCGCTCTCGGTCGGCGTTTTGCCGCCGTCCCGCCGTTAAGCCGGACGTGGGAATCGAGAGCGCCGTTAGAGTCGAGTGGCGCTTTATTGTCTCAAAGAAAAACCCCTTGAAGAACTTACTCCCTGCCTCAGTCAATTTTCCTCACAAGATCCCAAATGAACATGACCCGGTAATTGATTTCAGTGACACTCGCTGCTGGAGTGAATTGCTCCGTGAGATGCAAATACTTCCAGGCAGCCGAGACGGGGCTGAAACGGGCCCCTCCTCCCTGGCACAGGATGAAGGGACAGCTGTTGATAGGAGAGGACATGGGAGATTTACCGCCAATGCGCCCGCGTTAGGAGGAATTATGGGCCGCTGCTTATTCTCTCTCTGCCCCACGCTACAATCGCTCCTGACGTCCGACCGCGGGACCAAAGCACTGCTGGAAATAGTGAATTTTGAACCCTGAACCTCCATAAAAACGACACTCTGAATGAAATATCTTAACCCTTGTGTTCTGTTTACTTATTGGCACCTGTGAAACTGTTAGCCTGGGACAAATATACCCAGGACATTATTGGGATTTTAAAGCAATACAAAAGTAAAATGAATGCAAAAATACGTATATTGTCTTTATCTCAATTCCAAAAAATATAAACAATACATACAGTCAATGGTTGCCATTTAGCTCTGCTAGATCACATTTAACAATGAAAGTGTCATTCATTTTTTTGTCATAGAGATGCTATTTATATAAATGCACTATAAATAATTTATTGTTATCTGCGAAAAATCTAAATGAAACAAGGTTTTCATACAGTAGATTACTGATATTTATTGTTTTATTATATTATATTCATATAGGAAAAAAAAACATAAAGCAAATACAGATGATGAACAACAAATAGAAAACCAAATCAAATGTACACTGGTTTCGTCACTACTTATGAAATACATCTCTCAAAATTCTCATTCTTCTTTTACTAAAAATTTTAAATGGGTCAATTTGACCCAAACCAAACACAAAGGGTTAAATGGGAATCCTAATTTGGTTCTATTTCTTAAACTGTAGATGTTTGGAAACAACAAGGGGATTGGATAAGAGAGAAAAATAAGTCTGGTAAGTGTTTCTGATTCTGCTGAATTATTGAGCGCCATAAAATAGATAATTTGAAGGTGCCAGACATATTTTCAATGACCTTCACCTGCCCAACTGAGACTATGGATAAATTACAAGCATCTCCTTAGACCTGACGGTGTGGACATTTCAGACTCCTTATATAAAGATGGCTAGCAAAGCGTGAGTAAATTGGCTCTGAGGACAAGTCAGGTTAGTTTATTCTGTGACTGCAGCCTGCAGATAAAATGGAGTAGCATAATAGCTTGATTCATTTCCTTATCATGCAAAGCAGAGGGCGTGATTACAACAAAGTACGCTGCGTCCGTGCACCACACATCAATCAAATTAAAGCAACCCACTCTCCCACAATCACCTCCATCCAAACAAAACAAATTAGCTCCTTTCCCCCGGACCCGCGCTCTCAGTCTCAGAGATATAATTATGAAAAGGACTCTGCACCTGGTGCAGCTTGAGCTGTACAAAAACAGAAATAACAGGAGGGCCGGATATGACATGCTGCACAATTTAGTTCATTGCGAGTTCAAGGAAAATAGATCCGAGATCAATGGGAAACACTTAGAGGTTATTACCAGCTCCGTGGCAAAAGCTAAACTCCTATTAATGTGAATTACTCAACCTTCTGCACCACTGCCTAATGCCTCTGTCCAATGGCAGCCCTGCCCCGGTCAAGTTAAAACAAATGAATAAACAGCCGCCATTGAACCGCCGAGGCGCTGACTGCACTTAAAGTCACTGATTGTGTAGCGCTCTCCAACTGCTCGGAAATCTCACCCTTTAATTAGAACACGGGCACTTCTGAAACGGTCGACGGAAGGCTCAGGGCGAACGCGGTCTCTGCTGAAACCGCACCGAGTGGACTTGTGTGGATTTAATCGGATTGGTAGGCTGTAGAAAACAGTGTGTCACATCTTTCCATCGTTCCACTCAGACACCTACATGCATTCTCAAAAGAACCCCTTTGCTCCTTTTTCCCCCACAAGCTTCTCTTGAAACCCTGGTTGTAAATTGCACTGAGAAAGCCACACTTATGGGCACAAATGAATCACACTCGATATGTAACGATACGCCCATTTCAGTGCCGGAATTCAATAACACATAACAGCCAGCGCTCACAATAGCCGTGCTATCGGAATGTTGCACATGGTGGTTTGATGATGAATTGAACTGTGCCCGTGCCTACAGTTAATCAGGTTGGTTGCTACTGCAACCCAGCAAATGCCTATGACGTTTGAAATTAGAACTAACGGTTCAGTTCTTTCTCCCTTTTCCCTCTGAAAGCACGGCAGAAAATGGGTTTCGCGGGGGCTTCCTGTTTGGGAATAAGTGTGAAATAACCTCATTGCAACGTCGCTTCAGTAGCCCGTTCTGCTCCCTTGTTTTTTGGACTAAAAATCATACAGTAGTGAGATTGCGGAAGGCCGGCCCGGTACAATTTGCACTGTAAAAAATCCATTATCCTTGAATCAAGACACCGCTTATGTTGCCGAATCCAATACATGTGAATTCGTCCATTCACTTGTGTGCACATAAACACTTATTAATACTGTAACACTCATTCCAGGACATTCTCAGAGAACAGCACAGACAGAAGGGAAATGTCTGTGGCCAGCAGCCGAATGGGGGGTGTGTGTGGGGGGGGGGGGGGTTGTGGGTTACAGTTCCAAGGGCTCTGACTGACAGAGTTCCTCAAAAGAAATTGAATGAATCAGTTATTGAAGTTGACATTAATAGAATATTTTATTATTAGGTTCTGACGGTGTGGTTACAGTAATTGTGCAGGGATGGGGCCCAAAATCCCTGGTGGCACCCCTGCCTGTGGCTGGCTTGAACGCGAACATGAACGTGATAGTAAACGTGATTATATTAATGGCCAATTTGCTGCGGCTGGGCTGGTTGTCTTTTCATAGGCAGTACAGTGCAGGAAAGGGGTCACAGTTGCCAGTGGGCTTTTATTGCCAGTTGTCTTCCTCAGTTCCCCAACCTTCTCATTTCTTTGTTTTGAAGAAATTATTAACTTTTAACCCCTTTGAAGAGTAGGTTTTTTGGAATGTTTATTATTATATTTTTTTTCAAAATTCTAAGTCAGTGTTCTAGAACTCCATTGCTTTCAAATACCAGTAGTGACTGTTACATCAGCATTAGAATGTTCGGATAAGAGCATTCTAATCACGTGTTTGTGATCTTACACCTGAAACAAGCGTTAAATTAAAGGGTTTATCTGACCCATTTCCCCATGTGATGTGTGACCTTTTCAGGATGGGGTGTTGTAGGGGGTGAAGGCTGATCAACTGCAAGTCAAAGAGAAGACCTGAACAACACTTCTTACTTATAGAATTACAATATTATTGTCATAAGTTCCAAAAGTACACTTTAATACAAATATAGTCACACAAACAGAAATAATGTATTGATAAAGGCTGCCATTACCAATCAAGGCTAGATTTACTATTGTTTGAGAGATTAAACAAAGTGCACGCACTAAGGCTTGAGAAATTATTATGAGGTATTTACTAACCAGATGCACTGGGCCAAGCTCATTAAGAATCATTATTCACTGATGATGTCACCACACACCATTGACCTTGATGCATATTTAATTTTTATATGCAATTATGTGTCAGTGATGAAAAGTGTTGAAACTTGGAGTGGTTTGTGTTCACACAGCAAAACAAGTGTGCATGTGTGTGTGTGTGTGTGTGTGTGTGTGTGTGTGTGTGTGTGTGTGTGTGTGTTATAGTACCTGCATTGTACTTATGTGCGTATGTAATTAGGCAACTGTAATGTGAACATATTTATTATTTGGCTGATATGTAGGCCATATCCCTGTCCCCAATGAAGCCAAACTCCCACTGGCCTATAAAGATCTTAAGCCTCCTGTGATTACTGTAGTACATTGGTGATTTCAGTCACATGCAAACATTGTATTAAAATCACAGATGTCACTTTTTTGAATGACTGCAGAAAATCCTGATATTACAGTGGCTTAAAAACATTAGCTTTTAAGAATTCATTAGATTCAGCCATAATTCAAATGGAATGAATGTAAGAAACGGTTTACAGCGGCATAACTTTTGCAGGGAAAAGGTTGAACAATGTATAGCGAATGCTAGAAACGTCACATTTCCATAACCTGGAGCAGCCCATTAGCGGTTGCTAAAATCCCAGGAAGACAAAGAAATCATAAGGAAGATTTCTGCACTGAGGTAAAAAATGGAGAGTAAAAAAATCATAATCTGCCCGGTGGAAAGGAATTAAAAAGCTTGGCCTGGGCCCGTACGGCTGTGTGCAGCTCCGCGAGACTCAAATTAGCGCCGAGCACCGCCAAGATTGGAGGCTGGGGAAGAGCTCCCCCGAGGGTTGGCGGCCGACTCTTTGTTTTTTGAAGCCCTGCGGAGCTGAACCGCACAAGAGCTTCCGCGATTCTCCTAAACGGATGCCTCCCCTTTCCTCAGACACTCTTTAAATTCCATTACTGCTACAAGCCGCCATGAATTATAAGCCAATTTATTTAATTTTGCCAGCTCCAATCAGGGACTGTTCCTAATCAGAGGCAAGATGCCGACGTGGCCAAGCTCTCATTCGGCAGGCAGTCAGGCTAGCGTTCCAAAGCGAAGAGAATGGATGTTTCCTCCGAAAACAGGCAATTTTTTTAGTCGCTTCTGGAGCCATGGTAGACGTACTGGAAACAGAATCTGGTCTGATGCAGAAATTAATGACAATGCTGAATCATAATAAAGCCTAATTGTTGCTGGCATCTGACCCCTATTTTTACCTGAGTGAATTTAGGCATACTTAAAACAATTACAGCAGAGTGCCTGAAAGCAATGGCTCTATCATTCCTGTGAAAGTCTTTTCAGCAATTTGTCATTGAAGGTAATCATCCCCTTTGTTAAATTATCAACAGCATCTAATTCATACCTCACAGTTTCACAAGTCACAAAATACATTATCGGATGTGTCAAATATTTATGTTTTAAGTCAAATTGAAACCAATTATCTATCTGTTTGCTTTAATTAGAAGCTTTTAATATGCGTTCCTATGCTTTTAATATGCGTTCCTGTGCTGTCTAAAGCCTAATATGTATGGTAATATAACGTTGTGGAAAAACCGGGCCCAGGCACAGAAAGGCCTGCATACAATTTTGAGGATGTGGGTAGGGAGCGGGGAAAAAGAGGCCAGTCAATTGGGCCTTGGAAGTCCAGCGTGATTGGAGTGTGGCATTCGTAGGCAACCATAACCAGCAGCCATTTGGCGAGCCAAGAGACTTGGCTTTTGATAAGTGCGGGCGGCAGATTTTGTGCCTAATTTATCTTGCAGTGTGTTGCCTTTCTTTGGATCGGGTTGGGGTTGGGGTTGGAGGGGGGGGCAGCAGGAATTTGATGAATGAACCCCTTTTCAGCCTCGGCCCGCTCTGCTAGAGACTTCCATTTTGAGGGCCAACACTTTTCTCCTTTTGAGGATAAACATAGTCAAAGGTGGCTGGAGCCCAAATGGAAATTGAATATACAATTATATCCCAATCAGAAAAGATTGGGATATAACAACTAAACTTCCCAATATGTGGTCAAATACTGTATACTAATTATTGCTGCTTGTGTGTCTGTCATTACAAAGGGGTTTCCCTTTATTAGAATTCATAATGAAAGCACAGCTCACCTGCAGCAAGGCTTCACCGGATGATGAAACAATAGCCATCATTGTCAGGACAATTACAGCAATTTGGAGAGGCCCTCTTAGTCACAGATTTGTTGCCATTGCTGCACTGCACGGCACTAGCATTGGAAGCTCTAGTCTAGAAAAGCTTGGCTGAGAGGGGCTAAAATGCTAAAGGAGGGGAGCCACGTTTGGGTTACGATCAAAAATCATTATTACGAACATACCCATGAACTGCCCGTTTAATGTCAATTCATCTCTAGGGTTCTTTCTAAACATGCCTGCATATAATGAGTTTTAATGCCTCTCATTTAATGCCGGCAGTATTAGTCGTAGCCCACAATCCAGGTTGAAGCTATAGCGCTGCCTGCGCAGAACGGGTGGCGATGTGAATTTATGCCGTCCCTTCTTTTGTGCAGAGGAGATAAAGAGACTGAGCCTGCGAGACTGTACGGGGAAGTATGAATTAGACCATCTGCTGGGTTGCAGTTCCTCAGTCAGCGCAGGTTAAGAACAAAGAGGTTGGAACTCCTTGCCAAAAACTTCCCACTTGATATCTGCAGATGGGACTGACAACAGTAGACTACAAAAACAAGACCGTTATGACTTAATTATAGCCTACATTCGCGCTACAAACACTTCGGAAAACGGTTCCAGAGAGCTTCCGACTCCGTACAAAGATGCGGCGTCCACTTTAATATCTCGCGTGGGACGATTTTGCACACACTCCAAGGAAAGCGAGGGAATATCCGTGTTGAAGTTCTATTTCCTTTCTTTCACGATTGAAAACAACGGAAGATCAAAAAGGGAATGGAGGCTAGGTGTTGGCTCATGCTGGGCACATGCGGCTATACAAGATGACGAAGAAGACGGTGGCGAATATCGGCAGGAAACACTTTCTCATTAACACCCTGCGCAAAGGGAATGGCATTAGCGGACGCAAATTGTCAAGCATGGAAGGGAAGAGTGTGAAAAAGTTGGGCATAGCCTTTGATCGGTGATACATGGCTGTGCCACACAATAAACAAAGCTGCTAATGACTATAAACTCTGGGGCTCGCACGCGGTGCATCCATGCGAGGCTAAGCTACTTTACACTGTCTCTAAAGAGGGACCCATAAATTACAATGTGTTTCTGCACCGAGTAGGAGGATACTACCGCTTTACTGCTTTTACAATGACGGCAGGACTTTGTGCTAGCTCCTCCTTTTGAACTATAGAGAGCGTCCATCCATGATAGCGCACATTCCAGGAGAGTACAAAGGAGAGAGAGAGTGATAGAGAGACAAAGAGAGAGAGAGAGAGAGAGAGAGAGAGAGAGAGAGAGAGAGAGAGAGGCAGGCTCAACTTAGGCCGAAATCTCAGAATCAGAGCCCTATCTACTGTGCCCTGTCTCCTGTGTACAGTGCACTGGCAGAAGTGTGCACTGTTTAGCATGCAATGTGCAGTACGCAAAAAATATCCACCATACTATTTTCCAACCATACTGCGGAAGTGTCATAAGACGGCCATGTCACGTTTTGGTTTTGTTGTATTTGAAGGAAAACGTCAGCGACGCTGCACCTCATTTTTTAAAACGAAGCCTCACGTCATATTTATGCAACCAAAATGTTTGTGTACTTCTTGAAAAGTGTGCTCCCAAATATACTCAGCGAAACCCCAGAAGTAAGTGTATCGTATGGGGGTTTAAAGTATATTATATTTAGAAAACATTTCGCCTACTTAACGACTTTTTCGTCCTGTCTACTCAACAAGCCTACCTAATAGTATGGAGGGGTGCTGATTTGGACACAGCCTATGTCACGGTTAAAGCAGGAAGCTCCACGAGCCGTGCACTTGTGAATCGCGGACTTCACAGGCTCTACGCTCTACGGGAGGAGACGAGTTAGGGTTGTGTGCACCCTCCCCCTACTCTGCGTCCATCTGGCCCCGCAGCGAGGTTCCTTTACCCCAGCAACAGAGGACCCGGTTTCCAGGGGGCGGGCCAGACGGTGGGCTTGATAAACAAGGCCCCTATGCAGGACCTGATGCCGCCTCCACCTGACGGGCCAGCAGGTGCTGGATAGCCACACCGTAGGCCCCACCCCCCACACCTCTACTCTGTCATCGGCCTTCAGCTGTCAGAACTTCCTGTTTCCGTGCAGGCACGATAAAATAGGGATAGGATGCTCGTCTTGTCACTTTTTGAATAGAACCCAGAGAGGAGCCCCTCCACCAATCACCAAGCACAATGGTAACAACACATGCCAAGAACAAATGCCCATTGGTGAATACCTTCTGGCTGTATTCTATTCAGCAATAAATGGCTTCTGGAAGTATTGCCACTAATCACTGTCAGGGTTGTTATGTTAATTCTTACCCACATACTCTGTGACTGGTAGAGATCCTCTCTGGTTTTGTACAAAAACTGCTGACGCCTATTTTGTTATCCCTGTTTCCATGGAAAGAGCCTTGTGCATGCTGGGAAATTCCTTAACTGGCATGAAATTACAGGTGTAGGTTGCATATGAATCTGCAGCGATGTACAAGGTGACTTGATACCTCGTAGATTCACGTTTAATGTATGAGCAATGTATTTTTTCTACTTGAGCCGCTAATCGATGGTTTTCTAGAATAATTATTTCTGTGTGAGTCTTCTAAAGCAGTCTGGGAAATGCATTGAGTGGGTACTAGGTGTAGCATGACTGTTGATCCAAAGAAACATGCAATATCCCTTGACATTTTGTAAATGCGCATGGGTTATCACATTTTTTTAATGTATTATTTCATGTATTTCACTAAATATTGATCTATGCAATTAATGCTTTTTGCTTATGTGAGGCTTCTGGTGCATTCTGGGAAATACTGGACAGGAACATAAAAAAATCGATACCTGACAAATGCACATGTTTTAATGCATTTATGACACACATATTTGACTTGCATTGCTAAATATACTGAGTTTCTGGGTAATCATTGGAAACATCACTGAGTCAAAGGGACTGAGGAGTGTTATAGGTGGATTCATATTTGATCCGTTTAGTAAATCCCTGTGGAAGGGTCAAGAACAAAAAAAGAAGTGGATTCACAGTCCCTCTCGCCTTCCCTCCACCTTCCACAAAACACAAAAATCCTTCACTGAACATAAAAGGTGAATTCTCCCTGAATTCATATTCTACAAAAATATTAACATTAAAAACTGATAATGGTCTGGATTCAATCAACATTTTCCTTTTTTGACATAATACATGTGTCTTGGATTACAAAAACATTGCGATGAAACTATTTTCAAAAATATTATTTATTTTACTTTTATTGAATGTACCTTTCAGCATCGTATATGGTTCTTGAGATCAGAGACCAGAGACTCATGTCCCCTACAGGGGACACATATACATTTCTGGGTCTTAGAAGGTTAAAAGTAAATGCAAATGTTCATCATTCTTCACAAACACAATTTGGGGGGTTAACTTCAGTGATGACCAACCTTGCCAGACTGTGCCTGTGAAGAATGAAATGAAGACTTACAGTTGATCGTAAGTCAAGTTAAAGGTTAAAGACTAATGTTAGTTGCGTCCAGATTCCAGGCCAATGTCTTTACTGGAAAGAGACACAACAAGTTCTTTGTCGTTTCCTAAATCAGGTTTTAAAAACCCGTTGGTGCATTGTACACATTTGACAAACTCCTGGGAGCTTATAAAGTGCCTAAAAAGCAGTGCGGGTCTCCTGGATACATCCCTGACAACAGTCCACTGGACCAGGAGCGGTAAAGCCATTCAGCTTGGTTTGGAAAAATTGCGTTTCGATACGCGGGTCACGTTTCAACCTTTAGATCAAAAGTCCAAAAGCAGGAGAACTGTTATGGACCACCTTGCCCAGCCACAACTAATGAAGGATAAACACACTTTTTTAACCAGGGGCAGAAAAAATATTATTTAGTTTTATTTTTCACAAGTAGTTAAGCCCCATAACGGCTGAAAGATTAGGCAAGACAGGAAGCATGCCGTAAATTAGCACTATGAGTTGAGAGATAAACAGCACTGATGTCATTTCCTGCTCTGCTTCACCCTTCTCTCACCCTCCCATTGCTCTGTCAGGGCTTTAATATGCAAACCAGCTCGCTGAATTATTCACAAAGTAAACTTACCGCCACATCGAACACTTCAGAAGATATACTTCATAGAATAATGACAGGAATGCATATGAATGAAAACGATTAATTATATATATACTGACAAACACACATGCACACACACACACACACACACACGCACACACGCACACACACACAAACACACACACACACACACACACACACACACGCATACACACGCATACACACGCAAACATGCACACACAGACAGACAGCATTTTATCACATTGAGGGATTTTTATACAAACAAACCTTGGTATGCATTGGTGTAATAGGTATCTAGAAAGAGGATCGAAAGTGGACACGCCTGTTAATTTTTCCCCTTTTGATTTCTCGGTAAAATGTTCAAAATGTCCGTCTTCTGCGACAGCCCGGTGCAATACAATTTCAGCTTCCACACAGCAGTCTCTGGCTAATGCGAATAGCTCAATGGTGCCTAGCATGAGTACTACCTCACTCTATCTCACATTGTCTCAGGAATAATACTACATTCCTGCATTCTGTACACCTGTGTGCCTCGCTTGCATGGTCTCGTTGTCCCAGCAGTTAACATTCTAATAATGGCGCTTGGATCATTTATTTGTGTACATTGCAGAGAATCTTATTCTCAAAACTATTTTGAGGTTCAACTCAACTGAAATACCATTGAAGCAGCAACTGAAGCAGCAAATTAAAGTTGCTTAAGTTGTTATATTTCACATTTTAAAAAGCTACACTTGCTTAAATGAAGAAGTTAAAATGAACAAAAAGCACATTGCAGTTAGATGAGATTAGGCCCAGGCACAAAGGCCAAGTGGACGTGAAAGTTGAATCCCGATGAAGTGCATGGGTAAGCAAAGTGAACATTACAAAGCTGCGGCTTTTTTTCGTTCTGCGTTTTCACAAAACAACACCTTTTTGAGTCGGAGATCTGGGGATCTGTGTGCGCGGGAGAGGTGCGGCTGAGCCCCTGCGTTCTCCCCCGGGTACGGGACAGGGCACTCTCCTCTTCACTGAGCCCTGCGATCTCCCCCGGGTACGGGACAGGGCACTCTCCTCTTCACTGAGCCCTGCGTTCTCCCCCGGGTACGGGACAGGGCACTCTCCTCTTCACTGAGCCCTGCGTTCTCCCCCGGGTACGGGACAGGGCACTCTCCTCTTCACTGAGCCCTGCGATCTCCCCCGGGTACGGGACAGGGCACTCTCCTCTTCACTGAACCCTGCGTTCTCCCCCGGGTACGGGACAGGGCACTCTCCTCTTCACTGAGCCCTGCGTTCTCCCCCGGGTACGGGACAGGGCACTCTCCTCTTCACTGAGCCCTGCGTTCTCCCCCGGGTACGGGACAGGGCACTCTCCTCTTCACTGAACCCTGCGTTCTCCCCCGGGTACGGGACAGGGCACTCTCCTCTTCACTGAGCCCTGCGTTCTCCCCCGGGTACGGGACAGGGCACTCTCCTCTTCACTGAACCCTGCGTTCTCCCCCGGGTACGGGACAGGGCACTCTCCTCTTCACTGAGCCCTGCGTTCTCCCCCGGGTACGGGACAGGGCACTCTCCTCTTCACTGAGCCCTGCGTTCTCCCCCGGGTACGGGACAGGGCACTCTCCTCTTCACTGAGCCCTGCGTTCTCCCCCGGGTACGGGACAGGGCACTCTCCTCTTCACTGAGCCCTGCGTTCTCCCCCGGGTACGGGACAGGGCACTCTCCTCTTCACTGAGCCCTGCGTTCTCCCCCGGGTACGGGACAGGGCACTCTCCTCTTCACTGAGCCCTGCGTTCTCCCCCGGGTACGGGACAGGGCACTCTCCTCTTCACGCCGAGCTGCCTTCAGCAGCACCTGGCCTGCGCAGGTGAGTGCTTCCCAGGTGTCTCTCCACCGCCCCCAGGGTGTACTCTGCTAATCCAGGCCTACAGGTATCGGCTCGCCTCTCTCTCGCCACCTGTTCGGTTTAGGGGGCCAGATGGAGCCCCCCCCTCCCCCAATCCCCTATCCCCCCTGACCATCATCCTAATCCACCGGAGGCATCGGAAATCTGAAAAGCACCCCGGCGGGTAGCCAGGGGCCGGGAAACGGTAGCTAGGCTCGATTTTCCACGGAGGAGGATGGGAAAAGTGTATCTGGGCTGTGGTTGGGCTGAGCATGGCCCGGGGGGTGGTGGTGGGGGGCGTGGTCAGGGGGAGTGACAGCTGGAAAGCACAGTAAGGGTGGGGCTCTCTGTGACAGTTAACGATGCAGTCAAACCAAGGGGAAGGCCCTTCCAGGGCTGGTTGGGTTTGTTAGATTACACTCGACTACATGATAAAATGTCCTTGTGTGCAAAGGGGAAGATTTGTGCTCGGCAGGCAGTGGGTTTCAGTGCAAAGCGGGTGAGAAAGCGAGTCGGAAGGGAAGGCAAAGTCTACAAATTACATATGCATCTCTCAAGCGGAACAGGGAAACTTATCAAAGGCCGCTGTGAAAGCACAGAGCGTGTGCTACACTGGGCTTTGGGTCTGCTGCTTCACATCTCTCAGACATAAAGCACACTGTCATCTCAAACGCTCTCTGATCTGGTGATGGACATAGATCCCCGGGGGGCGGGCGGGTTGGGGGCGGGGGGCATATGTCCTGCCCAAACTTTGGGAAAACATCTAATTGTCCCCCCAAATATTATCATGTTGCGTGGTGGTACTGTTAGTTGTCCCCTTCCTAAAGTTGAAATGTCGATCTACAGCCTTGGATCCAGAGTGAATTCTTTAAAGCATTTCCTCTCCTTTAATGACCAGTCGTTAACCTGTTTCTAAAGATAATCACGACCTGGCTGTCGTGTACTCTGAAAGATAACGCACGGGGCTGAAAGATAACGCACGGGGCGAGCCGCCGCTGCCGGCTGACTAAGATCGCCGGCGACCGAGATCGTTTCTCTTCCCGCGAAGGTGACAATACAAAGTGCGATGACCTTCCAAACTCGAAGCCGGGGGAGACGATGATTCCACGACGGCTAATAAATTGCCCGCCGTCCCTCCCCCTCACCTTCGCTGTTATTTAGTGCTCCATCTGAAGGAAGCCCATTATCTTTTTATGTGAGGGAGGTTTTATTGAAATTGTTGTAGAGCACAATTGTCAGGGAGAACGTTCGTTCAGTCTGTGCTATAGAACTCAAGGTCAGTCCAGTTAGGCGATTATTGTTAATATCACGTGTAACATAAAAGACTGAATGCTGGCAAATGATCAGAGATTGACGGCAGCTCTTCCGAATGAATATTAGATCTGTATGACATTATCCACGGCAGCGACGATTCACCATCTCAGAATCTAATTAGATACTGTAAAAAGACTTGCAAAACCATTGAGCATGAATTTATTCAAATGTTATATATAATGTACAGTAAGTATACCATTGCATGAATTTTGCAAACCTGACAAGCCAAGAAAAAATGTGTGCTCATTAAATAAAATAGGGACACAGAGAAATAATATACAAAGTCATGAATAATTCTGAATCTTAACATGATGGGCTTCATCTAGAGGGTAGCGGTGTCAAATTGAAATAAATTAAGTACATGTCAGCTCAGGTAACAGTATTTATTTTAAATATATCAAGTTTGAGTGAAATGTGCATAAAATGATAACGAAAGTCAACTGTAAGAAATCATTAAAGCAATTCAACTTAAAAGTAATTGGCTGGGTTACACAGCCTTCTAAGCACGGTTTTAAACCTTATTAGCGACTAATCCGTTCAGCAGGCAAGGTGTGGCGTGATATGATGCGATTTCGCTGGAAACAGCAGCGCGGCGCGTGAATATTGCGGGAGAAGACGTGTGTTTGTCACGCCGGGAGGACGGAGAGTGCACCTGGCCATCACATGCGTTTAGGAGGCGGGAGGGAGCGGCAGAATCTCAGCAGTCAGATGGAGCCGATGAGACCCATCTTTGCCTGCGCGGCGGAGGTGATGAACGTTTACTCTCCTCGATCTGCATGTCGGCACAAAGATGGATGTCTACCTCAGCCAACATTTCATTTTGCTTTATTTAGCAGTTTTTTTTTCTTTAAAAAAAGGAGAAGTATCAAGAGAAAGGCAAAAACCTCCAAGGACTCGGGCCACCGCTCCGTATTCCTCTTGAACGGCGATAATTGGCCAACGCGGTTTTTGCGCCCATGCGGGGTGTTCAAACCGCCCTCTGACCCCGGACCGGGGCCAGCGTAGCCGCGGTGGATATTTCAGTGCTGGCGCAGGCATTTTGACTGCAGTTGAAAATCTCAATTTGGCAGCAGTGTGGGAGGAGGTTGGTTGGGGAGCTTGATTCTCGTCCGAAAGGTTAGGGGTTCAGGTCCTTCTGTGGGGTGCTGCTTATGTACCCCGGAGCAAGGTGTACCCTGCATTGCTACAGCAAGAACCAAAACCTTTGTAAACACACTTAATATGCACAGAGTTGCCGTGCAGTAGGGCATCTGCTAAGCAAATCAATGCTAGAAATACAATGCAAATGATGTGTGGGTCTAACACATGCACACATACACATACACAAACACACACACACACACACACACACACACACACACACAAAAGACATGTTGCAGTGAAAATATTTTCAAAAATAGCATTCGTTTCATTTTTATTGAATGTCCCTTGTAGTGTAGGTTTCAGCATAGTAGAATATATGGTTCTTGAGATTAAGACCAGAGACTCATGTCCCCTACAGGGGACAGAAATGAATAGCCGGGTCTTTGGAGGATATGGGGATGACAGGTGTGCCGTGGTCCAAGTTACGGCAGGGAACACCCCGCATATAAATGTCACATGAATTCAACAATATCAGATTTCGTTACGTTATTTGTCAGCCTTGGATTTAAAGCATTTTCCTCAGAAAGGCACATCAGTGAGGATATTGAAGAATTAATCACTGCAGTTGCTCGAGGGGGAACGGGAATGTAGGCCGGGTGTGAGAGGACTGGGCGTCGGCAGCGGTGCACAAAAGCCGTTTTCCCTCTCTTTTTGGGCTCCGCCCACCGCTTCGCTCGCACGCCCGCCCGCCCGCCCGCCAGCCTCGGCGCAAAGCGAAGACGTTAGCTCGCCGTTCCTTTCATCGCGCGGAGAGGAGGTCCCGGGGGGGAAATGAAATGAAAGCTGGAACCGGAGCGTCGGAGAGGAGAGAGGACAGAGGAGAGGAGATTCCGGAATGTATTCAGTTTCACGCGGGTTTCCGAGGGAAAAGGAGGAGAGATAAGAAAGGGGGGGGGGGGGGTGGGCGGAGGGCGGACCACCTCCTAGGCTTTGTGCGGCAGACAGATAATGAAAGGAGAGCGCCTAATGAAGAAGTAACGGCCGCTCAATGAAAAGTGATCGCTGGAGCGGCGGTCAGCTCTCCCTCCCCAGCCACCCACCCACCCACGCACACACCACCCCCTTTACCCCTTCCACGTCAATCCCCCCATTTCAAACACTAACTGGGACATCTTCATTCTATTAATGACTAACCTTGGACTGCCACCTGGCTCTCACTGAACTCAATCACGGGTACCGCTCTGACAGAGGTAATGCCAGAGACCGCTGGACTGAGGATTCGCATATTAGGCTCTGCACACAGCGTTCTGCCAGGTTACCCTTCCACATTCTCTGTGGGTCCGTTGGCAAACAAAGCCTTTTTTCTTCAGACTCAAATGACAGGGAAAAAAGGAAGGGAAAACGTATCACGACAGCTCCCTTATCATTATATTTTGGGAAAATATAATGATAAATATTCTTGACAGCAATGCATTAAAAGAAAACCAAAAAAACACTGAGATATCAGCGGGAATGTTCAGCAGAGTCACATATTTCCACGGCTGTTGCATTTTTTTGCTTTATTTTATTTTTCATAAAGCAATGCTTCTCAGATGTGAACCACGTGACAGGTGTGCACAAATAAAAGGGAACCAACCATTCTGGAGTCTACAGGGCTCTCAGAGGAGAACAAAACAGAGAGAGAGAGAGAGAGAGAGAGAGAGAGAGAGAGAGAGAGAGAGACAGAAACACCCAAATCTTCCTCTCTGCTTAAATAATGCAACAGCTTCTGAGTCAAATCGAAACTCATTAAAATGGGACAAAGACGGCACTACATTACTGCGCCATGATCAAAGCAACAATCATTAGTTCTAAGCCTTTCCACTTAGACTGATCTTGTGCCTATATTGCTGTTGGGTTTAAGATACAAAGTGGTTCTGGAGTCACTCTCAAAGAGCAGGCTGGAACAAAAAAAAAAAAAGACGATTTGAAAAGACATTTCTCACAAGAACTCGGCAAAGACCATTTAATTAATACTTTAAATGAACTGCTTAATTATACGGTCATTTGGAATGCTTTTCTCTGCCTCCCAAATGAATAGAAAAGACTGATAACTGATACTTCAGGAGATTTAACATGAAACAGATATTGAAAAGTTTAGAAATTAATACTCCCTCCCCCCTCCCCATTGAGCATAAATCTCAAAAGCAATAAAACGGCTCAGAAATTCATTTTATTTCTATATGAGAAATGTACCCCTAAGCTGTGGTATAAGTCAAATAAACCACTCTGTACCATGGGGTTCTGTAGATATATTGGGTGGTTATAGGCCCAAGGTTAGCCCAGGGATGTATAGTCACCTTAGGCAAGTAATATATCTTCAGAATTGCAAACAATGGAGCGTATTATGTCTTCTATACAAAACATATTTCGACACATTCTGCCTGTACATCAGTATGTCTCAGCTCATTTATTGTTATATGAACGCAAGGTACGACAGTTCTTCAGTATGAACGGGATTCCAGGAGCATGTTCCGATAACGCAGTACACGGTTCTGTGGTGAAACAAAAAAAAACTAAAAGAACAGGAGGCTTATATGCCAGCAGAGAGGGAGAGAGAGAGAAAAAAAGGTTGGATAAATATATCGAAGAGAATACCCCTAATGCGCTTTACAGTGCGTCCAGGCAAATCGAGGAGACATGAAATCTGTCAACTCAGTTTTCACTAATCCGTACTCAGTTGAATGTGCTGGCTACCGGAACGTCAGTGGCAATAACAGTCACGCGAGAAGGTCATCGTAATTTAAAGCATGTCGCCGCAGAATTAATTTTTTTTTTTTATTGTTGTAAATAGTACAAAATCCTCCATAATAACTTCCCCACAGTTATCTAACTTGTCTGTTGGTCTTGTTGTGTTTAAATCTGAGTCGCTTTTGATCAGTCCTGTCTTCCCTGGAAAATAGAAAAATAAATAAATGCATAAATAAATAAATGTATACGCTCTCGCTTTCAGGAGCTGATGCAGAAAACGTTGACGTCTCTATAAGAAGAGAAATGGTGACAAGGGAGGAGGCGAGTGTTTGGATATCCCACTCAGTATTCAAACAAAGACTGCATGTGCACAAGCTTAAAATGGGGGACAGCGATGCAACACAACTTGAACTCTCCTTCAACCCGAAATCTTAGTCAGGGGGGAAAAAAAAACAAACAAACATGAATGGCGTGCAAAATACGCCATAAAAACCCCCACATTTAAGCCTTTCCAACACAAAAATGACCTGCAGCATTAGCAGAGGGAAGAAACTTCCTGAGATCTTTGGGTGTCAGGAGCCATCCTGACGGGAAAGCCCCACAGAAAGCGGTGAAATCGCACGCCTTCGCTCTCGCCTCGCACAATCTCTATTCTGATTGGTTATTACGCCACGTTCCCCATCTCGTCTGGACGCCTCTCATCGCAACCAATCCCAACATGCTTTGCAGACACGAGGAATCGCCTCTCATTGAAAATGAATGGAGGTGGCGTAATCGCATGAGAAATCCGCTCCACACCGCTTTCTGTGGGGCTTCGCCGTAAGCGTTTCAGGTGTTTCACTTCCGGCAGCACGGCGGGGAACGATCTCGAGGTGAGATCATCAAACGTTGTGACGATGCCGCCAATCAATGCCGCCGCGCGCCCTGTCACCCTACCACGTTCCACCATGACATCAGCGCCGCGATGCCTCTGTCAAAATGAGGTATCAGCTTTGGAAATGAAGGCAATTTCACATGAATGGCAGGTCATATTCCAGAAACGAGGGAGGGAGGCCAAGGTAAGTAAAAAAAGAAAAAAGGGAGAAGAAGAAGAGGAGGAGGCAAGGATGAGGAAGCCAGTCAACCCTGAAATGATTTAATTTAAGCGATGAGGGTTTGACTTTGATAAGTTTTCATTCTAAAAATGGAATCGGATGGCTCCGGAGTCCAGTCGCGTAGAAAGCACTACGCACACGTCGAGAGGGATCTGATAGTGACTGGCTTGTGTTTGTAATTTTCATTTGCTGACTCTAACCACAGCCTCAGACAAAAAAGAAAATGATTTAACACCAGGGGAAGAATATTATTTAACGCCATTAGTCTGCATTGCACTTATGTTAGAACCAAAGGGGCCTCTCTCTACCATTCCCACAGGTTGCTTTTGTCTCTGGTGAGATATTGCAAAGCCCATTATGTGGGACAATATGCCGTATCAGTGCAGATGCATATTTAATAAGCCGTAAGTCTCCAAGCAATCTTTTGCTCGCGGTTATTCCTCCGTACGAACATTACGAGGGATCGTGCTACGTCGTGGCGCGTCTATACTTCCCCATTTTACGTAGCCCAAATCCCCGCGGACACTTCCGTGATGAGTACATGTCCTCCTGCACGAGATCCAGGCCTTCCGTTCCATTTCTCTTCGAGATACAGCAGCGAGGGCCGATGATCATTTTACTCATCTGCCTGAATGGAATTGCACCTGGAATGCACAGCCGTTCTCCAATGAGGAAGGCCGAGACTTACACATCTACAAACCCGTTAAATGAGGAGTATCGATTTGCTGTTTGGGCCTGTTCTGCCTTAGAGAGCCGGACAGGATCAGGTGTTTTTTTGTTTTTGTTTTTTTTACTCGTTTACTAACAGCCGTGGAAGCAGCCCTTCCTGGCGGCAGGCTGCTCTTTGTGGCTTGAGCTCTCTAATCCCACTACAGTAGTAGTAACAGGTTTGTACTTCTGGTAAGTGGGTCACCAAGCAAGCCCTGTGCTGCGTTCGGTGATTTAGCACATTGTCAACTGCTGTGACGAGCGGCTCTCTCTCTCTCTTTCTCTCTGTCTCCCTCCCCTATTTCACTCGTTCCCCCTCTCCACCCACCCTGACCTTTTCTTTCATTTCCCTCTCTTCTCTTCACACCCTTTCGTTCTCTCTACCCACTCTCTCTCTCTCCATCCCCACACCTTCAGCCTCTCTCTCTCTTTTCCACTCTTCCCTCCCACTCCTATTCGCTTTAATGGCCTGGGTCACGCCATCTGCCGAAAAAGACTCCCCAGCTAGTGATCAGCTAAGGCACCCACTGAGACTTACAGAGCCTGTAAGGTTACTACAAAATGGCTCCTCCTTTAAAAGATAGAGTAATTATAATTAAACCCCTCCTCTCTTTCACTCGTTTAATACTGTATGTCCTCCCTCCTCATCCCTACAGTAACTGTTATGAATATGAAATAGGGCTGAAGGTTAGAGTTTAAATGGACTTTGCGAAGGTCAATATTCCTTATTTATGGGCATGCCCTATCTCTGGATATTCCAGTGGTTGCTGAGGTACTGTAAATGCGAGTAATCTGAACGTGCTTCAGCGTTTGACCGAGCGGCATCTCTTTTGGGCTCGTTCGCGTTCAGTTCCCCGTTACTCAGGACTGCTGGAGATACATCAGCCGGGAGAGGAGGGGACGGACACGAAGGAAAGTTATCTCCACACTGTCTGAAAGATTAATTACCTCCAGCGTTAATGCGTTATTGGACAAAGGGAAATAGCCCCCCTCCACCCAGTTTCACCCTTTTGTTATTTCTTAATGTCACGCAGAATATTAGCAGTTTTTCAATTTAGAACTTGTAAAAGAAAAGTATATACATATTTTTGAAAACAGAGGTACAAGGGCACATTGTTGTCATGGCATGCTTTCTCATGGGCCTCCTGTGAAAAATACAGCAATAATCTGATAATCTGCAATGACTGGTATAACCTTGTCCATTGAGTACTTGGAAGGAAATTTCTCCAAAAAAAAGGTCTGTGTGTGTGTGGGGGTGGGGGGCAGAACACATACATCTAAGCATTTTATTTATGTGATTCCCACATAGGCAGAGTAGAGTGCATTTGAAATTGGCTTCCCTCCAGTGTGAGTCCATTATAATAAATAATAATAATGCATGGCATTTATATAGCGCCTTTCTAGATACTCAAAGCGCTTTACAATGATGAGGGGGAAACTCGCCTCTACCACCACCAATGTGTAGCACCCACCTGGGTGATGCAACGGCAGCCATTTTGCGCCAGTATGCTCACCACATTTTGACTGCCAGACCTCATTCTGAGCGTCAGTTGGCCGGCTGTTGCTCATTAGTCTTTGAAAAGCTTCTGCAGTCTGTAATGGTGACGTTAAATGTATTGATCTCAAGGCCACTATATTAAAATTGCTTATCCTATCACCTCCTGTTCTGATTCAAGCTTTAGCTAATTTGAACTGAACTTAAGAAAATGGCCCTAGTGCTTGAATTACTGCCACATTGTTTTATTGCTTCAGTCCACTAAAAAACCTAGTGCTTTTAGCCGGTTACAGTTTGCTTTTTCTCAGCATTGGCTGTGTGAGTTATAGCACTCTAAAGTGATCTAATTGAGTGAGTAAAGACTGCATTTAGCCTAAACATTATCAATCATAATACACAACTGAAAAATATAGGATTTAAAACAAAAAGTTGAAATTAAATAATTAAATGAAAAATGAATCCTGGGAGAAGGCAAAATAAAAATGTGTCATATATAGAAACAGTAGCTGTTACTTTAAACATTACAATCCTTATTTAACATCTATGGTTATTATAACTGCCATAATAGCTACTGACTGTGACAGTGGCTGAGAAGCATAATTGGCCACATTGTCACCAGGGGAGGGGAGGAAGGGATTTCATTGGTGGGATATTCCCCACTTTGTTGCACAATAGCGACACCTCTGGTCAGTTTGGTAACAGCGCTCTGTCTGCGCTAGCTCTGCAGGCTTTACACTCTACCAATGCAATAGCTGCGCTATTGGTCTGCAGGAGTGAAAAAAGCAGTGGCCGGGTATAGACAGTGTAGCATAATGGTTAGGGAACTGAGCTTGTAACTCTAAGGTCCTCAGAGAGGCACTGCCTTTGTAGGGTCTTAGTATAAATTAAATGTATGTAAAGAAACTAAGCTACACTACATGGCCAAAAGTATCCAGACACTCCCTATTCTGGGGCTTTGGGCTAGGCTGCTTAGTTCCAGTGAAAGCGAATCTTAACGCTACAGCAAACAATGCCATTCTAGATGATTCTGTGCTTGCAACTTTGTGGCGGGCAAAGGTTTGAGGAAGGCCCTTTCCTGTTTCCGTATGACAATGCTCCCGCGCACAGAGCGAGGTCCATACAGGAATGGTTTGTCGAGATTGGTGTGGAAGAACTTGACTGGCCTGCATGGAGTCCTGACCTGAAGCCCATCGAACACCTTTGGGATCAGTTGGGATGCCGACTGCGAGCCAGGCCTAATCGTCCAACATCAGTAGGCTACCTAACCTCACTAATGCTATTCTGGCTGAATGGAAATAAATCCACGCAGCAATGTTCCAACATAGTGGAGAGTGGAGGCTGTTATAGCACCAAAGGGGGGGACCAACTGCATAATAATGCCCATGATTTTGGAATGAGATGTTGAATGAGCAGGTGCCCATGTACTTTTGGCTACGTAGTGTATATTGCTTAGCTGCTCTGGATAAGAGCATGAAATGAATGCTACTGTATTCTCCACCCTCGTGAATTGAGAGGGCTTTGTAATGATGGGAGTCGGGACACATAAAAGAAATGTGATCGAATGTTTCAAATGGGAAACGTTATTACAAAAAATATATTAACAAACCCTACGACCAATATTGGTGATAAAGATTGACTTACAATATAAATATACAATATATAGAAGACTGTACTGTACTGTAAACTGGGGGAAGCAAGGACAGATAAACAATATTGGAATTAACAAAAATTGGAAAACCAGACAACTACATTGAATAAAATCAGGCAAAAAGCAATCTTTAGGCCTAGAAAATGGCCATTTATAATGCTAAACTAAATCAATAAAAATGCACAAATTACTTTGACTAAAGGATTTAAAGTTATTTGTTTTGTTGTAAAATTTTTAAAATGTGTGTGGATTATATCGTCCCAGGACTCTCCTTAAATCATGCACTCATCTTTATGCTATTTATAAAAAAAATAAAAAAACATATTTTCCAATTACATTAGCAAATGGCTTACTGCCTACAGCTGTGCTTCAATAATTAGGCAAATGGACGGGAAATCCGTTATACTGGTGAAATAATGAATGAACTGGAGTAACAAACTAGTTTAACTCAGCTCAGCTGTTCTCCAAGGCTAGTGGTTCGGCAAGGATTTAAAGTCAAAAAGGTTTAAAGGTTACACAAAATACTGAAAACCTGTTAATTTAGTATTAAGTGTCTTTCAAATAAATTGTCCTCTGTTTTTCCTTTACATCCTAACAGACCCAGAGCTCTACCATCCAGTTCAATTTGAACATCCACAGAACAGTAACAGATCCTAAGACAGTTGGCAGTGCAGAATGCCTTGTTTCTCATTAGGGAAAATAGTCTCATTTACGCCATGTCTTAATGCTGTGCTGTGGAAAGTTAAATTGAAAAAGAAAAAAAAAAGAAGGGTTTTTTTTCTCCGTTAATTCTGAAATGCATTGAACAAGAAAGGAAGAGAGACTTTTCAACAGCAACAGATTCCAATTAAAGCTCCAGCACCAGTGTCCTCAAATAATATAACTGCCACTGCTCAGTGTTGACATTTCAACTAGGGTCATCGAGGGGGAGGGAGAGAGGGAGGGAGAGCGAGAGAGAGCACTCATTTTGAAGTGAAGCCTCTCCCGAGAGGAGATGGGGAGAGAGGAAGAAAGAGAGAAAGAAAAAGAGAGCGAGAGTGGTGGAGGGATGGAGGGAGAGAGGATTTTTAATGTGATCTCAGTCTTTGCAACTCTGCAAAGTATTTTGTCATCAAGGGTAAGTCAGAGGAAGACAGTCTCATATTATGAAGAGTCTTGGAAGAGGGCGCCGCTGTGAAAACTAGCGGGCAGCATGTCAACATAAATTTTAAAGAACAAACCTGAAAGACATTGACATTTTCTGCTGTCATTCTTTAAACAACTTGAATTCAAAATGAGGTGCTGCGCCAGCTCAATCCATGGAAATGCACTGTTAAATTATGTACGGTTCCATCCGCACCCATATTTTAATATGACACGGATAGCAGTGCACTTATACCCATGAGCCTATAACAATCTTTAACATTAAATCCAGAGACTATGAATATCATCTCAATCCCAGGTATTTTACAGCAAAACTTCAGCATTAAATGAGCTCATTAAATGTCAAGCTCGAAGATTACAGATACTGTTCTTGTCTAGCTTTCACCCAGATCTAATTCTGGTTTTAATATTTTATCATACCCATATTGCTTTTGTAAGTTAATTCAGTCATATACCAAAATGATATGGATTTGCTGCAGAAATATGAGCATTACATTTATTATGTATTCAAGCAGTGAAATTATGCTTGCATAATGTAAAGCCAATTCGTTTTTTTCAGTAAAGAATAAGGCCTTGGATTTCTCAATCTAAAACACTGCAAAGGAACAGTTTTGTGTCTTCAAATGTAAGTCTTATATTGAACCTAACTGAGATGTGCTAGTTAAGTTTGAGAGATGAATTCAAGCGAGTGTTCCATTTGTTTTTGTTTTGCATACAAC